>OZ026622.1:61188258-61743258 GCA_964020975.1 Hermodice carunculata | reverse complement strand
TTAATCATATCCTGCATTGTGGATTTGTAGCATAGTAATATATTTTGATTTCTTTAGAACAATTGAAGCAACTTTTCAGAGGCTTCGTTTTTTTTTTTTTACTTTTATAGTTAGTTCACGACAAGAAGTATTTAGATGTATCTTCAGTGGTGCTACCTGAATGTGATAAGTGATTTATAAATCCTCATCCACATGGTAGACTTGTGTCTTACTCAGTGCAACTCAGACTATTCTGATTTCAGACAGATCATATTAGTTATTAAGTGATCAGATAGTGGTGCTGATTGACACTTTGTACCGAGATTATGTATATATTTACTTTAGCTGATTTGTGAAATCAAGATCCAGACATATATTGTGGCATTCCCAATATAGTTCAAAACATTCCTCTCATTTTGTAGTTTTATTATTTAATTTATTGCTTTTTTGTCATTCAAGTAGCTGTGTGGTGCTGCCTAAATTGTGATCTAATTCTAAAATTATTCCAGTGTACAGCTGCAGGCTTGAATGTTTTAAAGTTACACGTGTTCATAAATGTTCACTTCATGTGTCTTCCTTGTTTTTTATGGACTCAAGTTCATTTGACAAATGTCACATAACATTCAAATATATTAACATGGAAACGACACATAGTTCCCTGTTTTGGAGAATTTGTGAATTCCAATGACCATTGAACAGCAGATGGAAGCTTTGGAAAATAAAACACTTTGTAATGGTTATCAAAGTTTGATTATGGGACACAGCCATCCCAAATGAAGATAAACCAGACATCATATCTCTTGCAGTGGTCCCCTGTATAAGGCCCCTCTCACCAGAAGCCATTCCCCTTGAAAAGTCATTCTTATGCAGAAAGTGTAACATTTTATTGTATATATTCCCCCTCTAGAAGGGGCCATCCCTCTTATAAGGCCACTTTTAGGCTGCATTTAGGGTACTTCATGAGAGGGGAGCCACTTTATTTTATTGACAGAAAAAAGCAGTTTATGCCCCCTTAAATGCATTAAAATCCCTGGAGCTTCGGGGGGGGGCAGCCCCCCTGAACCCCCCGCCAGGGCTCCGCCATGGACCCGCCGGGGACCTGGGCAGCCGTCTGACTCCCGGCCATACTTGCTAAGTTCAGCCCCCCCCCCCCCCCTTGACAAATCATGGATCCGCACCTGTCAATTTACCCTAAATATACATTTTGGACCGCAACTGGTCTGCTAGAGAATGGTGCTTGTTTATTATAATGATACTTCTATTTATATTTAAGGTGTCAGGAATTCGTGCTGCAATTTCAAAGAGTGAACCTAATTTCCCAGCTTTGTGGTCCTATTTCAGTCAGGTTGAAAAGTTTAACCAATAATACATCTGCCACATTATTATTTTACAGCATGGTGCAAGGCCATATGCTTTGTCTGCAAACTACCGGGAAATACTCATTGTCACAGTGTATTTTTTACTTTTAGTGTCCAGGGATTCGCCAATTGAGAGACAAATATAACGACGTTTATCAAATTTATGAAAGATGTCCTGAACACTAAAACCGAGGTTATAACAATGCAATGAACTTTAAAGAGATCTATACGCATTTACATCAGCATCAGGAAAGTCGCGTGCAGTAATTTCTTCTGGGAACAGACTTGTGACAGAAGACATCCGTAGTATATTTAATTTAATGGAAAAAATGGTGACATTCAGGTCGAGAAAAAAGTTCAGGCTGCAGTAATACGCGTGAAGGCTTTTATTCTGCGGAACAAATGGCCATAACACACAGATTAGTCGCCCCCGTTTTGCTTGATGTTTAATTTTAAGTTAACAATAATAGATTTATACTTACCTCTGGTTTATCAACAAGCGTATCATTTCGTGTATATACTGTAAATGTTACTGTACAATGTGTACCTTGAGTACGAAATACATATCCCTGTATATATATATATATATATATTTATATATATAAATGATGTTTCACAACTACATGTGAAGACTACTAGGAAGTGGTTTTGGACAAAAAAAACCCCAAATACAATATGGATTGTTGCTGTATAAAACTACATGTACCTGCTAACATGACGTTGTGGCTGAAAATGTGACGTTTCAATTGTGCAGGCAACTGCCTATGGATGCAATATTTATAATCTTAAATATAAATTTGATGCAAAATCTAACATAGGCAAATGACTTTCAAACGACTTCTATAAGACGTTTTGATAATCAATTTCCCTCTCCCCAGACAGAGCCTGGTTACGTATGTTTTAATGAATGTTAAATATTTGGTATATTTTAACCTTTCATACCTTCAATCCTGTGCAGCAAATTGGGCACTTCAAATCTCATTTAATGATACTCACCTTCTGAAGTACATAATATTATATCGGTAGTAACGAAGTAAACAAGATCCTGTCTATAAAGAGAATCGATGTCTGAGATACTAAGAACAACATCGGTGTTATTCACTTTGAATCATGGAACTTTGCAATTTTGTTCACGTAACAGCAAATGATACCCTATAAACATACATTTTTTCAACGGCTCAGAGGTCAGAGTGTCGGATTTTACACTTAGATAAGCGATGGTGCCAAAGGTCGAAAGTTACAATCTGAGAGTAAGCTGATCAAAAGAATGGGAATTTTTCATTATTTGATAACATTATACTTATTTCTTTGTACTCTGTGCAACTGCCCTGACTCAGAAAATATATTAGAGGTGTATATCATATGCATCTTGAACCAATCATCAGTCCTTTTAATTCACGTTTATTTATTTCTCAATTAATAGATCATCATAGTACGGCGTGCTTATTTCTCCAATCAGTAGTGGCGTATTGCCGAAAAAAAGGTACAGGTCGGGTTTCAGCAGCAACAGTGAACATTATGTGTGGAAAACTTGAGTAATCTACACCTTCCTGGGCTGCGTAAACCTGTAATGAGCAAGTGATCCAGGCGATATTTAAGTTCTCGACACATTATCCCAGGGCCTACCACCTTCATCACTTTAGTCAGATTCGAAACCATGATAAACTCCAAACAGACGTATCAAACTTTAACGTTGAAACTGTAGTGGTCTCATTCAATTTTGAGCTATAAAAGACTCTCAAAAACATGTTAATGGGTGGAAAATGTTTAATTTGCAACACGTACGTACGTACGTACGTATATATATATATATATATATATATATATATATATATATATATATATATATATATATGTATATATATATATTTATATATATATATTTATATATATATATTTATATATATATATATATATATATATATATATATATATATATATATATATATATATATATATATTTACATATATATATATGAAATTTCAATGTTACTGATTTTGTTTTAAAGGGCTAACATGTTCATATTTTAAGTACCAATACAGCACGGAAACCTGTCATTTTTGTGCCATTGGCTGTTCCAGTTTAGGAAAGAATATGGTTTGTCTGGATAATATTGTCTAATTTGAATGTTTTTTCTGGCCGCTTGTGTCTATGAATAATGAATGTAAACATATTATAGGTATTTGTAAATTTGCCCCTGTCTCGTACAAATTCGAGTTTTGGAAAAAGCGTATGATTTTAGAATCTATGAAAAGTGTTCATAACTGACTCAACTAAGTATTTTGTTTACCAATGTATGTTTAAATTTGCTGTCGTTTTCCTTGCAGTTAATATAGACAGCATGACACGAATAATGTGCAGATCACCAATCTAAATGCTTCAATTGACACAAATAAGTGGTTGGAGCATTTGAAATGAGCTCAACACACGATCTTTCAAATTACGAATCGTGGCAAATAACAATTTTGCATTAAAGCTAACTGAGTTGGTTTTCTGTCTTGATACAAATCTGCACTGTCCAAAAATTGTGTATTGAAAGCTTGTCTAATTTCAAACAAAGGCAATGCAGTATCATCTAGTAAAGCTAAACATGCGTCAATACGTGAAATTTGTTTTGCAATTCATACTAAAACTTTTCATTCCTTCTAGACCTGCACATAAGCGCCATCTATACTTCAAATCCTTGACCAGCCTAATGAATACTATTGTACGTGACCAGTGCATTCATTAATTCATTAACGAGCTCCGAATTCCCTTCACAAAACTGATATGAAGGAGCTCCTCAATGTACTGCGTTGTAACTATTCTGCTTTAACAAGATACATAATGAGTAAAAACGGCAAATTGCAAGAATGTTACAAATACATTCCCCATCAGTTCATAGATGCGCAAATCAAAGCAAGTGCATGCCAACTAGTTTCAATGTATTAAAGTGTAAAATGTCAAAGAGAATGAAAACTGGTTTTGATGTACTTGAATTGTAGGTTGGACGTAGTTAGCGCCCCCGGTAAATGTGTTTTGACTGTCTTTTAAAGTTAGAGGATTAAAATATTATAAATTCGTCTTCTCGCACTACCATTCCCTCGCTGTTTCAAATCACGTAGAAGATTTGTTCATGTCAAGGGAAAATGGTCTTTTGCGGACGGACTCTTTGGAAAATTGAACATGGCATACCTTACACTTACGAAATTTGAAGGGGAAATGGTGCTTTGCGGATTGGCTCTTTGGAAGAGGGACATAGCTTTTCTTATAGTCACGAAAGTCAGTGTGGTTTGATGATATTCGCGTAGAGCTGTATTTTGGTTACTTCCCAAAGACATAACAAAATGCATATTGCGTTTCGTGTGCGCCTCAACTAATTGGTTAATTTGTGCATCATAGGTCTGTGCTTTTGAACCAACCTGCCAACTCAGATTAAGGTGTGTTTGCAGGAATAAACATTAATGTTAAAAAACTGAAATTGCAACTTTGATGTAATTTAAGTTTTTTTTCCAAAACTCTTCAGGCCTATGGTTGTAATTCGCATACATGTGTTTTATGTGGAATATAATTTTGATAACGGTAACTGCATCATGGCTGATCTTGTCCGATGGTTCTTCTATAACTATCCAGTTTTGAGTTATCCAAAAGTTAGCTACATTAGCCCATGCATCTACTGTTCTTAAGATCTTGCCTCTTTAGACGATTGGTCCAAAGAGTGGTTAATTTCCTTCAATGCCTTAAAAACCGACACTATTCTTGTATCTCTTAAAAGGAATTAAATCTGACCATCCACCTTGTTTTCCAAGGTCATCAGCTTGAAAAGGTGCCCGAACACAAATATCTATGTGTTACCTTGAAATCCGATTCAAAATAGAATGCCCATATCAAAGAAATTGTCGCCAAAGCTCCCAAATAGATAGACGTAGTGAAGTCTCTTCAGTTTCGTCTTTATCGCGTCACATTAGAATTTATTTACTTTCCATTTATTATTCCCATTTTACAATATTGCAGTGTGGTCTGCAACGGCTGTGCTTAGGCTGATGAAAGGATCCCGCCTGGTTACAGGAGATATGAGAACTATCCTCAGAGCTAAGTTTTATGAAAAAGCTGATTGGGAAACTCTCTCCAAGCGGAGAGAGATCTCGAAGCTTTGTATGATGTATAAGATAGTCCACACGCTAATTCCTAGTTATTTGTATATCGCTCTCCCAATGTTCCAGTACCCTACGAAATTACTGCCACGATACCAGGAGCCAATCTGACGCCAATAGACGTTCCGACTTACCTTTAATACCAATCAGACTAATACTATTTGGAAAAATCTTTTTTCCCTTCTACTATCAAATTGTGGAATCTTCTTCCGCTTGAAGTGTGAAGTTTATCGACTTTGTGTCAGTTCAAAAGTAGAACTTCTAATCCATGGAAATGATCGTTGGAATATCCCGAACTTCTTCTTGTGTAGTCAAGAGATATTTATCTATTTTACATTCCAGGCTACCCTTAGGCTACAGCCAATTGAATGAACATCTTTTCCAAATCAGTGTTAAAGAGTCACCAGCATGTTCGTGTGGTGCTGCTGCCGAAAGCGCACGGCTCTACTTCCTCCTCACTTGCCTCAGATATGTTATTATACCCAAGAATCGTCATCATTAAATAAAATTTTGTTCGGTGATTGTCACCGCAGTCTCAAATATAATAATTTAATGTTCCCCTCTGTGCAAGAGTTTATACAAAAAAGTAAACGTTTCGAAGTTGAATTATTAACATGATACATATATTCGAACTTTTACAAGCCCTTTCTCTCTGTTCCATTCTTGTGGAGTCCATCTTCTCCTTGTTTTGTCCCTGCGTCATCACACCTGGGGTGCATCTTGCACTCGAGGTGCGGCGGCGAAGCTGGTGTGCGTTACGTCTGTCCTGTGCTTGAGTCTCAATTCTTGCAAGAGGGATTCATACAGGGCTCTGCCCTTCTTCCCAGTTGTTTTCTTTTGTGAATGAAATATGTTTAAACCAAAATTAGCCATATGCGTGCCAGATTTCGGAGGATGCACTTGTAAATCTCTACCCATCGCGGAAAATATTCACCAAAACTGTCATTGTTCGATAAACTTCAAATCACACATGGGCACTTCCAGGACAAGGGGCACCCAATTATTCACAAAGTGCTCCCGTGCATATTTTATACGTTTTTACCTCAGGAGACTTGTCAGTCAGCTGGCAGTTACCTGGTGTTATGTGCTGTGTCTTTGTCCATCGTCCGTCCGTCCGTCGGTGGTCCGCAATTGACATTTTCGACTTCTCCAAAAGCGTCAGTCGAATTCAGCTCAAATTTATTACGAATTGGTGAATTAATAGAGCTTTATTGGCTACACTTCACAAACATCAATAAGTTAAATGAAATCTGTCGAATACTATTCAAATCTTGACAAGTCCATCAGCACGATCATCACTAGATATAACAGTAGTAGTTTAAATCTATTTGATACTAGCAACTCTCAACTTTAAGAAATATTTTGCCTTATGCACACCTTGTTTTAATTGTCGGTTATAACTGTTACGTTTGCGTATTTACTACATCATCTATACAACACCTCAAATCTACCATATATTCAATAATAAATTGTGATTTTTACCCTGAAACTTCAAAACGCTCATTTTAATTTTATTTTCGACTATCCCTGTTTCACAAGCTTTTGAAATAGCAGTAAACGACAGGAGTCGAAGTTGTCAAAATCAGTGCATAATCTAACAAAGGCAATTTACCTTGACACATAGACACCATAAGTTGGCGGCAGTGGAATATCCACATGAGAATAACTTACTTTTTTAAATATGTATCATATAATCTTAACTTTAATAAACTCTTATCAGTAAACATGATGCTCGCAAGAAATCAACATTCCATGTCATTTAACTGGAGTTTCTTTTAATCCCAAATCAACAGGGTATACCCGTGAAATATATTCTCAAACATGTTTATTATTGATGCTTCATAGATCATCAATATATTTAAACGTCGACTTAAAACGTTTATCATGAAATTTCTTCTTTTTGACAGCTTGACAAGAAACTTGTACTCAAAGTGAAATAAATGTAAATTGGCCAAACAAGGTGCACAATTGGTACCCATTGGATTGCCAATTGTATGTCTGAAGATGTCCAAAATTGACATATACATGTATATTATTCAAAAGGTTCAACAACTCACCAAACTGATCATACCCAAATGCACGGAGGTCATCATCTTACCATTACCAAAATATGCACCTTTATAAGATATTATCATTCTGTGAAAGTTATGTTTGTCGGAAGCTTTACATTTGAGTCACTAGATACATTCTTTCAAATCGGAATGAGGAATAGTTGTCTACAAGGTGGTGAAGTCCCAAGAAGAAATCTGTTTAAAAGGTAAAATGGTAATCAGTACCATTCAACTGTTCCAATAAGATCTTCCAATTAGATAAAATCCAAAGACCCGTTAAAACCGAAAGGTGCTTTTATCTGACCACAGTAGTTAAACCAAAATTCTTGTATTTTATTTATGCCTGAAGAGGGGAAAACTGACACTTCCTTAGTAGAAAATCAATGCTGATCACAGAAAATTTCGAGTACAAACACCAATACATAGTAACCTACGGTAAAATTGAAACAATTTCCCCAGTATTCCATACACAAAAATGTTCTTAGCACAAATATTTCTATGTACAAATTTAAATTAAAAGCCCTTATTTCTGTTGAAAGAGTTGACCAATACACTAGTGCTGTTTTTAAGATCCCTTGAGTTCAGAATTAAATTCACCTGTCCGTTTTCGGTTAATAAAGTCAAAACTTGTGTGTTGTTTTAAGACTTTGGGGTAAACAGCTCTTGGTACTTTTTCAATATTCATGATACGGTCTACATTCTTGTCTTTACCTTAAACGCCTTCATGTTAGGATTCCTTTATGGTAATTTCCAAATAATAGAAATATCTGGTGTAACTCCATAACAAGTGACACAATCAACTTGTACATTAACTCTGTTGACACTTTTGATAACGTAAAATGTGTAGTTTTTGTTTAACCGTTTTTTCAGAAAGGTCGGGTATGAGATGTATCTAATACAACAACTGTGGAAGTGCCACTGCCTCTACATGTATAATAGAAGTCTTTGCATATATAGAAACGGTCCTCATATCCCACGTCTTTTGTATCATTTGAACTCCTTAAAGTATTTGGTTGTAGTTTATAGATTTATTGTTTTATCTCGTTATTTATGTAATTCAAATATCAAGCATTTGCCCAATAAGGGTGTCCAATGTAAGTTTAAGTTGTGCTTACAAATCCAGCTTCAGCTATACGAGTAGTTAGCTTGAATGTAGCTGACATTTAGACTTCCAGCAAAATCGCTTTTCTTGTTTGAAGGTAGGTCTTTCCCATTTGTCGTCCAGCTGACGTAATTCAGAGAGAAGCATGGGGAAGATCACCCATTGCACATTCCTTTACGTATCGGTAAAGAGGGAGAATCAGTTTAGTCCAATCATTACCTTGTGCAGTAATACACGCGATGACAGTTCTGCATTTTCTGCATTATTGCTCCTGTTAAACAGGAGGCGCCACAGTCGTCCATACTGTGATCTCGCCATGTACATTTGACTGTAAAGGTTCATATAATTAGATTATGATTCCTTTACTGATTTATGCTCGAAAGGGGGAGGCTGTTTTGTGTTTTTGTCATATATGTAAAGTTCTGTGCCACGAATAGGGGACATTGCTGCCTGGCCCGTCTCACTCAACCAAGGGATTGCACCTGTGTCCAGGCAGATTCTTGTATTAAACATGAGGATTATGTTCCTATTGCCAGTCTAGCAACATGGAGAGCGTTAACTGCTTAAAAAGTCAGAGTCATGTTCTCGAAACACACAATGAGAGAGATTGCTAAGAGTTGTCAAATGTTTGGTACAAGTATGCTTTATACCCACAAACGTTTGTAACACTCTCAGTTTTCGGTCATGGCGGAGAATTGCATGTATAAACGCATGCGTCTATCTGTTTTCTTTAGCAGAGTAGTTATTACTATGATGATGAAACACAAAGGGATAAAACACACGCGTATCTATTTCCTGTAAATGTTTATTGCGATGACTATACTCGTTCAAAATAAAAGTAAGAGGGATCAAGCATGCGCATATCTGTTTGCTGGTGGTATTCATCGTGGTGACGTACACAGTACTAGAATCCTTGAGAATTGTCAGTCAGGGCATTGTGAAGTGCTGTTTCCACACTGTTCATGTAATTAATGTGAGATGTGCTGGAGACTCTTATTATCTACAATTATGATCAAATTAATATGATTTTCAAGGCACACATGTTCGACCATTTGACAATCATCACTATATTTAAACGGAATCATCAAATGTTATTGTGTAGTTGCATGGACAAGAAGTAATTTTGCAATTGATAAGTTTCATGAATATAATTACAGCGTTTATCACTTTCGCAGTAGGCACTTTTAAAATCCACGAGGTGAACGCATATGCTGTCTTTGCTACAATTTTTGGAGTTGCTTATTATGCAACATCAAAAGAATGTGGTGTTGACACGAAGTATTTCCAATCCTTTATTTACAGAAGCCCATAAGCATAAAGACAAAATAAGTCTTAAATGAAAATAGTTCTTGTTTTATCATCTGGAGACAACATCCATCAAATCCATATAACTCTAGACAGACAAAATCGCCGATATACAATCCCAGCCAAGTATCTCAGAAAGCCTTATCACCATGAACAATCACGTGTCGTTGCCAAATGGTACATTAGTTGCACATGCTAGGAACACATCTGTATTGTTTTCAAGTGTCGCAAATGATTATTTTTTCATACAGTTCTTACTTCCACGTGACTACTTGTCAGTGTCGAAGAACTCTTGAACACATATACGTTTTTTAGCATGTTTACCGACTAACTTTGGAGAAGAATCATAGATTCAAAGTAATCAAACATTCCTCTGCTCATGTTTGTACTTAGTTGTGCGAGATTCCGTTCCTGAACTTTTTTTCATTACTATCTCTGACTCGTGAAACGCCAAAAAACAAAGAAAATCTGTCTGTCTGTCTGTCTGTCTGTCTGTCTCTCTCTCTCTCTCTCTCTCTCTCTCTCTCTCTCTCTCTCTCTCTGCAAACCCAAATTTAGACCTGATTCACAACATCGAAATTCGTAATTGCAGGCACTTTCTGATAGCGGCAGTGCATTGCAATATGAGGATCAGTGTGTGAATAGATTTTCAGCTATACGACGCGCCCACATCAACAAAAAGGGTATAAATCTGGTATATTGTGAGATGTGTCGCAGGTACACGTCGCGTTTCGTGTGACCATGCCCATGATACCATGCACATGCCAGGAGGAAACAAATGGATAAGATTTTTTTGTCACCAAATATCTTATGGAAATCTGTGAAGTCAGCAATCAATCAAGGTACCAAAATTAATATCAATGCATTGAGTCTATCAGGTTGTATTTTCTTTTCAAAAGCAAAGACTATACAAATGGCTCAAATGACATAGGCAAGTCATATATGACGACAATTTAATCTTGGAACTGCATTTCATCACATAATGCCAATAACTTAAATGACCCAGTGCACGATATCATAGTAATTAGTACCCGGTTAATATTGAATACTATGGTTGCACACCACACAAATATAAATTACAGTTCATTATCACTGTTTGGTGAAACATGTGTAACACACATATATGTATGATGATCGCAAGAAGTGCAGAAACAACAATTAATGGTTTACGTGTAAAAAATTAGCAGCATATTTAATTATCAGTATGCGCTGTATCATACACTGAGAGTTAACTCACTGGAACCGGCGTGGTGGGTTGACGACCAATACACAGGGGCGCAGTGAAAAAAGAGTGAAAACTTACTGCGCACAAACAGGACAATGCTCTTGTCAGCGGCAGTGCGTCTGAAGTCACAATGACACTCCTAACCTTTTCCTGGTTAACTCGTTTATTGTCAATGTGGACAAATGTGATGCGTTCTAAAATGACTTTAGGACGCCAGATTGATGTTCTTTGTAAAGTGACCTTTCACTCAAGTACTAGCATGCCTAACAGTTGCACAGACCATTGCAATGGGCAAGTTCAACAGCTTTCCTGAGCATGCTACAGTTGCACACACTATTAGAATGGTCCAGGTCAACAACTTTCCTCCGCCTGCTTGGAGCGCAATACCCAAAACGCGCGCAGAGTGAAACTCAGTCGAATATTTAGGTTGAAAGGGTTAAAAAGCACTCTGAAAGAATTCAGGAAGCCTGAGTCCAAGGCGTTTGAGCAATGATCATCTTCAATTCTCACTAAAAGTGCTTTCTGGTAGTGACATATTTGGTACAAACAGAAATGCAGATTATATTTTTACACTCGGAAGATAGGTCTAACTTGAAAATTTCGCAATGCATAAGGTACTATAATGCACGACTGTAGAATGAATTTTTCAGACAGTCAGTCAGATTTCTCTTGACCGCACTCTACCATAAAAAAAAAGTACGTGAAATGTCACTTGGTACAGTATTTTACTTTTCTGGTGTTTGATTCTTTCACAGCATGTCATAATATTTCTGAAATAAAACCATTAGTTGACATATCATCCCAACTCTGCATTTTTGTGTGCAAAGGAGTGGAAAAACAACACCTTCTGAACCACAAAGTTTGACACGATTCACACGCGCACACACATGCACGAAGGCAAGCACGCACGCACACGCGCACGCACACACGACGGTATGCAGGTGCCAATGTAAGCTCACACATATTGTGATATGTGAATATAATAACATAAGTAGCGGTTGGTATATGTATTTAATGACGAATAGGCCTTGGCATGTTATTTAAATGAAGGATGTAAAATCGCTCTCGACTTGTGGGATAGACATGTAACTATATGTAGCTTGCGTTTCATGGTCGCATTAAAACGTTTTGATTGGTAAATGTATTTTTTACATGAATTGTTGAAAAAGAAGTTGTTTGTTGGGTTTGAGATGTATCGTGACGTCTGGCAGGGTGTGTATTGCAGGGATACACCTCTGTTGAGGCTGTAATTCAAAGGATCTGACGAAAAGCGATGAATAAAGAATAAGGATGAAGCTGATGATCTCATGTTTCACATAAAGCATTTTCTTTGGAATATTTCTCCCAAAGTAGGTATTATGACTGATCTGTCAAACCGACAAGACGAAGTAGGTTCATGTGGACAGACCAAACTCATCAACCCAAACACCTCCCTCCTGAAGCGAGACCAGGTCAGAAATATAGGTGCAGAATGCGCGAAGGATATGATATCTTTGTACATAGCAATTGGTAGCAATTGCTGTTCAGGGTGTTGCATGTGAAAAAAAGTGAGAAAAACATTCAAATAGACGAACATCTTCGCAAGTTTTGTGCATTTGGGGGGGGGGGGGTCGCCAGATCGTCTATTCATGCATAATGACAGAGCATTTCGTAACATGTAATTAAAATTAATGCCAAAAATGCAGTTGTAAATAATCTGCTTGCAAAGTGTCTTCTAAAAGTCTAACTCGAAACCTTAAACTGTTATTATTTCCAAGCAGATGCCAAGAATGCAGTTGTAAACTACAAAAGAAGATTTGCTTCAAAGCAAATCTATCTGTGTGCCTTCAAAAGTTATAAATGTTGAATGCTACAAGTTTGTTCCTTTGGTATATCACATTCCATTAAGCTTATGACTGGACGGAAATTTTGAAGTCCAAATGACCTTAATCTTTGACCCTTAGAGGTCACATGTAAATTACAAACATGTACAGTGTTACAATACCTACAATTTAAGCCCAACATGAACCAAATAAGATGAAAACCGACCAGGTTATGCCTGGATGAAACTTTCAAAGGGCTGAATGACCTTGATCTTTGACCTCTAAAGGGCATATGTTTTTTCACAAAAATGTACATTTTTGCAATACTAACCATTTGAGTACAAATGATTAAAATTGAATGAATATTGGCTGGGTTATGAGTGCATTAAAATTTCAAGGGTCCAAATGACTTTGACCTTTGCACGTTAGAGGTCACATGTAAATTACAAAACTGTGCAATGTTACAATACCTACAATTTGAACCCAACATGATCAAATTTGGATAAAAATTGATTGAGTAATGCCTAGAAAATAATTTTAAAGGTCCAAATGACCTTGACTTTTGACCTTTAGAGGGCACATGTAAATTACAAAAATGTGCAGCATTACAATATCTAAAATTTGAGCCCAACATGATCAAAATTGGATAAAAATTGACCAAGTTATGGCTAGATGAAAAAGTGAAAGGCCCAAATGACATCAACTTTTGACCTATAAAGGTCACATGTAATTTACAAACATGTGCAGTGTTACAATAGTTACAATTTGAGTCCAGCATGATCAAAATTGGATAAAAATTGACCTATTTCCTGCTAGATGAAATTTCAAAGGTCCAATTCACCTTGAACTTCGAACTTTACAGGTCACATCTAAGTTACAAAAATGTGCAGTGTTACAATACCTACAATTTCAGCCCAACATGCTCAATATTGGACATACATTGACTAAGTAATTGCTAGAAGAAAAATTGAAAGGTCGAAATAACCTTAACCTTTGATCTTTCGAGGTCACATTTAAAATCACAAAAAGTGTGCAGTGTTACAATAGCTACAATTTCAGCCCAACAGGATCAAAATTGGATAAAAATTGACCAAGTTACGGGTAGATGAAAATTTGGAAAGTCCAAATGACCTGGATCTTTGAAGATCACATGTAAATTACAAAAATGTGCAATGTTACAATAGCTACAATTTCAGCCCAACAGGCTCAAAATTGGATAAAAATTGAACGAGTTACGGCCAGGTGAAAATTTCAAAGGTCATAATGACCTAGATCTTTGACCTTTAGAGGTCATTTGTAAATTACAAAAATGTGCAGTGTTACAATACCTACAATTTCAGCCCAACATGACCAGAATTGGATAAAAATTGACAAAGTTATGGTTAGATGAAAAATTGAAAAGTCCAAATGCCCTTGACCTTTGACCTTTAGATGCCACCTGTGAATTACAAAAATGTGCAGCGTTACAAACTTATTAATTGAACTTGGCTTGGTAACCTGTACTTAGAACAGTTTTGGAGATATTCAAGATTTAAATTTTCAAATGGCCCTAATTTGCCTAATTTTCAAAACTGTTACCAAAACTCAAGGCTTCTTGTATGGAAGTATAATCATGCCAAGTTAAGAGTTTCTACGTACAATATTTTTCAAATGAAATGTCGGACAAATTTGCTGGTAAAGAAGAAAGAAAGAAGGAAAGAAAGAACTTATGGAAAAACAGAATGTCTGTGTTGGCACACAGACATAATAATCTATTTGCAAAATGTCTTGCAAAAGTTTAAGCTACAACCTCACATTATTCATTTCAAAGGGTAAAAGGTATATTATTTTAGCTGATCTTGGAACAATTATCCTTCAAAGTGTTCCGTGTTAAGCAACTGGGGAAAAACGTTGAAATAAAGCAGAATCGGATCCAGACAATCGTTGTCCATTTAAGGGGATCAGTGTATGCCTGATAGCACATTCATGCATAATGATATAACATTTAATAATATATGATAGAATTTCAATAACTTCCCTCACTTGCATCGGTACACGCTGGGAATGACTTGCTGAAAAAACATTGGACACGCATTGTTTTGACCTTACAGTGGAAAATTGTTTCTGTTGAAGTTCGTTAATGTTTAGTGGAAGTACAATAGTTGAAGAAGAATTAACAAGACATCATGTGGAATTAGTATCGCAGTTTGCTCAAGAACGTGCGTACGTGAATCCCATGCATATTAGCTCCAGGTGAGAGCAAACTGCGCATACGTCACTAGGAATTTGATGGTCAATAAGCACGGCTTACATTACACGTATTCAAATCACTAGACGTTGAAAATATTAATGCTGCTGCCTTAGCTGACCTCTCAGTCACCACGATTGTTCAACTTTCGTCGTTCGTCTATTAATAATTCACATTTATTGCTTCTCGAAACCTGTTAACTGGATCTCCTTGAAACCTGGTGCGCTTCCGCCTTGAACAGGTCTTTACCATGTATGTTCACTTATAAAATTTCCAATACTTTTCATATTTTTATCTGCATTTTTTGGTTCATTATTGCAAAGAATATGCGAAATATATCACGTGGTTGTTCAATTCTGCAGGAAAATGTTTGTTTCTGAATGATGACAATGCAGCCTGGCCACAGTCTCCTTTTGATTAATTAGATATTGCAAGCACGTTGATCAAAATACGATAATGAAAAACTATGTTTCTTTCCTGAAAATTTTGTTTGTAATAAAAAGTCCAATGTCTCAATCTTGGTTTGTTCACTACTACAGGGTAACAAGTGTGGATATGCCGAGTTCTGGTTAAATATTCATATGTGCAGCCCAGCATATATGTTTAACCGTGTGGTATGAATTGGTTACATAAATGAATGTCTTCAAAATTAGTCTTGCCATAAGACATAAAAAATCCTACTGCAATACGTGGGTCAATTCAAATGGAACACACAGTGATAAATATCAGGCAAAGCTATCAGAAAAAACATGCAGATACATTGTCCTGCAACGTGCACATTGAAAATGGAGGGGGGGGGGGGAGGGGGGTCTTAAGTCAGGACAATAATACTGTGTGCCTTCAATATTATTTCATACGTTTACAGTTTAGTTTTAAACATGTTTATTTCACACTGGATAGCCCAATGGTACACAAATCGACTAATCGAGGGGTTCTCAAGACACGGAGACACACAATGTATATACAAGACACACAGAACAATACAATATACAGAATAGCTATGCAGGTCACAATGCACAGACTAGGAGCTCCGAAAAGCAACTTACGATTGCATGTGTATACTTTGAATATATGAATATATATATATATATATATATATATATATATATATATATATATATATATATATATATATATATATATATATATATATATATAAAATATATATATATATATATAAAAATGTATATATATATATATATATATATATATATATATAAATATAAATGTTACGAATATATGTTCATTTTGAATAAATTCACGCTTGTCTCCCAGATTACCCATGCCGCAGGTGGCGGGCTGAAGGAGTTATGTAACTTGTGTGGAGGTGGGCTTACAAGTATAAACCACATCAATAGAATAGTGGAAGCACCTCCAAAGTGAGCAAAGTCATGTACCCGTTCATTAGTCTTTGTTCATAATCATTTGACAAGAATTTTATTCACAGATATAGAGTGTTCTGTAACGCGCAAATAAATAAATGAAGGACCACTGTGTCAGGACAAATATACTTTGAACCTCATTTTTATTTTACTTTATACGTTAATGTTACTCCTGTGGATGAACACATGCCGGTATTAAGCACATCAGTCAAATAATAGTAACATCTGCATTGATAAAACTTCATGAAATAGTCAATTATTCAATGAGTCAAGTTCACGTTCAATGGAAGAGGTTCATTATCAATTTACAAGAATTGTACTCACAAATACAAAATGTTGTGTAACATGCAGATTCAAAATGTATGGCTGCTATTTAAGGACAATTATACTTTGACTCTTAATTATTATTATTTCATACATTTATGTAATTTGTGTGGAGGAAGGCAGTTCAGCATTTGGCGCATCAGTCGATAATTGTAGCATCTTCATTGTTAAAACGGTATATGCGGCGAGTGACACCCACGCTCAGTGGGACTGGTTTATAATTATTTTACACACACAAACATAAATTTATATTGCAGATTACACCATGTCATTCTCTTTCCCGGGTACTATCTGCAATTTAAAAATCCACTGTAACTACATTAAGCACAAATTTGTGTCTCAAGTGCAAACCCTGCAAGCTTCGTTTACATATATATATTGACTGTAGATTACTGAGAGATACATACATGTACCTAAACGCATATTCACGCGTACACACACACAATCATATCATTTTTTTCCACATAGAGAGCCAAAATCTTGAGGATATATTTTATTTGGTTTCTTTTGTTAAAGAACTAATAGCTGTTCTCTGTATTTGCTATTTGAACACACATAAGTTTGTCAGATACGAATCCAGTGTGTAGTTCCACAGTACACATAGCATGGATTACCGTACACGTTTGTCATGCCCAAGGACCGCAACTCTGAACGAGTTACCGGCTTTCGTGCAACTTCCAGCTTGAAAACTGCAAATTTAAAACCTACCATTCTGACTTGAGCTTTGTCAGCAGCAACAAATTTTAATATAGATGCATGGAACGCTCCTTAGCGGTTTCAAATGGCATTCAGTATTTGTGCAGAAATACAATAAAGTAAAAGTGTAGAATCTCACAGGAGGGTGCGATTGGTGGTGGGTAGGAGTGATTTCGTGCTTAACGGGTAAATAAAAATCACAATAATTGATCGCATTCCGGTAGTAGGGCTTTTACGTGAAATGTATAGAACTGATTCGCATGGAAGTTCAGTTTGTGTACAGTTCACTTAAAATTGTTGATTGTATTTCGTCCGTCTTATTCAAGACTGACTTGCCCCATTTGGTGAAAGCACAATATTCATTAAAGAACTACTACAATAGTATGGTGTGTTTTATACTCTCATTATGTAACTAATGTCTCCCTAAAAATAATAACCTCATGGGTATCCTAAAATTGTGGATCATAAAACTTAAAAAATGATAGGGCCCTTGGACACGTTGGGGCAGGTGGGGTTAAAATCAGACCCAGTGCAACGCAGTATCACAAGTCAGGACATATAATTTCTCCAGAAGAAGAAGGATTAACGCCATTGTGAGTAGTTGTTGCCCTTATGGTATTTCAGTTGGTCAATTCTCATGCCAAGTTATATAAACTGATTTCACCTCTCCCAGTTCATGCTTTCTTCCTGATATCAACCAAAGTGATGAGTGAAAATACCAAGGTCTGATTCTTGACCAAAAGCTTAGACTTGACAGTCAAGTTAATGAAATTGTACATAAATTGAAAAGGCTCTTGGTGTCACAGTAGAGCAGTCATATTTCAAAATACTACTTCCCATATTACATTGTACAACACTTTGGTGCTACTACAGCTGGATTACTGTAGCATAGCGTGGGGAAATCGCCTCAGGAACGGTGACATCCTGTGGCTTCAACGATTACAAAATAGGGCAATAAGATCAATTCTCCAGTATCACCCTATGACGCACGTGCAAGATATACTGCGGACTCTCAAATGGATAAGTGTCAGCCACAGATTACATAATAATCGCTGTGTCCTTCTGTGAACAACTTTCAAAGACAAAGTTCCTTCATAATTGCGAAATGTCTTCACCACTGTTTCAAGCATCCATACCAATAAACACACCAGCCTCCTCCAACTCCCATTTTTACTTGAGTAATTCCGCTCCAAAATCACTCTCCTACTTAGGATTTGAAATACAGAACAACATGCCCCAGCATATCCGAGACGTGCGTTCCTTGTACAGCTTTTACGAAGGTTTGCATTGAATATGTTTTGGAACATATAATTCCTACATAAGTCTGATCCTTTTGTGTATCTGGTAAAGCATGATAATGTGTGCTTCCTTTTATACTTAATTTCGTCAAAATAATGGATGATGTGAACATTGATATGATCTTAACAATGTTTTTAATGTACCTTGGTATCAACTTCTATATTACCCTTTTTATATGTATATTTTATTGTTTTTGGCACCCATGCCTCAACTGTTGTAAACTGAATATGTTTAACAAACGAAGATAATTTGATTGATGATTAGGATGCCTGATTATTTGTATATATTTTTGACGCATTATGGAATTTCCCCCGTTCCGTTGGTGCCCCCGCTGTAAAGGGGAAGTTTTCCTAATAAATTATTATTACTATATGGATTGCTTATAAATCTGTTAAACTTGGACGTGTTCCGGGACAGAACTAAACGAAACTCGAGATTTCATGGGACTTGAGGGCAAAATTGCCCCTGTAAATTATTGCCATATTAGACGGACGCTTAAGCATATCAACAAGCAAGTAAATTCAGCAAAGATGCACACAGGACTATAAAAAGACCCAATTTATATACTAGCAACAAAAGTTAAATACCCCATATAATGATGATTGGAATGGCTTTTGTTTTTATAAATATTGTCAGTTTCCCAGTATGATTAAGCTAAATATTGGCTGGTGGCACATAATTTCGAATGTGTTTAACATTGGTCATTTCAATATTTTTATCGGACAAAAAGTGTACGAAGTAGACTTAGCGGCGATATCGACGCATAGAAAACGAACCCGAGGAGTCAAAGGATCACTTCGATGAACGGTTTGTGGTCAGTTGCACACAGTTGAACTTGAAGGCTATTGTTACAGCTCATGTCTGGAGGCAGAGATGATCGCTCAAATGTATTATGTGGGAAACAGTAGACATACACATTGAACGGTGATGGCATTTGAAAAGCAAATACAAGCCAAGTATATGACAGGTCATATTGTTAAAAAATGATTTCAAATGAGAAATTTTACATTGAAAATCTGTAAGTTTGAAATACATTAGCTTTACATAAACACAAAAACAAAACGTTTTGCGCCTGTTTCACCTCATTATCTCGCAATGAAAATAAAGTTTATTTCTCAAATACTGGCAAAATTAAATGGCAGTATATATTTCAAAGCATATGAGCGTTTTACTGTATCAGTAAGATATAGCCATCGAAATGAAAAAAAAAAAGATATGAGTCGATTAACATTTATTCTGTGCACGATTTACAATAAAACACGAGCAAGTATAATGGCAAACGCAATGAAACAATTTCCCAATTTTTCAACGAACTAATTAGACGTATTCATTGAAAAAAACCTACCAAGACTGTTTTCTTTTTCTTTTTGATTAGAGATAGTAAAGGGTGGCGTAGTGGATATGAACACCACAACGACAAAATAGTTCGTAAATAATACCACTGTTTCATTTATACATATTAAAAGCTCCCCCCCCCCCCCACATAAAATGACGTTAATGAACGACCAATACTGTAGCCCTAATCCGTGGGAAATGGATGATAAAATTTCAACGGGCATCCGATACAATTGACGGTTGCGCAGCGAAACGCAACAGGTTGTAGTTGAATAGGCTGTAGCGATTGCTGTTTTTTGCAATTTCTTTGCAAATTTAGTTTGTACGCTTTGGAAAGGCAAGGGCAGGAGTAATGATTTAACTTGACATCATCTAGATGATAAGTTGAAAAATCATATCTCCTTATGACCGCATCTAAATATGAATTATGCGAAAACTAAAACAATTTGATGATAGCAACATACATACCTGGTGCGGACCAGCGGTCATCCTATATGCTGACAGAACATCGCTTCAATATTTACCAGTTGCATGCTTTATTTTATATTCATTAGGTAGGGCTAGACAGTGACTGAAACAGATGTGGAAGATACACAGTTTTATTAGTCGATATTTTTGGCATTGACGATATACAGGTGTTCGCAGATTTTTACTCTATCGAAACATGTAATGTTGCAATTCTTGCCTGCATTTTTGTTGAACAAGCCTTCATAATTTAAAGAACTTTACCCTTCCCCAATACGCCTTCCGGTTTTATGAGGACAGTTTAAGCATTTAAGCATCCATAGTGGTGCTTTGCTGTCCTACCTGGATCGCGGGCCAGATAGCACAGATAAGCACAACAAATGGAAGCTTAAATCATTTTAAAGCATGTTTTACATTCTCTTTTGCAACAGTTTACCACATCGAACTTAAAAGTTTTAACGCTCACAGACAGCAATTCTGTAAACCAACACATCTGCACTGGTTTGAACCTGGCTGTTCGTCAAATAATTTGGTCACACTCCCCCAAATCCAGAATGGTATGGTATATGCCTTCCCCCCCTTTTTTTATAAACATTTATATCACCATTTTTCCTATATTATTTTTCAAATGTATCTGCATATAATAGAGTACAGAGGATGACTTGTTTATACCTAGGTCTGTGTAATTTGAGATGGGTAAAATCAGAGGGGCACGTCTACTGGGTATAAAGCCTGGGTCTGCAAGAATAATGAAAAGTGTCCCAGATCTCCATCCCGAACCTAGTTATAACAATGCAAACATGCTATAATATACTTTTCGCCACTGTTTAACATAATCACACAGAAATGCCGGGTTACCCTGTATATAATCAATCAGCTGTTGGCATTCACGCAGGCAGTGAGACTGACATCTTAGTTTAACGCAGGTATTCCTGTTGAAATAATAATCACGCCAATCTGATGAAAGAAAACCATGTTAAAAATGATTGTTAGCAAAATACATGGTGCAAACGTGACTTGCTAGGAGAACGATGAACTGACACAGAAGCTTCATATATTGTTTGTCATATATCTATATATGTACATACACATATATACATATACAATTTCACTGTTGTTCTTACTTAAAAGAAACCTTCGCCCTGACGACGTTTATTGTGATCAAAATAAATGTACAACGTAACGTTTGGTATAAAATGATTTTCCCAGCATTCATATTGCTTGTGATATATCGCATTGCATCTCTTGCTTATGCTCCCCGTATTCAGTGAGGCAGTAATGCTGGTTTATGCGTGGCTGTTAACTCACTAGTCAAGTTCAAGTTCTGTAGACCTTTCAAGCTGGCTGACGGTACATGTATGTCATTTTAGGGTACCTGGACCATAACGAGGATCAAATATAAGGACATATTTCCAAAAATATTTAATGCCAGAATAGTTTGTGACGTGGCGCTTATGTGCCTCGGTCCTGTAAGAATCAGGAATTCATTTAAAAAAAAGCTTTTTCATAGTCGCATATTAGCCTCTGCCTGTGTTGGAACAGGCATGAGAGCCTTATAAGGGCTACCGTCTGCCTTCCTTCAGTTCCCTACTCTAGGTTCTGTCTCCTTAAAACCCAGCACACCACATCTCCTTTTCATGCACTTTATCGGGAAGCCATATTTATTTTTGTGATGCATCATCCAAAGACTGTACTAAAACGTTATCTTCATGAGTTTAATATAATAGAACGTTTGTGCAAGAGGGATTAATACAGGGCACTGCCGTGTTTCGGAACTGCATTTTTCAGAAGGTTAAGCCAAATTAAATATTTAGTTTGCTAGATTCCAGTAAACTGTGACAAGCCTACATGTCAATGCAGAAATGATCTTTCACATGATTTGAAAAACTTTAAAAAAAGAACACAAATAGTTTGTGCGGACCTATGCACCTGCAAACAAGTCTGTGTAGGAATGTGAAAAGAAGTGATATTTAAACATTTTGGAGTCCCTTGAAGTTAGAAAGGTCTTATCTGAAGAACTACACCGGATGTAATGAAATATTTCAGCTTTTTACTCACGAAAGATAATTGCTTCCGTCCAATTATTATACATTCATTTGATTTAAGAGATGTGCTAGATTCCTCATATTATCATTATGCGCTAAGGAATAGAGTTGTGTCATTAAGATTTCCAATTTTGTGCACTTTTGGAGTGTGCGCTTGCAACATTGACCACTGGCGTCTGGTTTGTTGACCATTCTATCATGAATTGGTTCTTCTCTCTGACCATGAATCTTGGATGTGCTCTAATGTATTAGATAAATAGATAACGGAATTTCAGATTTTAGTGTGTATAATAGAAAAACTTTCGGCACCATCAGCTGACCCCCTCCCCCAAAAACAACAGATACCCAATAATATTCCTATGTAATTTTAAAAGAGCCGGGCAAGCAATTTCAGAGGTTTCCATACACCCTTCCCCCCTAAGGAAAACAAAACTTCATATGTCTTTGAAGAGCCAGTGACCGGTGGGACAAACTTGGTCGAAACCGGTCCAATTTCACCAGATCTGAAGAGGACTACGTGATCGGACAAAGGACTGCAACAAAGCTATATATATATATATATATATATATATATATATATATATATATATATATATATATATATATATATATATATATATATATATATATATATACAAAATGTATATGTGGAAAAGTATGTGTATGTTTAATTTGTTTAATTGTACAAGGCTCACTTACAATATTTGAGCTATACGTGCACATGAAATATGATAACAACCGTTTAAGTTGGTAATCCGCATAATTTTGCTCGAAGCGGACTTTTGATATATAAAGTTATATAAATGTTATATATGTGAGATTTGGTCACTGACGTTGAGCTCTACGAGAATTACGTATAGCAATTCGCACCTCTTGTAAGCACACTGGACTTGGTGTGCTTGCTTTGTCACTGCACTGCAAGATTAGCATCTTGCCGCTGTATTAGCTTCAAAACGGGGTTCGTCGATGCTTGTCGAGTATCAGACCCAAATTTAGCGTAACGGTATTTAGAAAAATAATAATTTAAAAAAATTAAAAACATATTTTTAATTACTCTTTTAAGTAGAGATAGTTACTACAGATATGAGATAAAATCCGCAATAGATTCCGAAATGCAACATTTAGCCCTGAATTGCTTGGGAAATTTAACGTTTCCAAGCATTCAAAATTTTAAAAAGCCATCTCCACAATACCAAGAAATGTCCAATCACTTATCTTTGATGGGGTGTCCCTGAAATTGCCTTTCCATAATGGTTACATCACGTTCATAGTGATGCATCCATTCTTCTGCTGTTGAAAAGCAAGAAATTATATAACCTACCTTTTATTGTCTTGCACTGACAAAGAAAAAGCCAATCATTTCCGTTTTTCTCCGAATGTTGGGCTCAGTGTAGTATATCTGTGATCAGCGATCAGTGTCACC
This sequence comes from Hermodice carunculata, assembly GCA_964020975.1. Classification (NCBI taxonomy): domain Eukaryota; kingdom Metazoa; phylum Annelida; class Polychaeta; order Eunicida; family Amphinomidae; genus Hermodice; species Hermodice carunculata. The sequence continues at coordinate 61,719,106 of OZ026622.1, read as the reverse complement.
TTTTTCTTTTTCATTTAAATCCTTCTAAAACTAAAGGATTTTTCCTTGTATAAAATTAGGAGTGAAAAAAGCCTCGGTAGTGGAAAGTTTAAAGGATAGGACCTCTGATGCAGACTTACATTGGAAACACTCATACTCTCGAGTGAATCCACACCACAACAACATGGCTGTTTAGCAGCATTACCGGTGTCAGGGAGCAAAGGTCCCACAAATCAGAGATCGACTGACCTGCACACAGCCTCGTTCTTTGCTATAAAGGTATTCTACAAAAATACCAAAATTCGAGTTGTTGTACTATGTCCCTTCGCATTACAATCAAAACGAGAATAAAATCAAAATCAAAAATGACATGGAGTACAGGATGAATGAAATTTTTAAACGACCTCTTTTAAGTCTAACAAATTTGTTATCTTGTAAATATCCCACGGAGGATGTAGGGATGGTCGCTTAAAAATGATAATGATGATGATGGTGATGATGATGATGATTACTGATGATGATGATGATGATGATGATGATGATGATGATGATGATGATGATGATGATGATGATGATGATGATGATGATGATGATTTCATTTGAATTATTTTTCTCTTGCAAAGCCAAAAGGCCCGAGGGGCACTCAAGCGGTTCAGGATTGGCAGCAGTTGTATCCGGATTTGCAAAAGCTCCCTCCGAATATGTGTGTGTGCGGATGTGTGTGTGTGTGTGTGTGTGTGTGTGTGTGTGTGTGAGAGAGAGAGAGAGCGAGAGAGAGAGAGAGAGAGGGAGAGAGAAAGAGAAAGAGAGAATTTAAAATTATCTTCATGTGACATATATATTACCAACAATTTACGATACCACCCAATTTTCGCCATTAGCTCTGTCAAGCGCACCTGAGCATAATTATCAGTTTTTCACCTTTCCATTTTGATCTGGATTTATGCAAACTAGCTTGCACAAAATAAAATTTAAAAAATCTATAAGATAAGGAACGACAGGAACCCCACCTGCACCCAATTTTTTGAGGTGCAGATCCACTGCGCAAAACGAAATTAAAAAAAAAAAAAAACAAACAAAAAACAAATCTATGTATCAGACAGGGTCACCAAGGTCACAATTAGTTTGACGGGCGGATATATTATCTCAGTTATGTAAAATATCTCTGTAAAGAAAATAAGGAATGGGAGAGAAGGAAACACTCAGCTACGATGGGTTAATCTCTTTTGGGGTGGGTGGGATGGTGGTGGCAGGAAATAGCTAGAGTATATGGAGTTATTTACCAAGAATCAAAAATAATTCTCGATCATGCATGGGTGGCAAGTATCGTTAAAACTGAAAAGAGGGCTGTGCTCTATGTTCAACTTTCTTGTGAAAAAAGTAAATGACAAGGGAAGAAACAGCATTCACACTTCATGCACGTTTAGTTTGATGCTTTAATGCCGGATACTTCAACGTTGCATAGAAAAAAAAATAGACAAACGGATAATCAGTGTTTCAATGCAAATTTAACCACCGCTGTCATACAGCTATCGATGGTTTCAAATTTTAAATAAATTAATAAATAAATAAATGAAAAATACGCACACTGAAACACATGTATGTATATATATATATATATACAAATACATTATATTATATAATTTGTAATAAGGTTTTTGCTGCCAACTTGTGAAGTTTAGGCTGATTTTCCGCCCACTAACAATAGAAGCAACGAGAACATCTTACTGCATGTGGACCCCGTGTTCACTCTTGAGCAATCACAATGACTCAGATTACCTCGACACAGAAATGCAATTGTGTCGCTGCAGGACAACAAAAGGAAGTCATGTAGCCAATGAGGTGACGATGTGACGTAGTTCGAAGAAGGCGTATTTGTGCAGATTTTCATTTAAACTTTGCCATATCGCACCTCACATACTTTCCTAATTGTGCCACTTATATTCTTAGAAAATTGCTCTCTTTTTTGTTCCAGGAAGGACAGCACTTAAAATTATTACATAGACTGTACGGTGGTGGGATATCATATATAATATATATAAAGACACTGCTTAACCGTGTAAATTATTCTTTGACCAGCACCATATAGTTCCCTGAAGGCATTCCAGCTGTCTCAGAAGAATAAGAATATTATACATACTCCAAACATTTATTCTTCACGGAAAAACAGCTCAAGTGCACGTGGTCAAGTTAAGAATCTTTGCGCCGTTCATATGAATCGTAACAGGTAAGTTATCTTTTGTTTATACTACTGCCGAAAGTTGTTCTTATTGACAAACTATTAGACATAATTTCAAACACCTTTTTTCATTGTTTAGACGTAACCAATATTTCTTGGATTTGTAACAGAGCGATTTTTTCTAATGTTATTTCTTTTGTTTCGCGTCTACTTCAGCGGTGCAATCTATTTTCCTTTGCACCTGCAGGTTTTTGCGGTTAATTATGGAGAATGAACATAAGTCTCCATGTCATATTCAGTGAAGAAATATTAATTTATAGCACATCAAAATGAAAAATCGGAATGGTGCCGTCAACACGGCATCAAATTGGTTCAGCGGAATCTTTATCCCTTCTGAATGCAGCACTAAACTAACATCCTAGGTTGAATAAGGTGAGCGTTTGGCCAAAGCATGCCTACTTGATAGGTATGGCTAGATATTTCCAACAAATCATTTTGAAATAGAAGGAAGGTTTAGGGTATTCATAATACCAGACAATCGAAACAATTGGCCAAACGGGAAGGGATAAAGCCAAATCTACGGCACATGAAACCAAGATAATGTGCACTTTCAGAATTTTCTTTGAGTAGAAGCAACAAGAATGACCCAGTCATTTTCACACTTGAATGATTAAACGCTGGGATAAATCGAGTATATATTTTGCACTGACGGGTGCATTTGTAATCGATGCATTTGTATCCATATTTGTGGATTAGAACTCAATCTGTATCACATTAAGACAAAGTTAACTCTGGTTGATTGATACGAAAAGCCATCCTTTACAGAAAGCTAAAGGCTTTGTTGATTTCATAACCCATTCTTAGGTTTAGCATATGTTATGATATGTGAGCGGATCCATCTTATAAGTCACCTTGCAGTGTGGCAATCAGGTGAAGAGTTTTGCACATGCTGAGATTACACGGATGGTGCAGTAAATGGACAGGTCTTCTGCAGTGATAAATTAATTGTTAGGAGGTAACGTTGCTTTCCTCATCCATAATCTTCTTCAACAAAACTGGTGTCTTTAGTTAAAAGTTCCCATAACGATCTTGACACCTCTGTTACTTCCAAACTTGAGGAAATATATGCTTTGAATCCAGTTTTTATACTTACTTTATGAAGCCTCATGTGTGATATATGCCATCTAGTTTGTTCATGCAGTAAACGAATTGTTTTATTCGCAAAATTTGGCGCAACAAAAAAATCGTTAGTAAACAGCCACAACAAACAGTCTGAAATAAACAGGCTTATAGCATGTGTCCCATACATGGGTTGTGTAATATAATCTGAGGTTGCACTAAATAATTCTATAGTGTCCAGACATTAACTTCCTGTAGCTTCTTGTATGTCTAAAGATTGGTGTTTACATTGGAGGGCAAAGCCAGCCAAGATAAGTTACGTATTTGATGACGGTGACAGTAAGTACTGTCGTAATTTCAATCGGAATAAAAAGTCTGTATGAACTAGCCAGTGTGAACAGCATGTGCTCAGCTGATTAAACCACATACCAATACACCAAGTTTGATGAGGATGGAATTTATTTGCTGCTGCCCTGTAATATGTTCCTTACTTATTAATATCGCATCCCATAAGCATCACAAGCAAAGTAACGACCTAGCCAGGACATTTCTCTTCTCCCTTGAAGAAAGTCTGGTCAATAGGATTGCAGAAAACTATATAATGCATGTATCCACATTCCTATGCAGTGCTACCAGTGCAGGTGTTCTTACCAATCACTACGTAGCAATTCTTATGAAATGATGAACGCCACGCAGTGAAAACTGAACACCTATCCAGCTTTATCTATGTATGAGTAGAAATCTGTATATTACTGGGGAGAAGTCGAGAATTCTGGACAATTTAAAAATATTTCAAAATTTGCTGCACAACCTGTTCAACAAACTACGCCGGGATATCCAGAGGTGTTGCTATACAATTTGAAGTTATTAATGAACATTATCATTCCCCAATAATTAAAAATTCAAGAATCATTGATGCGTGGCCTATTGAATACATATATTATATACATACCTACCAAAGGTACATTCTCTAACAGTTTACACTTGATTTGGTAAACGGGTTTGGACAAAAGTACTATTTATTATATACTATAATCGCGTTAGAATCCCAATAGTATGAATGCTAGCATACATCTTTGAAAAAAGTAAGGTACTTTACTAAAGTTTAAAAAGGGAACCTGTGGTTTGGGAGAAGTCGAAAATTATACTTTAACGCAACAATATATAAAATAATTGAAAACAGAAGGGCTGTCAAAGGAATGTGCTTAGCTGCCCTTTTATATACTTAAATTGACTGTTGCATCAAGGTTACCTTTGCTTAGTCTTAAGTTGGCCATCATACATAACCACTCTCCTTCACAATATCCAAATGACAGCTTATAGTTATAGCTAAAGCGATGTCAAGCATTTGGAATCTGTTTATCTAAATCAAGGTCTAGCGCAAGAGTATTGTTATAGAATTTTGAAGCCAATGGCCAAGTATGTAAACACAAAATTGATACGAGACTGTATTTGTGTCTTTTTGTCCAGAACCTCTTCCTGGTAGCCATTACCATATTCCACAGTCCGAACTCATTACTCTGATAAGCTAACCTGTCACTGTCTAACCTGTATACATCTGGAAGTACTGTTGTCCATATTGCGAACGTTCTTCTGTAGAATAGGCTGTATTAGCCCGAATAAATGAAAGGGTCTTCAGCGGCTATCTACTCAGAACAGTCTCGAAGCCTATACCCATACATGTCTCTCTGAGTAGCGGCTCCTTGTCTAAGCTAAATATTCAGCAAAGACAACCTACATAATAATGAATAAATATGAACGTGGCAAATGATGAATTAGCTAAATACGTGAAGTTTTGCTTATAAATGCAGAGCTTTATTATGAAAGAAGAATATCTGTAAAACCAAACATTATTACTAAATTTGTAAAGTACAAGTTCAGATAAGAACAATTTAACTTACCCCTGAACCAGTATGTACCCTTTCTAGCTGGATAGCTGACCTTAGTTAAACCACCTGCCAGTGCATAACTGAAGTAGAAACAAACTGGGACATTATATTCAGTCCCGGTGATTGTAAATTAAACAGTTGCAGCTAAACCACCTGTACAAAGCGAGGGAAATCCTAACAAGTACTGCAACAATGGGCATCCTCACCAGAAATGAAAAATTAACCCCGTGATGACATTTACTCCTCACTTTGAAAGTCTCCAAACAATAAGCTCTATTTCACTGCCAACCCTGAGTCAATGTTTCAAATCAATGGTTCCGGCTTGTGATATTTGAGTAAATACTGTCAAATTTGAGTATTTTTTCATATTGAGTATATGTGTACATAGGCATGTCAGAAAAGGCATGGATGAAACAAATCACCAAAGTGTGGCATTTTTGAGCATTTGTACAGAAATCGATCCAAGGTACTCCCTCATCAATTCATCTTGAGGGTCCAACCAATGTTCCTTGAGACGTGAAAAATATAACATCAGGTCAGATCAGCCGTTTGGTGCAGTTATTAAGTACAGTTAACACTTTTTGCTATCCGAAATGTCGCTGTGACTTTGAAGCATTTTCTGAAATTTCTACCAAAAGGAACAGAATTTAAAAAATGGTTAAATCGGTAGATCGTACCCTATAAATAAATTACATGGTGACCTGCTTAAGGTGCTTCCTCCTTAAAGGTTAACGAAGTTTCAACCGATAGAGGGGGTTGGGTTGGGGTGGAGGCTATTCCCGGCCAATTACTTAGCACTACGGGTAGACTCCGCCGTAAAGACCCCTTTTTTACCACTTGTCGCTCTCAAAGACCCCCCCCCCCTTTTTTTTTTTTAAACCATCGATCCCAAAGGCACCATGATTTTAATTGTCGCTCCCAAAGACCTCCATAAATTGTACTCGAGCTCAGTTACGGCTCTTTTTTCCCTTTTGGAATTTCTAGGTAGCATGCTTCATACCTCCTTTGCAATCCCTTGCCCGTGGTAGTTAGTAACTTTGTCAATACCAGCTCGTAAAACAACCGCCCTATTTTGTTATTGATTCACCTCCCATCGGGTTTGGGTTTTACACCTTCAGTGGGGCCTGCTCACCCTAAAAAATGTATAGTTCCCCCCCCCCAACCCTCCCGGGTCCATTACCACTTTCCAGTCTCTATTGTGAGTCTGTGTGACCAGAAGCGAAGAAGAGAGAAAAAGGTCCGTACGTGCTGCAGCACATGGGCACCCTTTGACTTGATCTAGACACCGTGGACTGTCATTTCACGATTAATATCTTTGTAAATTACATACATCGATCTCATAGAATCGCAAACTTCGTTTTTCAACTCAGACATACTGTCTTCAATATTGCTATCGTTTGTTAGTAAATTATTAATAACTTAGCAGTCAATGTAAAACGGTTCCAGGTCACTTTAACAGCAACAATACACGGATTGTTGCCGTTCCATGCCTCTCATTCCACATCCTTCTGAAACATGTTTTCTGTTTCTACCTTACAAACTCTTTCAGTGGAAGGTATCCCGTTATATCGAACATAGGTCATTGCCTGTTTGTAGTCGTACAGCTAGCAATGCCTTTCTAATACAGCATCTCAAGTCAACTTCAACACACAGAGTCAAAGCTGGGGCCGTCATGTGTTGAAACGAAATCGACGCTGTTTGTTTTTGGCCCTGTGCTTATACCTGTTAAAATTAAACTCTAACTCTGTGAGCTTCCATACGTGATCAAACGCTATGATCGTAAGTTTGTCGGAGCGAGATACATGCCTGTGGAAAAAGAGTTAGGATACAAAGATATTTTTGAAAAGACACTTTAAATACGATATTAACTCATTTATAAGACTTGTATTCAATGTAAAAAGTCTTATAATTCACATGTGGGATATAAGTGTAGACGCTAAGGTCTCAAACTTAACATCGCAGAATATTGTAACATCTCTCATCCACACATAGAACTTTACCCTTCGTACACACGCACTGTCAGATCTGATCGGAAAATGACGTGTGTAACTGATGTGCACAAGAGTTTTGGTTGATGACATAACATGTCTAGTTACAGACTCTTATCAATTGTTGGCAATACTACTAACTTTTCACTATGTTAAGTCATAGGTGTCGATCCACTTCAGGAACGTGTTGTGCAGTCTTTAGAACAGCATCGCCTTTTGCGAGCTGGCATAGATATGTTCAAGGCTACACATGGCTGAACAGCCAATCAGGCCTGTTTGTGTGACAAGTTGACAGTTTTATCTGCTTACAATACCAGATTTACTTCTTTAGATTGTGCCGACGGTGAACAAAGATATCTGTTGTAAATCGTTATCATTATGCTATTCCCTGAAAAAAAAAAGATCATATGCCCTGGTTGGACGGAATTTTATAGAAATGTAATAAGACCTTTTAAACTGTGTTAACTCTTATCTCAACATTAAGTTCTTAATATTTTACGTCATGTTATAACATTTATTGATTGTATTCTGGTTGTACATTGTTTTGTTGGGTTCCATGGAGGGTCAGCGATATGCTGAATGCGTGCCCCACAATGAAGATGTTTAATTACTATGGGCGGGGATAATTTAGAAATTATGATACGGTTTGATGTTTGCTGGTGTATTTGAGAGCCGAAGAGTCGGTATGAAAGTTGTGATGAAACGAAAGGTCTAGGCTGTGAAAAGTTAAAATGGATTTGTCCGGGCATGTATTGCTTTTATGGAAATTTAGCACTGGTTTCAACGCAGTTTTTTTATGTGAGCGCAGTTTGAACAACCTTCACGACAATATATTAGAGGTTTCGGCCTCTAATACGGTTATGCCAATATTTAGGTAATGGGATGATTTGGTTGGCCTGTAGAATATCTATGATAGTTAAAGTACGTGTGTCTTTTCCAAAATAGCAATTAACAGTCTGGAAAGAAGTTTCAATAGTTTCGATAGCTTTACCTACAAATACGGTGTAGATCCGTTGGTCGTACCGTAATTGCAAATATTGTTTACTATCAGGTACTTCTTTGGTTAATTATCATCAGAATATAGTTTCACCGGTTTGACACAAGATGAGCTCTTTACTTTTTTCAAACACAAATGCAAGTTATATCATTTTGATATGCACATACATGAAGACAGTAGCTAGGTACGAGTTTATGCCACACCTATGCTGCAGCCATATTTTTGTGACAAAATGAACTTTTTATCACATGCATTAATTTTATTCAGAAATGTCTACATTGTTTTCTTTTCTTTTTCTTTTCGTTTTTGCAATAGGCTATTTCGCACATCTGAAGATATCTTTTTCGTCATTCTGAGGTGTGACATGCTACTTAATATGCATGTGACTTCTTTCCTTCTCTTTTCTTTTTTCTTCTCATTTTAGGGTGCAATCCTTGTGCTCCCGTCCTGAATTTACGGAGCTTATGTACTCTAGTATTTTCACGGTTGAATGCACTTTAATGTTTTTAAGGCGTGACTGTCTGTCCTTGCATTTTAAAGATTAAACTGTCATTTGACATTTACATCTGTGATGATACATGGTTTTTCTTTTAACAACAAGCGGTAATTTTAATGTTTAGCGCTTATGAAATTTCAATTTTTTGTAAAGTTTAGCATTGACCGATGTTGAAACACAAATGGGGATTTATAAACGCTTATACCGGTTAAAGCTTCTATGGTTCTGGTCTTGCACCTGTGTGGCATTGTTTTTCTTCGTCCTCCATCTTGGAAATATTTATGTTAAAAATCCATGAGGTGGTGATATAAATCCTTTACACAGGCCTATATAAATTTCAAAATGCTAAAATGCACAAAGCAAAAAAAAAAAAAAAAATTTATATACAAGGCAACAAAGCGAGAATGTGCGAGGCGAAGGCAAGAGCAAGAATGGCCGAGACGAGAATGCGAGAATGCACGAGGTGAGAACCATAGAGGTTTCCATATAAAAGGTCTTGTTCTGCAATTAGTGCTCCGCAATGCTATATCACCGTTCCAATTGGTTGAGGTTGTTCTTCTTCTTCTTCTTCTTCTTCTTCTTCTTCTTCTTCTTCTTCTTCTTCTTCTTCTTCTTCTTCTTCTTCTTCTTCTTCTTCTTCTTCTTCTTCTTCTTCTTCTTCTTCTTCTTCTTCTTCTTCTTCTTCTTCTTCTTCTTCTTCTTCTTCTTCACAATTCTGTACAAACCTCCCTAGGGGAGTAAAAACGTGCATAGATGCGTGCATATAGCGAATGATTTGGAGGTGTTTACATAGTGCAAGTGACACGTGCGGGCTAAAAACCAGGAACATTTACATTGACTGGACGATATGGGTGTTTCCAGTGCCGATGACGACAATGCATGTCATAAGCGGCCATGGTTCTTCAAATAAATGTCTAACATATAACCCGGAAAGTTCATGCAGAAGTAACACTAATCTTAAAGTACGTATTACGTTTGCCGCCTACTTATATGGATGCCCACATTTACATATATTGTATAAGACGTTCTGGTATGTCTTAACAAATGTTGAGTTCAATGAACTTCCCGCTAGATGAGAAACAATTCCATATGGGGATGTTAACACTCACTTTTGAAGCTTTATGAAAGGTGTGTTTATACATGTAATTGAAGTGAAATCCTCCAAAGACTACATGCACCATGGTGAAGTGTACATATTTCATTTGGTCAACAGAAAAAAATACTAAAATCTGTTCATATAATGCCCAAAATATATACTATGATGTCTGATTCTTTGTTGCGCTTTACAAATCATTTTTTATTTGCTTTGTACTTTCATGAAATGATACTTGCGACATTTAGCACGATCAAGAATTCGCCATGCATCAAACAAAGAGAAAAAAAGGAGGAGGTAAATTGCGTGGTTTGGTTGCATTTAATATAAAGAAATCAAAAGCCAGGCAAGAAAGTACAAATAGAAAAGCTAAGTGAGACCGTCATAATAAAAGTATGATTTCTGCGGTTATGTTTTGTGACCACGAAACGGCCGGGTCTCGATCCAGCAACCTTTGGCACCAATCACCCAGCCGAAAATGGGAATCCACATACCAACTACACCAAATTCCCTGGCCAGAAAGAATGGTTCAAACGGAGGCATGCGTGAACGCCATAATCGACACGACCCGGTATATTGTACTTAATCAAATGCAAGTGCTGTATTCGGAGTTGTCCAAGATAAGGGACTGTACATGTGTAAGTTAACCAGCATCAAAGGAGCACCGAGAGCACATATACTTTGTGACCGTGAAACGGGCTGGTCTCGACCCAGCAACCTTCGGCACCAATCAACTAACCAAAAATGGAAAATGCACATACCAACTGCACCAAATCCCCATTCCAGAAAGAATGGTTCAGTGGAGGCAGGTATACGTGAATGCTATAATCGACATGGCCCAGTCCATTGAAATCACTGATGTAACCTCGATATTTGATAAAAGAAATCTGCAGGTAATGACGCCACCAACCTAGAATTACAGTGTATTTTTCGTTACAGTTTTTGTCATTTAGCAACCTAATAGCACAGTAGATCATTCCTTCCAGTTTGTGTCAGAATCTTCATTTGACAACCTGACCCCACAGTTTATCATTCTTTGCAATATGCATCACAATCTTGATTTACCAACCTACCACCACATTATATAATTATTTACAATATGTGTCACAATCTTGATTTAACAACTTAGCCTCATATTATGTCACTCTTTACAATATGTGTAACAATCTTGATTTAACAACCTAGCCTCATATTATGTCACTCTTTACAATATGTGTCACAATCTTGATTTAACAACCTAGCCTGATATGTCACTCTTTACAGTATGTGTCACAATCTGGGTATACCAGCCTAACACCGCTGTATAGCATTCTTAGCAATATGCATCACAATTTTGCTTTACCAACCTACAACCACAGTCTATCATTATTTACTGTATGTACCACAGTCTTGATTCAACAATCAAACCTTATATTATATCATTCTTTACCATATGTGTCACAATCGTGGTTTAACAAACTCACACCACGGTATATCATTCGCCACAGCTTGTGTGACACTCACGATGTTATAGGCTAACGACACGGGTTATTATTCGGTACAGTTTTTGTCACAATGTCGATTTAACAACCTAACACCACACAATATCATTTTTGTAGTTTGTGTCAAAATCTTCATCTCACTTGAATTATTTTTTTCAAAAAGAATAAAGTGTATGCATTTTGTGATTATTCATTGAATTTGTGCACTTGCTGTCTTCTTAGTGTTCGGTTTTTGTTTACGTATTGTAACCAGACTTTGGTATCCTTTCTAAAATTCTGTATCTTAATTTCTAAAGATGTTGAGTTCCCTGGACTACAAACAAAAGACATTTTGTACAAAATTAAATAATGATGCATAAAAGCTCGGTTTGTTAAGGTCATCTGGCCATTCAAAGGATGGTACATTTTTCCACTTCAATAATATCTGAAGTTTGGCAGGAGGGCTTTCAAGTTTTTACAGATATCCCTGTGTCAAAGTAATATATATGTTCAAGTTGTGCAACTGGAATTTGGTCAGTGTTTGTAACTCATTTCCTATCTTTAAGCCAATGCAAAGCTGACATGCTGCTTGAATTTTTATGAAGTCCACTGACAATACAAATATTATGTATAAAGATAATGTAAATCACAGCAATTTAATAGATATTATGACCAATTGAAGTAACATGTTCTTACATTTTTGCATGAATACTGGGTCAACCATCTTGGCCATATATTAATCATATAATGTAAAAGTGTCCCTATGGGCACATTATCCATATTTCAATTGACCATCAAAATGTAAAAAATTAACTTTCTTTAATCGGCTGTATCTGGGGTTAGATGTTTATTGTTACAACTGTGATATGTTTTTTGTAAAGACGGTTCACATAAGTTTATATGTCACAATTTTCAAACCAGGCTTAGTATTTTGCCATGTTTTCACTGCTGCAAATATGGCAGCTTCCAGGTTAGACCTTTTCACCATACATGTGACATTTAGAAATACCCCGACTTGTTCTGCTGATCCGATCTGCGTTATCTTTCACAAAAAAATTCAATTCTTAACACGTGTCCTGGGCGAAAATATTTTCGAGTTGGCTTTTGTCGGTTTTAAGACAATTCGCGTGGAGTTATGAAATACCCCGCCCGCGAAAAAATGTGTTTTAAAGTTTAAATGAGGTCTATCAGTATGGATAATGTGCAATAGGTAAGCTTTCATGTACTGCTGTTATACGTGATGCTCTAATCAAGAGTCTTGTGTTCGGCTTAGTTAAAGGATGTTGCTGGTTGAACTGATGCTCCATTTATGCGAATGTGCCACAGCAAGGGCCTTTTAAAATTTAAATGTACTTCTTACACCCGTTTGTAGTAATTTTACGTGATAGCATTGAACAGAAACAGTGCAGAAGTGTGTTACGTTGCATTTCATGCAGTATGTATGAAATGAGCATCATAGAATGGCCAGGGCTGTCTGGAGTATTTTGCCTTACGATCAGATGTACAAATTGTGCGTTTTGTGAAATAGTCAAGGAATCTCTATTTTGCCTTTATTTATTCAACTACACGTACACTTTAAACCTGTTCAAAAACTGTACAATAGCCTGTTCATTGTTTTGTTTGCCATTTATCCTAATGTTATGCCAGTGAAAGGAAACATATTTTCCGAAGGGTTGAAGCCCATAGCCATCACAAGGGTGTTACACATTTACATATGCTTACGTAATATATTTTATTTTCTCCTGTTTGTTCTAATTCCTCCAACGCGTCTGTTCATTTGCAGAATCTCATGCCTCCAGACATGCGCATGCGCATTCATGCTGCAAATGATCGCCGTGGTTCCAGCCACACCACTAGGTAAGCAGACAACATTTACTTAATTGTCTCTCGTCGCTTCCCGGATGAATTGTGTCCATTTGTTTGCACACTAATCTTTTCCCAGGGATATTAAATATCAGGAAACATCGAGGACACCTATAGCTTACCATGTAAGGAAAACTTAATTCCCGGTCGATTTATCACAGGAGAACTTCCTTCCACAATCAGATGGCTCGTGGAAGCCATATGACAATATGGATCTTAATGGATGAAGTTAGCCTTGCCAGGTGACAGCCGTGTCGTCTCTGGCCTGATTAAATACACTTTTGTGGTTTAATATGTCACATGGTTTAGTGACGGGTCATGTTTATGAGTACAGAAAGTTAAAAGTCCATATTAATAAGGGTTAAAAATATGTTTCCTCTCCAGACGAACTTACGCGATAGAGCTTCCTATTGTTCAACGTTGGATTTATTAATTGTCTGTTGATATTTGAAGGAATGTCATCATTTTCAGGTTAACAAGAACAAACAAAGCGTTGCGAAGTTTTGCAAGCAGTTAGCTTTTCTTATGAGAACATTAGGGGCTCAAAACTCGGGGCTACGTTTATGCGAATCTGTAAATAAGTTACTGTGACCAAAGTTAAACATTTACTTTAGCACAAATAAAATGATAACAGAATTAAAACCACATTTGAAAGGCCAAGGTTTCATGAGTGTCAATCCCAATCACCCAGAGGCCAAGGTCAAGGTTACTTGACTTCCTGTTCAATGTACAAACTATTTTGTTAAACATGGGGCCAAACTTTGTACAAACAGACATAACTAAATTGAAAATAAATAAGCTGCATCCACTCACAATTATCATTTTACATATGAATAACTTTTTACGCATATAAAATCACAGCAGCAATGACAAACGTTTGCATGCATTCTAAAGAAGTGCAAAAGGAGAAAGCCATTTTGAAACAAAATATGTATGCAATGTATACACGGCGGCAAAATCAGGAAATCGGTCAATATTATTAAGGCCTTCCAATATTAGTTTGATTAAAACACACTTGAAACCATCTATACATCGTTTTTTTTGCCCTATGTTTGAATATCACAGCATGGTATAGGACTGCAGTGCACAGACAGATGAATAGCGACATGAAACTGTTCAGTTGACTGCTGCCCCATTTTTTTTTATACGCAACGGGTGACATTCCCTACACTGTGATTTCTTTTCTTTGCTTCTGCTTTTGATTCTGTTTTGTTCTGTTGTCCTTTGTTTTTAAGGTTTAGTTCCAGCTCGATTCACGCCCCATCTGTCTGGCTTGTCCAGTGTATGTCCTTCCCTTAATTCTGTATCCAGGTATTGTAATCATTTATGGATTGTGATGTCTGACCTGTCTTGTCTATCCTCTCTTTCCATGCAAGAGGAATTTATATAGGACACGGCCCCTCTTCCCAATTGCGAAATAAAAATACGTTTGAATCAGTATCTGTGTTCTATGGTAAAAAGAAGCGAGTTTAATTACATTTAGAAATAGAATGAGAAACCTGTTTGATAGGGTGTATAAACAACCTTACAACTGATTATCCGGGGTGTTTGTCTAAAATACTTAATATAGACAAACCTCTCAGTGATTTGTACTACTGATCTAAAGTTGAAGTTAAAGATTAATCCAGTACCCAAATGTTTAAATACCTGCTTATCAAAATGTTTTGCGTTCTGCGTGTAACTCTATGGTGTATATGGTAGCAGCGATATATATAGCCATACACCTTAAAAAGAAACGAATAGGGTATGTATATATATATTACCAAATATATTTATCATTCGGGTTATTCACCGTGATTCATTTTGCAGAATCAACATTTTTGTCAAAGGAGAAAGCCAGTCAAGTGTTCCCTGACGGTAACCTGGGTCGATATAGAAGAATGTCTTCAATGCCGATGAAGCGAAAAGAACTGGAAGGGTACGGGGAGCTTGTGAGGAAATCCAAAAAGGTACGAACTATTATGTATAACACAGCACTCCGTTTAAAAGGGGTGTTTGTTTATAATTCCTAATCATACAGAAACAATCTTTTATATCTAAGTACATACACACTATCAAATTCATCAATACAAGAGCGACACGAGGGCATTGAAACTTAAAAGTGTTGAATTTTAATTGTGATGCCATATACCTAATAACAAGTATGGCAAGATACGATAATACAAGATACTCCGATTAAACATACAGTAGTGGAGAAAGAGAACCATACAACGATCGAGACGAAAACATGTATTGCATAGTAAGCGAATCACAGTAATTAAACATAGGAGAACACTGTTTAACAGTAATTGAGCTGGAAAAATCACAAACTGTATACATATAGACCAAGCAGTTCCGAGACCAAAAACAAAGGAGACCGTAATGAAACTTGTAAACTTACTTAGAGCATTTTGGGTAAATAATTCTAATTTCCATGTTACTCCGTTGCGTACCTCTACTGTACACTACTAATATGCTAAATGCAGCAGGTATATGGATAGACCTGTTCATACCGACTTGTACCGAA
This sequence comes from Hermodice carunculata, assembly GCA_964020975.1. NCBI lineage: Eukaryota > Metazoa > Annelida > Polychaeta > Eunicida > Amphinomidae > Hermodice > Hermodice carunculata. Next base: position 61,703,537 of record OZ026622.1, on the reverse strand, counting down.
CTTTTCCGGACCCTAATTAATTGTGCATTCCATTGTTGGCCTGTTTATCCAATCAGCACGTGGCCGAGTCGGGCCCACGCCTTCGTATGTTCACAACGGATGCCAGTTGCTACGGCTAACGCTAGTGATTACAGCATGGATTGTGCTGAACAGTCCAAATCTTTTAGCTAAAATGTCACATCAATGCTGAAACATACATTTTTAGTTTGCTGACGGTTTGACGTTACATTATTAAACATAAGCACAACCTATGTTTTACTTTCTGATCTTTCCACCTGTAGTCCGGCCAGCGTGGTCGACCACAAAATGTAAACAAATCTGGGTGCGCTTCCCGAACTGAACCGAATAAACCCGAGCCCCTAATTCCCTCTACCCTTTCTGGTCCTATGAACTGGTCTAATGACACAAAATTGAATACCCTTCATAATAACCACTGTCTTTAGCTCCTGCTGCACTCACCCGTAAACAAAATGTAAGTAGTATTGATTCCACAGAGAAGTATTGTGTAGAATCTGAATTTAATCGCTGTGACCAGCTTTGCATCTATGTATGAATGCTAAACATCTATACTATTCCAGCATGGTAAAGGCTGTGTCCCATGACTATTTGTGTTACTCCAGGATCTATTTACCTCAGTGCTTGGAAATAAACCTGCTTAATCCAGGTAATACGATAGTGACCTGCACAGTTCTTTTATCATCACTGCCCAAGTTTCATAAAGTCATGGAGGGGGGGGGATAAATGATATGTTCGGGTAGGTTACAGTATCTGTACATGAAACGGCCATCTACGTACCTAAAGCCGTGTATACAAGATTACTTCACATTCCCTGGTTGTTGATTTATGAGTCTGCTTTAAAGAAAAATAGTACAGTGTTAATCAAACTTTGATTTATCTGGTTCCATGGAGCGACAGCGTCAGTCACAACGCATTTTATAGATTTAATGTTCAATATCCAGTGTCCCTTGTTCGTGCTAAAACATCAATAATTATATGGTAGAACACAAAACGGGTGAGCTGAATGTGGAAAGTGACACTAAACATGGTACAAGCCACGATGAAGATATGTAGTTTTATATGCCTGACGTTTGTAGTTTCAGTGATAATGTAAATACATGTACAAATGCAGGCTACAGAGAATATAGAATTGCGTGGCCGTTCAAGCCTTGCACAAAATATCCAACAATTCGTGCCAGTCTATGCTTAATTTTATTTCATACATGCCAATACTTAACAGAAATTGCAAAACAATATTTGAATCATAGAGAATTTCCAATCGCGCTTTTGCCTTTTGTTTTTTTTTTTATAATTCTTAAACGCGCGGACATGACCACTTTACTCACAGAACTTACGTCCACCCCGATGAAAGTCGTTAAACTCATAATGCACAGATTATGCATGTATTTTTCAAGCAAAAATGTTTCAATAAATGTATTTCACAAAATGTTTTTCAAAAAAATATTCAGATATGTGAGATCGTTGCTTAGTTTCATTAACGATGTAATATGTGAACCTAAGCGGCAATATGCAGAGACAAGTAGTACACGCCTGTTCAAATACTGACCAATAGTAAAGGACTTGCCAAAATGAGAAATTTTATCCACTACCGACTGCATATAGAAACAATTGGGCACGCGAGAATAGCTAAAAATGTAAAAACAATAAAGCCAAGCGGTATCAAGAAACATAATCACTCATTCACACACTTTATCACAGCCGACATTAGAGCGTGCATAAGATCAAATTAAAGGACAGAAGCTGTATTGGCACATGTAAATATCATAATTCGCAGTCCCCATCCCCCCCCCCCCGTTCTGGGGTCACTATACAATCAGTAATCGGTCGTAAACATGGGGCTTAATAAAGATCATTTTACATAGACTTTGTGAGATACCATATGGGTGGCCATGCTGAATACATGACAGCCTCTTTGGCCCCGGTTTTATCTCGAAGGGAAGGGGTGGGTGTCACGATATTCACCTGCCTGTGACCCATGCCGTATCACGCACTTATACATTGTCGTGAAACGTAGTTTAACATATAGTTGTAGGGTATACATACATACATACATACATACATACATACATACATACATACATACATACATACATACATACATACATACATACATACATACATACATACATACATACACACATACATATGTCTACATAGACTTTGACCTTTTTAGCGCCAGCATGTCAGTTATGGGTACGTTCGCCTGTATCTTGTTGAAAAAAAAGGGGTGGGGGAACTCTGAAGTGTGATTCAAACAAATGTTTATACACACTGTGCTTTATATAACGCTTCCTGAGCGATAGTTAGTGTCATCTCACCATTTATGTATGGACTGTCTTCAGTATAGCTATTGACCAATACGTTTGTGATGTCGAATACATGATGTAAAAAGATCCACGGCCAAAACTAACTGAACGTGTTTTAACTCACAAATATACAATGGGGGGGGGGGGGGGCGGGGGGCTAAGGTGAATGGTATTATTAAATTGAGAAAAAATAGCATTCAAACTTTTCTTATTGTTAGGTTGAAAGTGTACGAAGTGTTCAATAGAGAATGTATAAAACAGGCCAATTTCGGCTCGAGAGAAATGAAATTACTCTATCATGTCCCGTTTGCATATCGCTGGCGTTAAACACTTTTACAAATCTGAAAGTCCAATGTCTGTGCTCATTCAACTTATGTAATTGTTTACTGTGCAATATTTTAGTCTTTGTATTTACAGGTATCCCAGACGGATCACCTGCTCCAAACGTTGAACAAAGTGCTGGAAGCTACCTGGTTGACGCCAAATGAAAAGGAAACCTTATTACAAAGACTTCTGGTCCGTTCTCTTACACTTGACCAACTGCCTTATGTTGCCAGCAGCCACAAAAATAGAAGAAGCATGGATCATAATGCATCATAAACACCACATGCCACCACAAGTAATGCAGATTTGATATACGAGAGATTCATTGGATTTATCAAAGCAAGCCGTCCAACAGGAATCCCTACAATAGCCACTACCCGCGTCGTGTCTGGATGACTGAAACATACTGCATTACTATGAAAGAGGAAAATTCTATGTTTAGAGATTATGCTCATTATACCACTTCCAAAGGGGCAAATAAAATTGGTACCCCTTGTAGCTGTAGATGGTTTTTCTCTGCGAGGTTTCGATTTTATGATATATATTATGAAAAACGGGAAGGCGGTGTTGCTTATAATATTGTAACAGCAAACAAAGCCTTTAATAATGCTACCTGGTACAAATAGTTGTGTCTCCACTGTAACCCATAGCTTGTTGTGACGAAGCAAATCGTAGTAAAGCGGAAATGGCTGTCTGTTTTGATAGTGATGAAAATGTTTGAATGACTCATGTTACAGATGAATGATATACTTGTACTTATTTACATGAAACATGCACGTAGAAGCTTACATACTGAGAATGTGTAATGCAAGCACAGGCTGAGAGGTGAAATGCGCCAGACAAATGATGGAAGATCGTAAGTATCTTTTACCACACAAACATTGTGTTCGAGCTTGCATTGAAAGACACCGTATCCAAATATTCAAGGCAAAGACAAAAAGCCTAATCTCTTGAGGCAGTGCTCGTGCTAATACTCCTTTATACGACAAACTGCTTACAAGAGTATCATGCAACAACGGTCTACTTACTGTATTTCAAAATTAGTTCTGGTGAAAGGAAATACAAGAATGTATCACAATATAAGTAATAATGTCCGTCATTTGTACATAAAAGTTCCAGTTTTTATCACCATTAAAAACCTTGAAATTAAAAGCAATTTTAAAGGTTATAACTAATAAAAATTGCAAATGTAGGAACAAGAAGTTTGTATTCAGATTGCAATACTCCACCAGGATAGCTGCTCAGTTCTTGCGAATGCTTGTCTAGCCTTCTGCTACAAGGTCGTGTTCACTCACACGTACGTCTACACGCGAAAAGGTTTATATAATCGTTTCATTTTTTAATTTGGTGTCTGGAAATAAAGAGTGTGATGGAGAATGTACATGTACATGACAGGAAAGGTCTTGTTGAACTTGTGTTAATTATATCGGAAGATATGGGACATGAACATGGCGTATATTTAGAATTGATCGAACATACTGATTGCTGAGCTTCCAGTTGTTCGATAGGACAATGATTGATGCTAAATGTCCAATAATTGTACCAATTACATGCTTATTGCAATAAAGCTCTATTTTATATAATGAAGGGTCAGGTGTAATCACTTGTTATTGATTAATTGCCAGTGACGCAACAGATCACGTCACCACAAGGCTCTTCTGTTTGGACGCGACATGCCTCTGAAACATTTTTAAAATACCTACACATCCTCCGTAGCCCTAGAAGCTTTCTGATAAAAATACGACCATAAACTGCCAGAGAATCCAAATGCCAAATACTGCTTTTGTTAAGCCTGTTGCAGATTAGAAAAGATATGTTGAGTGGTGATACAAGTCCTCGAAATCAAGCGTAAAAGACTGTTGGAAAGACGTTCCCATGACTATTGCATTTGATGTCCTGACAGCAGCTGATAGTCTTGACATTATTTTCACCTGTCTGTTCCATAGTCAATATATATATATATATATACTGCCCAGAACCACTTCCTAGTGGTCATTACCCTATTCCGCAGTCCGAACTCTTTACTCTCTATAAGCTAACCTGTCACTGTCTAACCTATATACATACGGAAGTACTATTGTCCATATTGCACACGTTCGTCTGAGGAATTTTGACATAGGCTGTACTAGCCCAAATAAATTAAAGGGTCTTCAGCAGGTAAGTACTCAGAACATGTTTCGGAGCCCATACCTGTACATGTCTCTCTGAGTAGCGGCTCATTGTCTAAGCTAAATATTCAGCAAAGACAACCCACGTTATAATGACTACACATGAACGTGGAAATGATGAATTAGCTAAATACGTGAACTTTTGCTTATAAATGCAGAGGTTCATTATGGATGAAGAATACTTGTCTAACCAAACATAATTATTAAATTTGTATAGTACATGTTCAGATACGAACAATATGACTTACCCGTGAACCACTATGTGCCCTTTTTAGCTGGATAACGTATCTAATCAAACCACTTGTCACAGTATAGCTGAAGTAGTAACAAACGCATATATATATATATATATATATATATATATATATATCCGTGTGGGCTTCAGTCTCCGGTTCTGGCCAGCACGGTACCATGGACAGTGCTGTGTATATTACTTTGCACTGGCCCATAAGCGGTCAAGCGTGTTGGGCATGTCAAAGCCACATATCTACTTCACCAAATAATTTTCCTGTTTTGTTTGTTTGTTTGTTTTTTTTTTGAATGGCAACGTGGCCAAATGGATAAATGCGGTTTTCAATTGACGACGATAAGTGCCGAAGGTTGCTGGTTCAAAACTAGGCCGTTCTGTGGTATAAATATAAAATTCGAATAAATAATTAGATAAATGAATCGCTAGCGATACAAAGGTGAAAATTTACTCGTCCCGTTCATGTTAATCCTTAAAGGTCGTACCTATGTCGTAAAAGACTGTGAAAATTGGACAAAATATTTTATTTTTATACTTTAGTTTAACTCCACCAGAACCATTCTAGTTGAAGCGTGTCATAAATATGGTTCCACGCGTTATAAAGTGCCTTCTCTTTGTTAAACGTTTCTTGTTTTTGCCACAGGAAGCACAGTAAACCGCTCGTTATTGCAGAGTTAGACAGAAAAATAGGGTGTTCATGCACAGATAAAATACGTCTGATGCATGCTGACAGTTCAATCTCTTCTCACTACAACATATTGTCAAATGAGTATCATGTAAAAATGGTCCATTGTGTTTGAAAACATTTCTGGCGAATGGCAATGTACTATAAAGGCACCACAGTACAGACCACTGATAAGGATGGCTCGTGGAAATGGGGCATTAATAATCCTACTATATAGTTGATTTTAGTGATTGCAATACGTCTTGCCTCTGGCAGAAGTTGGGTCTCATTCAAGACTATAGTCCATTTGATATATTTATGATTGTGGGGCACTATAGGCTTGCAACATAATCTCGCACAGACGTTGAGCACCATTGGCGGCAAATCGTCCTGTGTGCCTCATGTAATTGTCGAATGGTCACAAGGAGTCAACATGGAATAAGAGGAGTCTTTCCAGTATACCTTTGCAGACTAAACGAAACCACGAACCAGCACCGAAGGTAGTCCATGCTGGATATATTGGGGACACAGTAGTACCTCTTTTGTGAGACAAAGTATTACCTTCATTGAGAAACCATTTGTCTTTCAAGACCGTATTATTCCCCAGCTGTCATTCTTTTCATGTTACTTTACCCCCACGGAAACCACCTATTTTATGTGACCACTTGTAGACCTACCTTAGAGTTGGTCTCTAAACAGAGGGATTACTGGTATGCATGATACGCGGCGTATCCTGTGGCAAAATAGAAGAAAGAAGCAAAAATATTTAACCTTATCACAATACGGTCTATGGATAAGTTCACCAAGCGGGAAAACCCCAGTGGAGATTCTGATGTCAGAGCCAGGCGCGCACAGGTTTCTGGGTAATTTGCGGGCTACTCAGTCTCACTGCACAGGCTACAGCGCTACTGAATACAGCAAGTAACGAGGAGTGAAACATGGACCATGATTTCTTCAAAAAACAGAATCTAGGGTGGCTGAAAAAGTATTTCAAAGACAAAGGAATATCAGTTGATCGAAGGAATAAAGTGGCACTTTTATTTTTGATATTTGTCAGTTTTGATGTTTCTTCCTGGTATCAACATTACAGCCCACTACACAACAGTTAGTGGTGGTTTACCATGATAATTCGCCTTGTTACTCAACGTTCTAACTTTCAATGCTTTCCGTACTCCCTCCGCCAACGATCTACAATGGTAAACTTCTATTCACCTCCTGTATTTGGTCCACTTCCTGCTTTTCTGTTCATGTTGACACAATCAATATTAGTGTCCGCCATCGTGCATTATCGTGACCACTTTTGAGAAGGAGCACAGCGCGCCATCTGGTAGTAAAAAATCAGCCAGCATGCCTCGCTTTCGTAATGGGACAACTGCCGGGGTTTTCCGCTTGGTTAGCTTATGCATAGACCTATTGAATGCGTACACGTGACTTTTCGGTGCGCTTTCCAAAACGTTTAGTCATACGCTGTGACACAGCATGTAAGAAACTAAGAACCGCAAAGGAGCTTATCTTGGTTTGTGGTGGTTGTACCCATAACATTTCTAGCGCTGTTAAATAGTACAAAAGTACTAATATCTATAGAAATGATGTTATACTAGGTCTCAACAACCCTGAGAAAAAAGAAAACTTTTTCGCTTTGAATTAAGAAGGGCCAGCTTCCACCTGACTTATCCGATTAACTATTGTATGCACATAACAGGTCCTACATCAAAGTCTGCATCTTTACCCTAGGTTTGGCATGAAACCCCCAAGTGACGAGTCACTATTATTTATCAGCACCTGACACCATCATGTTAGACACTGTGACTTTTATTCGAGTATATCTAGTAAGCTGCATCTACTGTAGTCCCATTGTCTCCAAATAAAAAAAAATAACAACAAAAAAACTGAGGCTTTGTGTACCTCCATCTTTTTGCGCGTGAAAAAATTAAAAAGATAAAAAGAAAGAAAGTAAAAAGGAACCCAACGAGGTTTATTATGTTTGTTAAGGAAGATAAAAGGCAGGCGATAGGTCAAATGACGTCCTTGGGTGTGTAAAGCATGTTTTAAAATTTCATCTTTTTTAATCTTCAAATTAACAAACACCAACTGATACATTATGCTTCTATGTGGTTTCATCGAATACCTTTAATCTGTTATGAACTATTTGACAAAAAAATCGACCAATGCATCACATATTATGACCGCTTTGTACCACACGTCCCGGCTGTCGTTATTCCCAGGAATCCCCCCCCCCCCCAAAAAAAAAAAAAAAAAACAATCACAAATGCAGCATGCAAGTACATCTGGAATTCAAAAATAGCAAGACATTTTGAGACAAATCGTATATATTGTGGCCTACTGCCATGGAAAGGAGTTGACTGATTATTGGTTTATTATGGAGTTACATGCTTTCATTATCCTTATGAGACCAGTCATTGCCCAAGCAGTGATGTAGCAAATCTCAATAAGAACGAGGCCAATATTAATTGGATTTTTCATGCTTCCACGCAGGCACAATTAAGCATGGTGTCCAACGTGCCATTTACACTAGTTTATCACGATTAACCATACTGGGCTCGCCTTGAATACTCATCTAAGCATTATAATTTTGCAAAAAGCGAACATACAAAACTTAATATTTTAAGTAAGGGGTACGCCTTCCTTATCACTTTCCCAGATGATTGAATGCAGCACCTGCCGCTCTCATGTTAGACGGGTCACGATTACGCACATGCCCTAGAAGCATTGTATGGACAGAACACGGGCGCAAGTCAGCAGGCCAGACGCAAATGAGCACACGAGACAAGAAACTCGAGCACCAAATATCCAAAGGGTTTCCGTCATAGAGCACACCGAAAACAATTCTCAAAATTGACAACTTCAGTACATTTTGAGCTGTTATCCGACTCTTCAAATGTTACTCACTAAGACTGTTATGTTTTTGAAATCAATGTAGACAGGCATCCACCCTTATTGTTCATGTTGCCTAACTCATTCTACCCTAATGACACTTTTTCTCACTAATATCTAAATGTCGTCTGCTATTCGTATTTTAGTAATTTAGGAATTATTTTTCAAAATTTTGGATAAAACTTGCATGAAAGATCATTGGAAATTATATGCTTATGGTCAACAGCTTTCCTTCGGGCGCTCTGGGCGCAATGCGCCCAGAGCGCGCCAAGGAATGCTGTTGACTCGGTCTTCTATCAGCGTGGAATGAGTTAATCTGTGAATATGAGTTGTAATATTTCTTCATATTTACACATGGTTTGGTTTTAGTATTAGGAGAATGGAAACAGCTAATGCAATTTCCAGAGAGTCATGGGGCGCGTTATTTAGTTTTTTTTTTTTTTTTGAACCAGAATCTGTTTACCAGCTCATACTGATTTGCATTTTTTGCGGACAAGTTTGAAGTTGCGAGCCTCACTCATTTCACGAATGATTCCGCATTTTTACGTTTCAAAATCGATCGATTAAAGGCAAATATTAATGCTCACCATGTTGTCGATGCTGTAACACAGACATTGGGTCATTTTGAAAGAAGAATGCTCGTGCTATACGAGTTTATTAAAGCGAAAGGCCTTGGGAGCTTAACCCTTTTTCCGCAGTAACTTGCAGCCCTGACTTCAAAGAACCCACATACCACCCGCTAACTGTTCTTGTTAATCATTAAATTCTTAAAGTATAAATGTTTAGTTTAAACATTATATTTATGATGCTGACAAATAAATAAACAAGTGAACTATTTTTTTGACTTCTGTTTTGCCTGTTTACGCCATCAAGCGACAACTTTTAGTATTGACCAAGTCTCCAAAAAATGAGCAAGTTAAAGGGAACATTTTTACGTTTAAACGTGTGACATACAAGTAAAATATAAATATAAGTGCTCCATGGTACAGGCATTTGTACCTTGGGGCACTGTAGAACTCACTTGCATTATGCTACAAATGCCTGTCACCCCTGGTGGTTATATAAGCGCAAAAATGCAATGCAATATAACGTGATCCATGGTACAAATGCCCATCAGCCTCTGCAGGTCACATAAGCGTATAAACGTAATGCAAATGCAGTTTATTTCTTTACAATATTCCGCATAGGCTGTTGCACCAAGACAATTAAAGGTTACTTTTTCTCGCTTTGTTCTCTATTCAGACCAGACAGTTTCATATGACACTCCGAGATCTTTTGTGTGTGTGTGTGTGTGTGTGTGTGTGTGTGTGTGTGTGTGTGTAAATTTATGTACTAGTTTTACGTCTGTTTCAGAAGTTGCATAAATGTACATCTGCCACCAGGCTTTTCTCACCATCAAACAGATTATTTCTGTTGCTTTTTAATACCAGGCATAGTGTTTGACGATTAGGTCGGCTGGTAAGTCTTTAGACTTGTGCTTCAGTTATCTAATCCGTGCATATTTGACAATTTATTGTGAGTGTTGTCCCAAGCTTTTCAATAAAAGACTTTTCCAACATCGAAACTGAAAGGACAAGAGAAAGGTCTGTCTTGTCAAATTATATGCCTCAGATAGTAGTTTTTAAAAAACTCTAATGGAAAAAACAAAAGAAAAAAAACCCAAACAAACAAACAAACAAACAAACAAACAAACAGAAAACGAGAGTACTCTACGACCAGCGCGTCTTCAGGCGGCCGAGATATAGTTACCCCCCCCCCCCCCCGTCAACCCAGAAAGTGCCAACCTAAACTGAGCAGCGCTTTATCAATATGTTGAGCTTCAGTTGCAGCTTAAATTGAACTAAAATGAACCGAGATAAACTTCGCCGAGATTAACTGAATTTTGTACCCATACGGACATGGCAAACCTAGAAACATGACTTATGGATCTTAGCTAGTAGAAAAAGGTGTCACTGACTAAGATACTAGACCCAATGATCGTAGTTTGTTAAACATGTGTTACATGTGTATGTAACTGTAAGTTTTCATATTTGGAGGACAAGATTGATACAGGCAAAGCGCATAAAGTAAATGGATGTCATGACAAGCCAGATACGTGTACCAGTTAAAACCATATGACAAATATTCTAACTCTGAATATAGACACACAAGATTCCATTGCAATGTGTGAAAGCACGAAGAAATTCTGAAAAATTGCAGCCTACAGATAACATAACATGTATATATGACTAGGAGATTTAGACATAAAATTTTATTGCATGGCATGCATTTGTGTCCTGACATGTCCGGGTTAGACGTTTCAACACAGTCATGGAAGGTACAAGTTCTGGCACAGGGAGGAATAATGCATGGGGTCTTGCCCTGTACCAATATGTGACACTCTGTGGCCACGTTTCATTTCATAACACAAAAAAAGTTATTATATAGGTGGCTGCAAAGTATCATGAAACTAAATCTCAATTCAAGGTTACACCCTGCACTATTGCATGAGCATTGATATACCAATTAACAGGACAATGTACGGTTATCAACGGTGATATAGGAATTCATTAAACGTGAAGGAAATAGAAAAAAAATAGAGAAATAGCTGGAACGTGCCTTAGAGTTAACTAGTTTCAAATATATACTGAGGTATATTGGCACAAACTTTCAAGAAAAATCCAGGCAGTGAATTTGGGGAAAACAAATGAAAAAAATACAAAAATATGAGAATATTTCTTATCAGAAACGATCAAAGCAGAAGCTGTTAAACACGTCAATGTATAGGAGTCCCCAGATATTTTACCGTGTAATTGTACGGTAGCGCCATCTAGCAAACAGCTCTTTTGAACAGTGCAGATATAGTCTAACCTATATTTAAATATAATCCAGAGCTTTCGTAGCAAATCCACGGGTTTTGTACACGAAACCCCTGGTTCGTGCACAATACTGAGCGTTTTGTAACGAAGCCCAGGATTTGTGAACTATTGGACCATACAACATGTGCAACGTCCAATAAGTGTCACTGTAGGACTGAGCTTGAAGTTCAGTACTTTGTTATGCAGGACGTCTTAAAAAAATTGAAAATGTTTGAAAATTGTCTCTCTATTACCGTTGTTTGAAAATGTAATTATCACTGACATCAGCGCATTCATGTATCATACAGTAGTTTTTACTCATGCAATAGATTTCGTGTACCACCTACACTTAACAAACACATCATACAAAAAAGTTCCAACAAGCTTACTGAACAAAGTAAAGTATTTTTGGAAGGTAAACGATTTGTAAATGTACATGAAAGACTCTTAGCTTGTGAACATAAATTCCTCGTCTTTCTTATTTATGCTGGAATTACAACGTTTCAAGTTTTTTTTTTTTTTTTTTTTTGATAACCTTCTTGAGAAATGTACATTTCAAATAATACAGAATAATCCACGAGTCATTTATACATTTACAAACTTTAATTATAAATGAAACGTCAAGATTATAATTAGAAGATATGTAACACAGTGTTGATTTGTTTAGTATATTTTGCTCACCTTAGTTTTTCGATTTGTGCTCAGCAACAGTGATCGCTGCGTTTTAAATGTACATTTTCATGTTCTTATAGTTCTTATGTACCTTATGTTGGTAATACCAGGTACTTTAAACAACCAACTTTTTCTTCTCCAATACCCTTATTTATCTTGCATTGCACTATGTTCTCACGAAAAATACCATTACTTGCTAAAACCTTATCCAGATTTTTCGCAAAAGCAGATGATTTTTAGTTTATTTCGCAATAAGTATTTTATCTAGGAAGTGTATCTAAGTAAAGAAAAAAATCCTCCCCGTTACTTTTAATCACTACGCTTATACGCTTTGATATCTGTGTACAAGAGACATTTAATTGTATGTAGTAACAACCTGTGTCTATATTGACATGGTCTATGGTTACATGTAAGTTCATTTATGCCTCGTTTTGAAACTTGAAGATGGAGCATCATCAAATCATTACCATTATTACCAGTCTCTTAATATTTACTACCACTCCGTCAGTTTGGTATAAATATATACATTGCTGGTACTACAGCAAGGATTAGATATTTTTTTGGCCGAGGAATACACATGCCGGATTAACTATTCATATATCATTACGGAACAAACAAACCTGATTGATAGTATGTTGAAAGACCAACATTACCACTCCGTTACTCAAATCTACATTTGCTTTGCCATATTTTTAATGACGGAGTTGGAGAAATCGAGTGTAAGTTTTGAAACATTTCTTGATCCAAAACCAAAGCTATTAGTACATATTGGGAATTCTAAGCATGCCACAAATGGGTCTCTCCACAACTAAGATGAATCATATTAGTGGTCTATTATATCTTTCAAACTACGTTGAAAACAGTGCTACAAAATAGCATCCATTTTGGTATGGAGCCAAATATGTAATATTCTTGCCTTCCCAGTTTACAGAGTCATTTAACTGCTAACACAGGATAAAATACACCCAAAACGGACTTTGTGCAAGAACTGACAACAAAGTGAATTTTAGTGAATAATAGGGGATATCCAGCTCTCTTCTCAGAATGTATTTCTCAATCCAAAATATTTGCAATTTTGACTTATGGATGTTAGATGAATATTATCGTTTTTGGAGACAATAATGCTAAGTGCCAATTCACTCCAAGGCGTTGTTTTTTGAGCGGAGTGCTTCATGCAGTTGTAAACCTTTTACCTGGTCTTGTAATTTACTAAGTTCACTGTAAAACAAGAATTAATAATTGTTACAATGCCCACCTTTTGAATATAAGCAAAACTCAACAAATAATGACAACAATGATATAACTTTAACAATAACAATATATTAACAATCAAAATCAATCCAAATTAGGCAAACTTATCTCCACTGGCATTTCAACATTCAAACAGTCTTAGGTAAACCCTAATCACAGGTGAGATTATCCCCAGGTACTGTCCCACAGTCCCAAGTCCTATGACAGGTGCCAAACGATTTGGTATAAATCCCAGATAGATTACAGTTTGGGTCCAATGTGGTACTGATCCAATCCCACAGAGGTACGGTTTTGCTCCAATGTGGTACAATATACCAGCCAACTCAAAAACAATGTCCACACTCCCCAGGTACAACGTGTAAATAGGTAGCATCAAATATACAAGTCCACTCAAGACACTGTCTACACTCCACAGGTACAATGTAAACATTGGCTCACAGTCCCAATGGCTTGATGACAACACACAGCTTCTGCCAGATCCTTTAGAATTCTCTCCCATTTCCCCTCCAGTCAGGAAAATACCTGCTATATATATCTACAGAGAAATATCACCATTATTCCAGAGTTTTCCAATTAGTCACATATCCCAGTGCATTGAGACCTGTCGGGATTATGTCATATGAATGTAGGTCACTATTCTAGCTCATTCCACATGTTTACAAGTTAATTGGGAGGCATCCACAAAACAGGCCAACTCAGTCACTCTGCAGTGACCCTGCAAAGTATTCATTGAACTCAATGCCCCGGCACATACAGAATGAATACAGTGACCTCTTCAGATGAAAACAAACAGCCACACACATTTTGATAACAATAATGTACAGAGAAACTTTTTTCAAGTGAATCGCTGGCGCTAAAAATGTGCAAATTTACTTCTCCTGTTTTTGTTACTCCTAAAAAAAAAGATGAGATACGTCCAGAGCCAAGCACATTCATTTGGCGAGAGTTTGGTTTGCACCACGTTAATACTTCTCATGAAATATAAGAGATGGAACTTTTGAAATACATTTAAGCCAATCTAAACATGTTACACACTCTTATTGTGTGGCCATGCCATGTTTTCACTTTCAAAGAATCGAAATGCAAATCATATTTACCTGCAAGACTAACACAAGCGGTGAGAAGACAAATCACAACACGTCATAACAAAATTAGGGACTGACAAATACATGACGTCACCATCATGTTTGATACGTTTCAAGGTATCGACCTTCAAGTTGAAAAAATGACCACAAAATACACACACTGACAACGAACTTAAGGTCAACAATGAACATGGTATATGAAAATGTTTGGTTATTTTAATAAAATATATTATCTCCGTGAATTTACAAATCAAAAAATATATATATATAAATAATTGATTAACATTTTCGCGAGAACTAGCTTCGAATATCGTGTAACACTCCGCTATCAGGCATACACGCACGATTATATCAATAAAATATTATACAAAAGTAGCTCTCTCTGAATGCTGCTTTAATTTGCAACAATTATATGGCATCGTGACTCAATATTGTATGACACTGAAGTTATTGGAAACAATAACGCTAAACTCTAAGAAAGTATGATACCTTTCCAGTTAACGAACCCCTGTATATATAATGTTGGTCCAATCCTGTTTGGGTATTGTAAGTTAGCCAGATGGCGCCTCTTGAGTTGTCGTATGGCTAATATGCTTCACGTATTCGCAATTTTTATGTACTTTTATTTTTCAATTCACCTTCTGTCTAGGTACGAGGTCCAACTTTCTGGTCGATCTTGACAGAAGTGATAGCGCATCAGTTGAGAAACGCAATATCGAAATTATTCTGGATATTAGGCTTGATGCACCCTGATTTACAATTGACTGTCTCCAACTTCTGGAATGTACAGTTAAAGCTGGATATTCGCCTTACATTTAACATCTGTCTCTGTATTTGTTCCGCTTGTATAGGAAAGGTGTAATATATTCCAGGGCAATTACCTGTCTGCAATACGGTCTATGCATAAGTTCACCAAGCGGGGAAACCCCAGCGGAGATTCCGATGTCAGAGCCAGGCGCGCACAGGTTTCTGGGTAATTTGCGGGCCACTCAGTCTTTACTCACAGGCTACAGCGCTACTGAATACAGCAAGTAACGAGGAGTGAAAATTACATGGACCATGATTAAAAAACAAAACAAAAAAACAAACCCCACCCCCAGAATCTGGGGTGGCTGAAAAAGTATTTGAAAGACAAAGGAATATCAGTTGACGGAAGGAATAAAGCGGCACTTTCATTTTTGATATTTTTCAGTTTGACGTTTCTTCCAGGTATCAACATTACAGCCCACTACACAACAGTCAGTGGTGGTTTACCATGATAATTCACCTTGTCACTTAACGTTCTAACTATCAATGCTCTCAGCACTCCCTCCGCCAACGATCTACAATGGTACACTTCTATACACCTCCTGTATTTGGTCCATTTCCTGCTTTTCTGTCCATGTTGACAAAAACAAGATAAGTGTCCGCCATCATGCATTATCGTGACCACTTGTGAGAAGGTGCACAGCGCGCCATCTGGTAGCAAAAAATCAGCCCGCGTGCCTCGCTTTCGTTATGGGAGAAGTGCCGGGGTTTTCCCGCTTGGTGAACTTATGCATAGACCGTATCACCAACTGCCTCAAACATCGTCATCGGCTGAAATATTTGTAAACATAAAATTACAACCGACCGTATTTTAAGAAACGGTGTAAATCTTGTTGAAACACAATGTATATCGATGGGTACGTGCATGGGAAGTAGAAGTTTTGAATGTGTGTGGGAAGTTTGACCAAAATATTATGTTAAAAGAAGGAAATGTGAGCTTTGAGTGGTGACTACCGCCGATTTTACATTTGCCTTCTGAAAGTGGTAAAAAGGATGCCAAATTTCGGCTCTCTCTGGCATGACAAAAATGTAGCATTTTTGTATTCCATTTTAATGAAGATAGTTGCCGATGTGGCAATGTACTGATACCAAGGCAAAAATGATATATTTAAATCTAGATTCACAGCCGGTGCTGCAAAATGTACAACAAAACAATTATCAAAAGAAGTAATATTGTGTTTAACTGCAATTTGGAATCATTTTCGTAAATACTGCAATGCAATTCTTGAAACTGTGAAATAAATTATTTTTTGGAGTATTAGCTATTCTTCCGAGTTTGTATCTAAAATCAAAGATGTAAAAGCAAAATATATCAAATGTTTTGATTTTCTACATTGAACACAAATCTACCCATAGATGAAGTCAAAAGTTCTCTTTCAGAATTAATAAGCAAAATGTTTAAACATAATGGTAAACCAAACATTAATATCAATTCATATACAAAGAGAGCATATTGGTCACACAATAAATATTCAAAAAGTAACATTAAATCTTACACTATCGAAACTTTGATAGATGCTATAAAATTTCTTTGGGATAATACTTTTGTTCAATGCGAACCATTGGTCTTTCAACAAATAAAGGGCATTCCAATGGGTAGCAACTGCTCCCCTTTACTGGCAGATTAGTATTTAACCTGGCTTGAATTTATGTATATGGATAAATTGATGAAAAAGGACTTTCAAATGGCTACAAAATTATCAAACAACGCAAGATATATTGATGACATTGCTTGTGTAAATGTGCCAAATTTCAGTGAAATTGCAAGATAAATTTACCCAAAAGATATCTCCATGGAAGGTAACAGTTCAGAAGGTTTCAGAGATGTGTTTTTGGACTTGGATATTCAGGTCACTAATGACAGGTTTAGTATTAAAGTCTATCACAAAATAGATGAGTTTAACTTTAAAATAGCTAATTATCCTTTCCCGGACAGTAATATTTCGGATACTATTGGATATAATACATTTTTGTTACAGATTTTGAGATTTGGTCGTATTTGTTCTAAATTTCAGGACTTTGCATCTAGAACCAAATTTATTTATAATAAACTTGAGTCAAGAGGATTCATAGGTGTACTTTTGATCAAATATTTCTACAAATTTTGCTGTAAATATCCCGAGATGGTCAGAAAGTTTGGATTCAATAGTTTTAGAGATTTTAGACTTGCCTGTTTTGCTACTTAATTTTATCTTTTGACATCATTATGTTTAAATGTTCACCTTTCAGACATTTTAGGCTAGTTTGTTTTCTGTTAGGTAAACCCCCAGGGGCTACAGGTAGCAAGAAGCGGCCTATGACAGTTACTAGCTTGCCTAATTGTACTTGATATCTGGTTTATATTTTCATTGCGCTCTCTTGACATAAATACAAAAGACTTTCATTCTTTTCTGACTTGCCCCAAAAGATTATTAGAAAGTTTGGCCACAATAATTTACAGTTTTTAGACTTGTCTGTTTTGCTACTTAACTTTATCTTTTGGCATTTTTCTGTTTTAATATTCACTATCAGACATTTCAGGCTTACATGTTTTCTGTTAGGTGAACCCCAAGGGGCTACAGGTAGCAAGAAGCGGCCTACGACAGTTACATGTTTGCCTAATTGTACTTAAAATCCTGTTAAGAAAAATGGTTTTGATAGCATGTTTTTGGCATAAATGCTAATGACTTTCATTCTTTTCTGATATGCCTAAATGCACATTTACTCAATATTAAAAAACTACTCAAAATTGACAGTATTTTCTCAAATGTCACAAACCTGACACATTAAGTTGACACATTGACTCAGGGTTGGCAGTTAAATAGAGCTTAGTTGTTCGAGGAGTAGGTGTCATCATGGAGTTTGTTTTTCATCTCTGGTGCAGGATGTACATTGTTGCAGTCCTTGTAAGGATTTCCCTTGGTTTATACAGGTGGTCTAGCTGCAACTGTTTATTTTACAATCACAGGGACTGAATATAATGCCCCAGCTTGTTTTCACTTCAGTTAAACATTGGCGGATGGTTTAACTAGGATAAGCTGTCCAGCTAGAAAGGGTACATATTGGTTCAGGGGTAAGTCAAATTGTTCTTATCTGAACCTGTACTATGCAAATTTGGTAATTATGGTTTGTTTGACAGGTATTTTTCTTTGATATGAAGCTCTGCTTTTATAAGCAAAACTTCACGTATTTAGCTAATTCATCAATTGCCACGTTCATATCTATTCATTATTATATGGGTTGTTTTTGCTGAATATTTAGCTTAGACAAGGAGCCGCTACTCAGAGAGACATGTACGGGTAAAAGGCTCCGAAACATGTTGAGTAGTTACCCGCTGAAGACCCCTTAAATTAGTTGGGCTAATACAGCCTATGTCAGAATTTTACAGAAGAACGTGTGCAATATGGACAATAGTACTTCTATGTATATGAGTTAGACAGAGACAGGTTAGCTTATGGAGAGTAAAGAGTTAGGACTGCGGAATATGGTAATGACTACTAGGAAGTGGTTTTGGACAAAAAGACACAAATACAATATCGTTTGGATAGCCCTGTTCAATTGTCTTGTCGTGCCTGTCTGTAGGACATATCAAAAGCACGCTCACACACACACACACACGCACACACACACACACACACAAATATATATATATATATATATATATATATATATATATATATATATATATATATATATATATATATATATATATATATATACGTGTATGTGTGTGTGTGTGTGTGTTTATGTGTGTGTGTCTACAAACTGAATAAAAGGGCAATGGCGCAGACAACAGTTTACCTCCTGCCAGTATGCCCAATGAACGGGGAAAGGGTTAATATTCTTTGTGACGATTTTGGCACAGCAAAGGGTTATTTACGACCTTTGTCCGTGTAAGTACTAGACAAATATGATCATTCTGCGAAATCATTATAGCTTTTTACACCTATTTCTTGAACATGTAATTTTCCTGCTTCCGAATACATGCTTAGCGCTATTACCTTACCTTGTTTACGGTAGCGCTACGCCTGGGCTAGGTTTTATAATATCTCTGTGGGATAATAATACTTCCACAGTGACAAGTCACAATGATATCACATTTGAGTAGTAACTTCAATTTGTTCGTTTGTTAATGCAGGTCGACCGGACTTGAATTTGACTCATTAACCGTGGTTACATTATGCTAACATGTCTTTTGCGCTACTTTGGAAAGTAATGAAGGATAATCAACAAAAGAAATGTGATAAGATTCGAAACAGTTATTCTGTGTGTAAGTATACTCTTTAGCGTGCAATACAGTTTGTTTTAGATATTTATGACGGTATTAACCACATTGAGGTACTTGGACAGGAGCATCAAGAAGGATATAACACCAAGCGGGCGTCCAAAGATCGCATCCGGACGATAAAGACGAGAACAGTGACAAAAGACTGTGACAATACTGTGTGTTCACCTACCTTGTCGTGAGCAGTGCTCACCAGATAATTACAGTTGGCAAGGAGACTAAAAGATGACACTCGATCTACGCCCACCGGACCTTCAGAAAAGGGCCAACCATGTAATTTTTGTCGATCAAAATATCTTAAATTACATAGCGTACAAGGTTATACGTAAATGCTAAATCGCATTAACTTTGAAATATTTACGTGCACATTGTGCAGGTTTTTAAGACTTTTTTTCACTCAGCAGGATCGTGTACCATAAAGGAAAATCGTTTTTGTATGTATGTCACGATTAATTTAGTTTGATTTACCCTGTATTGGCGTGGAGACAAAGATCAGTTTGTAAAGTTATTGAATATGTACATGCAATTCATGATTATCACCGATTTGAGACAACGAGGTTCATATTTTTGTCGGTTCACAGTGAGATAAACATGACACATTGTGTATGTAACTCATACATTTTACGTTGGCTTATGTCTTGCGTGATTAATGGCCATGATTGAGTTTTTGTTGAAAGCTATGGATAAATCACACTGCTGACGGGACTGAGTGTTGATGCAGTTTAAAAATCAACAAATGAGCTGCCAAAGGAAATCTATAGCAATTTTCCCACACACGTATGTGACTTGATAAAGACATGATATCACAATCAACTTCTTTCAGCATGGAAACAAGTATTTCTACCGCTATGTAACCTGCAAAACCCTTTCGGCCCCCATTGCGACTAAACTGGAACTACTTAAAACGAAGAACTCTAAATTATAGTGAGGGTGCTAGATTTATATTGAAAAAAAAACTTTCTTTCACGTAACAGCATGCGTGTAGTTATACATTGAATGTAAAAGTGCAGGTCAACAGCTTTTTTCGCGGCGCTTTGGCCCCAAGCGCATCAAGGGAACCTGTTGACTCGGTAATGCAGCCAGAGCGCCCCGAGGAAAGCTGTTGAAGCAGTCTAAAATGTGGCACTGAAGAGCTAAAATCAATAGGTAACTCTACTTTCTTGAAGAGGTATGACCTGTATATAATATATAAGTCTGACAGATTAATGCATCCTCAGACTGAAGCCTCCTTTTCTCTCTGTATTGTGGTGACTGATTTGATTTGTTTATTTGCCAAATAATCCAATACAAATCATAATATATACAATATATAACACAAATATTGGCAGGAGGGAAAGCAGCATATACATGCTTATAGAACCTCCTTTATGATAAAAATTAATACATTTACATTACGGAATACTGGTGCAATATCAGAATACATTTATATATTTCAAATTTGGTAGTTACATAACACTATACATAAATTAACTTCTTAATAGTGAAACAATTAAAGACACATAAACAAAAAAACAGACACAAGAGGATATAGTACGGATCGACCGAACATGGTGACAGTAAAGGCAATTTTAGATGACTTTTGAATATATGATAACTGTAGTTTTTAATGAGTGGTGGAATGTCATTCCAAATTTCACACCATGATATTTTATATAAAATTGTTGAATGTTTGTTCGGCATCTTATTACATGTAAATTCTGACGTTGTCTTGTATAATAATAATGGATAGAACTGTTCTGTACAAACATTTGTAAGCAGGCATCTGGAGATATTCCTTTATTGTGTTGATACATAAATATCCATGTTTGAAAAATATTAATCTGTTGCAGAGTCAAAATTTGCAGGTTATTGAATATTGAATAATGTAAATCCACACAATCTTAATTATAAAACCCCTTAAATCGCCGTGAACTGGATGTTACTAAAATGTTATCCGTTTCTATATTTGAACCAATCTCAACCCTGATGAAAATTAATTTGCATGAGAATTGCAAGTATGACCTATCAAGATGTCATGACTTTCCTTGCCGTGGGGGACGCTAAGCCCACCCCACCTTTTTTTAGAACTCAGAGTAATTCATTTCCGAGGGCAGTTTACGAGCTTGTACACGCTGACCTCATTTCACACGGTACCAAACCATCACTGCGTACTTTTGCTTTGCTTTCCTTGTATGATTAAGCCATATCGGATTTTTTTTTCTTTCGCGCAATTATACAGCGTGATCAACTCTTTGTCGATTCCGTGAAAACTGCTAAAACATTATAATGCCATTCTGAGGGCTTTGTTATGTAAAGTAAAATGCATTTATCTTGGAGCCATGTTTCGTTTTCTTTTATTTTGAACATGTGCATGTTTTGTTTAAAAATGTTTTAGTTTACCTTTGATTATAGTTTGATTTCGAAAGTCACATAGTCTGATTAGATACAGTGTTGGTTTCTTTCATCAGTCATAAATTTACGTACGATAATATTATTTAATTAATAATTATTAATTATCATAGACAAAACGAAGGGCTCGTTTCCGAACTTTTCCATTCTAGTTGTATTTGAAGGATAGTACGGGTGCCATACAAGAGGACAATAATTAAAGCTTAACTCTTGAAGTGCCAAATTTTGGATTGATTCAACAACTTTTCTCGGCGCGCATGGGGCGCAATTCGCCCAATGCACGCCGAGAAAAACTGTTGATTTAGGATATTTTCTCTGGAATCAGAGGCATGCTGATACTTAAATGAAAGGTGTTTGTACGAGGAATACGAATCTGAGATCCTTATGATAATTCAGACTAGTGTCACTTTCGTAGATTGACTTTTGACGTAATTGGCCCTGAAAAAGCTAATAAGATAAACGTTGGACATTTGGAGCTGTCCATTGCCATGTAGATTATGAGCAAGCCTTCTAAGAACGCTTGTTTAATAGCTATTAAGAATTACTGGTTAAGCCATCAGGAAGTCGCTAGTCCACTTTGAAGCAGACACGAAAGGATCATATTTTTAAACGTATTTGTTTCAGTTGGTTAGCTATTTGATACACCACACTTTGTTTCGATTACTCCCTTCGTTTGGACAAAACTCCAAATCAGTTTCTTCATGAAGCCTTACGCTAGGCATGGTTCTCATTGTTCCCGTTGCGATACAAGCCACAGTCAATTGTAAGTCTCTCAAAAGTTTTCGCCAGCCTGTGCACAGGCATCCGCGACTATGTTACTATATTCTGAAATAATTCGTATTGAGGTGGTATAAATTACTTCCTAGGTTGTTACATCAATGATGTACTCTAAACTTTTGTTAACGTTAAATTGTTTACGGGCTTTCATTACAATTTGCTTAATTTGCTCCTTCCGTTTTCAATCAGACATCAATACAACACCCAAATATTTGTGTTCTCATACATTCTTCGGTGGGTGTCATTAAAAAAGTCTTAGGAGAGCGATCGAAAGCTCAGTAAAAGTTTCATATACGTTTTATGATTCTTTAATAAGGTTACCTTGGTTCGTTAATTACAACCGCTTTTGGTTTTATCAGTCAAGATTTGTCGGATTGCTTTCCAGAAATAATTTTGTTTATTTGAAGGACCGCATCAGTTTTAAAGTAGCGCTTAATAGATTGCGTACGTAGTGAGATCACCTTGTTTCTCCTCAAGTTAACTCGGTATGCTTCTCATCAACCTTTACACTTCTTCCTTCGTTTACGAAAGGTTTGTTGAAGGTTACCAGTTCTTCAGAGTTTTCCATTATGAATGGGAATAGGTCAACTATTATTATTATTATTATTATTATTATTATTATTATTATTATTATTATTATTATTATTATTATTATTATTATTGTTGTTGTTGTTGTTGTTGTTATTATTATTATTATTATTATTATTATTATTATTATTATTATTATTATTATTATTATTATTATTATTATTATATTCTTATTACGTATGGAGCTGATGCATATGCCATGCTCAGCTGACTTACAATTACAATGAATCTATAGTATCAGGAACAGAGCTGACCTTAGATTCAACAGGAGATTAACTTAGACGACACCTGTAGCAAAGAATCCTAGAAATGTCCGTGCTTGCTCCTGAAGTAACTGATTGGTCAAGCAGTATCAGAGAAGACGATTTTCAGGATTGTTCCCAAATTATGTGAAAAAAATATTTTACAAAATATCCCAAAATCAATGTACCCTGATCTATCGAACAGAATTGGCATTGGACTGTTCTTTGCATTTCCCTACCAAGCTTCAAGTGGGGGGGGGGGAGAGGGGGCGGGGAGAGGCCAACATTTAAGGAAAAAACTACATGTCCATGGATATACACCAGTGTACCTAATTTAACCATCCTAGCACGTACTCTTACTGATTATTGATTAATTTTTACAAAATTATAAAAAAAATATTGTAAGTAGCACCATCCGATAATTGTGAATTGACTGACAATGCATTACCACCAAGTTTAAAAGTACGCAACAGCTGCTCTGGAACAGAAGTAAAATTATTTCCCCCCCAAAAGTTAATTATATATATATATATATATATATATATATATATATATATATATATATATATATATATATATATATGTCTGTGTGTGTGTGTGTGTGTGTGTGTGTGTGTGTGTGTGTGTCAGTATATCAGCACTAGCTGTTGAAAGCATTGCGATCTAGGGATCTAGGGGTACAGTTCCTGGGTACTTTTCAAATGCATTGACCCAGAAGTTGGAGACAATGCTTTTAGACAAGCAAATTTGATGCAAGTGGTCAAGATGATGCTCTTTTATTGCATCATATTAATGATTGTACAAAAATTGCCCGTGCAGTTTTGACAGGTATTGAAACCACATCACGGGGAAGTGTGTTCCTCGTTACTATTTGTGTGGTCAACTCACCTGGATGAGTATAGCTATTGGTAATAATACTGATCTACATAACCTATTTTTGGAACAAAGACGTGTGCAGTGAAGTTCGTTCTAACAGAAACACCTTAACAAGTGTCTGAAACGCAACTATTTGTGTCAAATGACTATAGGGATACTAAGATCAATGAGAGATTTGCAACCTTTCCAAAGCGGAAAAAACGGAAATTAAGGAAAACCTGCTCTCTATTGTTGTAAATGCTGCTTATCTGGTTCCTTTTTCCAGAAGAATGATACATGTATAACGTCATAAATATCCTTTCTCGGCTTATTATTATACCCGTAGGGCGCTTGGCACAGCCTCTGAATCACTCTCCAGAAAGATAAGATGGACTGTAATGCCAAGGGTTTCCACACCGTTGAGACGACTCTCTTTAAAGGGAGCAAAGAGGCATTTGCCGAAAAGCGCGAAAAAAAGAAGATTGACTGCAGTAATGTAACAGCTAACCTCGCATGAACAAACTGACAAGCGCCTGCATAGGCGAGTTTGGTAGTGGCGTGTGTGTGTGTGTGTGTGTGTGTGTGTGTGTTTGTGTGTATGTGTGCGTGTGTGTGTGTGTGTGTGTGTGCGTGCGTGCGCGCGCTTGTGTGTGGTGGAACACCAGTGACCTTGGTCACATGCAGCTGTAAAACAGTCAAATGAGGTGCAGGATATATGATGGAATGATAAAAAGGTGATTCCAATTGCATACACTACTCTGGGACCTTGGGAATAAGGTCTAGGCCATTTGAATGTAATCCTGACTTCACCTTTGCCGGACGACTTTATCGTATACAATGTCCAATTGTAGCTCTAATATTTCTTAATACTCCTTGCTGATAAATTATCGTAACGATATTCACTGGTGACTCGGAACTCAGGATAAAGTCAAAGACATCCAAGTGCACCGCAGCCTTCACACACACACACACACACACACACACACACACACACACACACATATATATATATATATATATATATATATATATATATTTATCAAAGTCCTTACCACCAACGATTCCCAATTGAAAAATACAAAACATACAGTCAAACAAACAAAAACCTAAAACAAAAAACCTTAAACCAAAAAAACACCCCCCAAAAAAAACAACAACAAAAAAAAGTTCAGGCTTAACTAGATCTCAAGGTAGGAAATGAACAGGGCGAGTCTTATAACTGGGGCAGGGTGACCATGAACACTCAGTAATGGTTACAATATGCAGTCTGAACCTGTTTCCTGTATTGGAATTTTGACAGATAGAATACAACGGTTCTTGTATGCATAAAACTGGAGTTTTAATCCTGAAATAAAATTCACTGAAACAGTCGTATAACCATAGTAATTATTCCAAGGGCACCAAACACGCATTTGAAAGCTTCACCAAAGCCATAATCACGCCCGATATCGAATACCTAGATCAGACAATATATTTGCTTTTTAACCAATCCAGAATGGACAAAACTGTGACATATTGAAAGTTGGCGAGGAATAGCAACGGATGCGAACATGCCCTACGTATCAGCTAGTCTATAGGTCATTCAAATATGCTTAAAAGGACAAAGATAAGGGGTGCACGATGGTATTTGCTTGCTATTATTTGTCATTAGGAGAGTTTGAGCTACAATTTTAGTTGAATTTTTCATCCTGTTTCGTGGCTATAACCAACGTACACCATTTAAATCAAGTTTCCGAGCTAAATGTGAAGCAGCATATTCTTATGAAAAAGTTTTCGCGTTTGCAGCTTGGATCTTACTGCCCTTTGAAGAAGAAAACTTTCAGATATATATACTATAATGAGTAGATGAAATATTAAATATCATCGCTATTGAATATCGATTTTGCAAGTCTTTACCAAAATTAACTTCAAGTTGATTTCATTTTGCAAATCCAATAACATTTAGTACGGAGCAGTATAGATATCGTTGTCATGTGTCATGTTTTAATACAGAATTAACTGAACGTCTTTCCGAAATACTATTAAAAAACTGCAAATAAACTACAAGGTTTCCGTGGATGATTTTTTTCTTATTCCCTTATTTGTTTTGACGCGAAGTCTAAATTTTAATACACGACTTTATTTTTGTGTATTGTTGCAGTAACTGGTCCAGAAATGAATACATTTAAGATATTTTCGTGCTTCCGAATAAAAGAAATCAAAATTGGCTTAGTCAGTTTTTTCTAGTTGTCTATTGGAGGGCACAAATTATATTTCCCAAGAAATTGACGAATGGAAGTCACTTAATTGATATCAAATGTTTTAGCAATTCACTTTGGGTGCAAAACACTTGTTCATTTTCCAATATTTTGTTGGTGCTTGGTTAGGAGTTTTAGCTCGAACCGGATACCCTGGCTTGGGACATATCCAGGAAAGATGGAGGTGTTTCAGAAAGTAAACGTGTTTCATGCAATAATAACAAAGAAGACTTTTGTTTCTATGCCCAGCGCTCAATCACATAAGATCGGAAAGTATATGTCTTCGGAAAGAGGATGTAAAGGTTAAAGTGCGACTACGTTTGGGAAGGTTGTTTGGCCTCTACATTCACAAAAGAAACTTGGTTGGCTCCTATGAGAGCACGTGTACGACTTCGCTCAACATATTGGTGATCGTTTTGACCGTATAAGTAAGGAGCTACTGGTTAAGCCTTGGTACTGCAGGAGACAGTCAATTAGTAGCTTCCAGCGTGACCTGCAGCTTATTCAAGCTGCATATACCTGTTGCTGGCTGTACATAGCGTAGATTGTAGATGGACGTGACTTTTCAGTCTGAAATACTTGTATGTACAGTCTTATTTAGTCTGTGTAAATATTTGTTTGTTCTTCTGTTTTGATGTGTGACGCACCACTGGTACCAGTGTGACAAAAATAAAATAAAATAAAATAAAATATAATAAATAAAATAAAATAAAATAAAATAAAATAAAATAAAATAAAATAAAACAAAATAAAATACAAGTTTCCCTGATAGTTCGGATTCATTCTTGTATCATACATCGGTCACAAAGGTAAATACGTTTCTTGCAATATTGATTGCGGTCAACAACCTTGCTGACCGGGATATGGTGAAAGGGTCCAAGGAACTGAGTCAATATCAAGAGACTATTTTCCATTTGTAAATGATAATAAAATACTGTAATGTTATTCATCGCTTGCGTAATATAACGATGGTTTTATTCTATCGGATGTTAGTATTACTTACATGGTCAAGGCATTATCATGTTGGCAGATCTGCTGGGCAGTGAACCCTAGGCCAGATCTTTGGATACTTTACTTAAATATATTGTTCTTTGCAAGAACGCACCAAATTAACCCGCCAAATTACTTGTTGTATATTTTTTTCAGTGTGCGCCAGTTGCATGTACCCCTGAACATAATTTTGAAATGTGATCTTTCTTGCTTATATATTGAATGAATTTATCTAATGTATTCAATTATCATAAAACGTTTGACTGCGACTACGTAACATTCACCACATACTGGCTCTAATTGGACTTGCCAAAATGCAATATATTATAGCTGTGAGATGACATTTGGTGTCCTATGTGGGACTACTTGATCAGAAATTTGTTGCCAACAGTTGAGATCAAGATTCCTGATTATACATTCAGTAATTGGTGAGCATGTTTACGACCTTGGCCAGGAAATTGGCGCCGCCTTTGGTCGTTGCCTGAAGATTTCTTTAGTTGAAGCTGGACACTATATAGGGGGCAGTCAATTGCTGACCCCGAATCTGACCCAACTGCACATATTGTAAAGTGTGTTTCAAGTTGAACGAGCATGCACGCACTGATGCTGCACGTGGCACGTGGCACGTATGTGTGCATAGGTGTCTTTTAAACTTTTTACAATGTGTCTTATGCAAAACTGTGTACAAACACAATTCTATGTGTGTGACGCACCACATGTTCTGGCCTAGTCATTGGTGCCCCCAATGTAAAACGGTCTGTTCTCAATAATTGAATAAATAGGTAAATAAATAAATAAATGAATGAATGGATGAATGAATGCATGGATGAATAAATAAATAAATAAATAAATAAATAAATAAATAAATAAATAAATAAACAAATAAATAAATAAATAAATAAATAAATAAATAAGTAAATAGATAAATAAATTAATAAATAAATAGATAGATAAATAAATAAATAAATAAATAAATAAATAAATAAATAAATAATCCCATGTGACATGACGGTTTAATGGACGTTTGGTGTGCTCTTCACAGATGCATCAATTTCTTAGTACTTCTAGCGTTGTACAAGCAAAGTGTTGATTAGCACCATTTGGAAGCATGGATGAATTACGATTGAATCACACGGAATAATAACAATTATATTAATGTACGATATGTAATACCTTCCAATAATTTGATACGCTTGTATGGTCATAAAAGGGCGTTGCCACACAAATGTGAGCATGATAGGAGCCGATTCTTTGCACAAGGTCAAATGGGAATGCAGAAGATTAGGTCAATGTTATCAGCACAGGAGCAGGTACTAGTGTCTGTTGTAAATAATATTGTGTGGATCACATGGTGGCAACGGTGGATAAATGACCAAAGCCTCCAATGCCCATACATATGTCACATCACAGAGTTTAAAACATGCTTCTGCTGTTCGTAACCGTGGTTGAATCTTCAATGGTTTCAGTTAAACCACAGCCTATTTCCGTTTGTCTTTGAATTTTTTTGCGGTAGCTGGACACAGGCATTCGATGTGTGCTCCACACGTTTTACAAACAATAAAATAAGTAAGATTCGAACCTGGAAACTCTGCAGAAGCTGTTTCTTTGAAGGATATGTACACCATTGGTTTAGCTGGAACAGAACGACCCTTTGCATTGTGTCTTGAGGTAAGGGTACATGCAAGGGGAGCAATTGCCGAAAAATATATACATTTGAAGGTTAAAAAGCATTGACGTTTCTTCAATTGGTGAGCAACATGAAGTTCGAAATATGAACGGATATCACCTCAAACACAACATAGTTTAAATGTGGTTGTCATTGGTTCTCACTTCAGGATGATTAACAACCACTCCGGCATTCGCGTACCCTGTTTTCTCATTGCGCCTGACTCAAGTGCCCACTTCCAGCGGCGATGTCACCTCATCGGGTACATTTTTTGGATGTCATGTAAAATCATTCTTCAGACAGAACTAAAAATATATTGCATTAAAGTCCACTCATAAATCTAATTATGTTGAATTGCTGTCCTGTAAAAGAACTTATCTGTAGGAAGAATAACACTTTACAAGAGTGCTTGTTAGAAGGCATCACTCTGTTTCCCAATTGTTTTCAATAAAATATCTTTAAAACGATAACATGCACAAAATTAACACACACACACACACACACACACACACACACACACACACACACACATATATATATATATATATATATATATATATATATATATATATATATATATATATATATATATACATATATGTGTGTGTGTAGACCATTAAACAGTACTAGACTTCCTTTTACCAATCTAATGAGTACCAGTGTGCTTTTAGCGGCTCAGGAGTTTTTTATTTGGAGAAGAGAAACACTAACATACAATTTGGTTTTGCAGATATTCATTATCATAAAGTAAAGCAAATATATTTTGCAAGTAAGAATAAATCCGTATTATAGATATCTTTTTGTCTTAGAAAAGAATGAAAATTGTCAAATTCTAAATATATCATGGAACCCTAATAAAAGGTTTGGCACCGTCAGTCAAAAAAAAAAATCTGATTGTTGTTTTGGAATGCACACAGGTCCACGACTTACATCCAGGTTGAAGACTATTAGCTGCTTCATGTTTCTTACAATGGTGAAATATCTAATTGTAAAGGTTGTTAGGCTCGCAGAATTTCTATTAGTTTTCTAATATTGGGGATTTTATTGTTCCGCGAGAAGGTTCCATTAATTGAGAAGGATTTACGCATTGGTGATGTGTATACTTGAATTATTTGTTACGTGTTTTTTCCTGATAATAACTGGTGCTATCAGATTGGATAGAATGTGAAATAACAGGCAAAAAATCCTGTATACCGGGACTGATCATGTTCACATTTGTGCGTCATGGAGACAGAATGCAAGTCGCTTTGCGGACGAAGAGGTCCAATTTAAGGTATAGAACGAGTCTTTGGTGCTGTATTCTAAGTCAATAATGTCCTGGCGACAACATATGCAATGGGTCCTGGGTACAAGTGTGGATTCATACATACAGCATGCAGTTGTATCTGCTTTTCGTAGATTTTCTGATGTTGATGCACCGAAGTAGTCTAAAAACCATAAACGTGGCGAGATTGGTTTACACACACACACACACACACACACACACACACACACACACACACACACACACACACACACACACGCACGCGCAATTAAATAAATATATATACATAAATTAACAGAGAAACGTGTTCAATATGGACACTAGTACTTCCACATGTACATAGTTTAGACAGGGACAGGTTAGCTTATGGAGAGTAAAGAGTTCGGACTGTGGAATCGGGTAATGAATACCAGGAAGTGGTTCTGGACAAAAAGACACAAATACAATATATATATATATATATATATATATATATATATATATATATATATATATATATATATATATATATATATATATATATATATATATATATATAAATATATAAATATATATATATATATTATATATATATATATATATATATATATATATATATATATATATATATATATATATATATATATATATATAAAACTTCCAAAAAAATAAAAAATCCAAGAAGCAGAATACATATATCAGTTTCAAGTATCATCAATTGTCTGGCTTTCTGTACCGCCAAGCTTGTCAGTGGTATTCTTATGGTAGTTCCGGGGTTTTACCAATCTTATCTCTGACAAAAGGCAGGGAACTTGTTATTTATATTCAATTATATTATTATACCTTGACTCAATTGTCAACTTCCAATCAGTCATACGTGCAGTCTTTGTATATATATATATATATATATATATATATATATATATATATATATATATATATATATATATATATATATATATATATATTTATTTATTTAATAATATTTATTTATTTATTTCTAATGATCCGTTAATTACGGTTACACCAATTTGCTTTTCAATAACGCTTTGCATCGGTAACAATAAAAGCTTTAATATATTAATTTGTAATACGATTTATGTGACGTCCCTATCCATAATAAAAACGTAGGGAATTACGTTTAAAAGAGTTATGTCAAGATAGGACGACCGTCAAAATTAAAAACATAACACGCCAAAACCCCCAAAACACCACCACCCCACCCTCAAAACACACACACACAAAGACATTGTGCTCCTGGGTTCTGCATGCTCATTTTTGTTCATTCGGATATGATTTTATTTTTATGAATTACATTTGTGTTTTCCTTATGAAAGACAACAAGGTTAAAAAATGGTACAAAGATGAAATGCGTAATATTTCCATACTGATAAAAACTTGCGTTATGACACCGATTACACCACATGTATCTGAGAAACCGAATTAAAACTGTCTTTTTATTCGGTTAAAAAAAAAACAATGCTTTGGCCATACTAAAATCAAGCGTAACAGGTCAATGTGTCAATCTGATGTGACACCTACAATAAGTTGGGGATAATTGGGTTAAGATCTTGCCAACTGGACCCTGTGGAAAAACAGCCATAGGCTGAACAGGCTATCCAGTATAAAGATGTTCAATTATTATTATTATTACCATGCGTAGGCTCTCACTGTGTTATGTCATTATATGGAGTGCCTCACTGTTGTACATCATGAGGCAGCAATCACTGTGGTGGACATTACGAGTAAGTTGTGGGCACACATTTAAACAACTCAATTAGCATAGGGTGATAATGTATGCCAATTAACAATTCGGAAGAAATACGTGCATCTCCAATAGTCCAAAATATACGTAGAAAGAAATATGCCTATTAGTGTAACTGAAATGCAAGTTTTTTTAGTTTTTTTTTTTACTTTTTATATAGGAAGGAAGGTAACAGTATATTCACATGGTGGATGTATACAGCGGGAGTGGGCCATCACATTACTTCTCAATACCTAATACTTGTAAAGCAAACAACCAAGCTGTTAGTTGTAGGAGATTCCATTAATTTGACATTATTAGTCGTAATAACTGCTTGACTAATGAGTAATATTACCGAATTTGCTTCTGTTAATTTGACCGATGTAATCCTAATATTAATTCATGCAACTTTCAATATTACCCGTCAGACGGAGGCATGCCGGAATTATATAGACGAAATTAATACAATGCACCATGGGAAACCAGGACTTCCTATATAAAGCAAGTCTTCTATTAACATGGATGAGTCATTAGCGTATTTCTAACGACATTCTTCCTTTCCGACAAGGAGTCAATCTCCGTGTTAGAGTAGTGTTAATATTGCTACCTTCGCACCATGAAACCGATGCCTTTACTGGTGTGCTTTAGCAGGTGAGGCAAATTTGCATAATATATTATGTACTTGCTCAGTTTGGGAACTGGACGAGCACACATTATTGTGCCTACGGATTGTACTCTGTTTGCATTCAACTACAATGGACCAGCTCCTGAACAACAAGCGGGTAAACTCTCTGCCACGGTAGGGTTCTGAGGACTTTTTTTGCCCATTTCTGGAGCTAACTTATGCCACAAGAAGGAAGAGGCACTACTTGTTTTTTTACGCTTGTATTGTTTTTTACTCATTGGGAATTATAGATGTATAAAAGATGACTATATATAAAGAAACTGATGTTATGCTGAAAACTGAGTGCGACAGAAAGACAGTTGACGAGAATTTCATCTCCATGTGGAAATCCTTATTAATGTCTGTAAATACTTAATTGTGAATCGATAGAAACCATAACGTAGCCAAATTACATAGATACATAAGCAAAACATATGATTCATCAAGATGTAAAGAAAAGAACACCATAAGGAAGTCCTTCAGTTGCAATTGCTTTAAAGACATTGTCCAAATCATACATTATTCATTGGCAACTTGTATAACTGATAATTATGGGACAAAACACCAGTAAATCAAAGCATCTTTATTAGCATGGTCTTCTCAGCATTCATGTACATACCAAATTTAAAATGGTGGTCACTTCATCAAGATTTTCGTGAATGGGAATTTCTAGTATCTTGGGCTTCTGGTTAATCAGGTGTAAGTCAGATAAGGAGTCAATAATTTTTGTCAGATTGTGTCAGTTTGGACCTCCAACAGTTTTATGTAGATATATTCTTCTTCTATCGCGTATATGAATTTTAACAAGGACATTTCAATGCTGTCTTGCGCCTTGCGGCGTGTTTTTTTTTTATCTGTGTAATTGTGTGCATTAAAAACTAATTAAGCGAAGACACTCTCTCCATAACTGCCTACTGAACCCCGGATATATGATGTAAAATGCACTATGTAATGACATATCGTGATCTCAAGTCTGCATTCATACGACCATTATGCAGAAAAACAAAGTGCTATTGGGTTGTTGCAAAACCATCTGTTCTTAAAACTTGTTTTATTGCATGGAACTACAATGTTTTGACCAAAATGTGTTACAAGTCACGTTAAGATATACTTGCTGAAACTTAGTAGCTGACCTTTGAATATTCTGTTTCAGAATCAGCTGCTGTCAAGCATTTATTTACTTATTACTCGTCAACTTCATCGCATCTGTAACGTCGTCGCCATCTGGTAAGTAAATATATACTTCAGGATTATGTTCTATCTCTGGCTTTTGAATCGGGATAGTTCAAATACTGCTTGTTTTATGTAACCGAAACGTAGTCAATTGGACATAAGTAATTACATGTATGAACGGTACATTTATTTCTACATTTTCCCCATTTTGTTCATTTTCTAATTATGATATGCTTTGATAGCGATAGCATATTCACTGTCTGCATACTGGAGTAGTTTCAGTAAATAAAAAAAAAAAAAGACTAGAAAAGTTTCTTAAGGACACGGATGTCCCCATCTGCCATTGCCCCCATCTGCATTGGAAAGAATGGTATGTAATTGGTGTAAAACTTTAAACATTTTTTTGAAATCTTCACATGGATGATAATAATACAGATATAACTTTTGATATATTGATAGATATTCCTATCAAATTTTATGGCTATACTTGAAATACTTCATGAGCGACACATGACATATGTTTGACAAGAAACAAAACAAACTTTCCCGGAATTGACATTTTCACTAAGTTAAATAATGATAATAAACATAAGATAAATAACCAAAGAGACAAACAAAAGACTAAGGGTGTATCTTCATATATTGATAAATGTCGCCATCAAGTTTCATAGCTGTACCTGAAACACTTCGTGAAATACACGACAGAAGTGTGACATGGGCCAACATTTTCACTGAATAGACAGTTTCACAAAGTTAATTAACGAAGAATAAACAGAGGCTAATTAACTCAAGAGACAAGCAAAACCCCATTTGCATATCTTCATACATTGATAGATTATTCTTTTAGGTTTCATAGGCATATATAAAAACGTCTTGAGGTATGTGCGACACAAATCTGGCAAGCCCAACGTCGCATCAACATCTTCAATAATTTATGATTACTAATCAGAGGATAATTAATCCAAGAGACAAACGAAACCCCCGCGTGCACATCTTCATATATTGAAAATAGTCCCACCGAGTTTCGTGGCTGTACCTCTAATACTTTATGGTAGAGTCGCGACACAAATCTGATAAGTCTAACGTCGAATCAATATTTTCCCAAAGTTAATTAATAAATCATTAATCCAAACGACAAACTATTGCCCAGGCGCACACCTTCATATATTGATATATATCTCCACAATGTTTCATGGTTATACCTCAAATGTTGAAATGAACAGGTCCACACCAAAATGCACGTACTATATATACCTTGATGCATGGTATAGTATATACTATAATGCATTAGATACTCATTATGTTCTAGTGCTACACAATGAACTTATTAATTATGATAATGGTGAAAGCATTCAAATTATAAAAATGTGCAAAACGTAACCGGATCAATGATTTTATATCTAAACATGGGAATAAATAACGTGAAAGTTTCGGAATTGTTGATGCAGCATTAACCAGGAATTGTGATTGCAAAATGATCACTGAAGTAAGATATCTGTCCATGGCAGTTGTATTATCCAATAATTCCCCAAACCCATAGTTCTTTGTAGAAAAAGTTTCGTGTTAAAAAAATCCATGGTCGTTTAAAGAAACCCAGCTTTTTATGTAAAAATCCCAAGGGATTGTAACAAAACGCAGTTCTCTATCATAGTACCCAGCGTTTTCACACAAAACCCAAGACTTACTCTCTTGTTTGGTATTTTTTATTTTACAAAACCCAAGGAATCTGTGTTTTGTAATTGCAATGTTCAGCTACTGACACAAGTAAGGGTTTTGTTAATTAACCCAGGGTTTCGTAACTGTCAGGGTATATCTCATAAAATTGTAAATATGTTTCGAAGAACCAACCAGGAATTGCATTTCATTCCCCCTGAATAATGATTACAATTCCAATATATCACTAATCTTAAATGTAGTCAGCTGTTGAAATTTGGATTGACTACGAAGAAAGTAATTAGCAGCACAAATGCGAGGAATGGCTTCTTTTGGAGGCAAGAAAATGCAACCAAACCAAAAAAAAACAAACTAAAAAGACAACAACAAAAGAAAACAAAAAAAAAAAAAAAAAAAAAAAGAAAAAAAAAACAAACAAAAAAACCCGATAAAAACCCGAAAAAAAAAAAAAAAACAAAAAAACAAAAAAAAACATGCAAGTTACAGAAGTTGATGCAAGATAAAAAGAACTATAGATTAGCATAGGTTGCTACCGGGGAAAATGTGCAGGCTTTTCGATGTTCTAATAACATTTGAAAGTTTCTTGGAAATATTACTTTTAGGACTTTTCCAATTCAGATTCTCATTTAACGTGAATCGTAAGAAATCAAACATGCACGTTTTGTCAGGCGTATTGCCATTTGAAGATTTATCTCAAAGTCTATTTTTTAATTAGTGAAATGAAAGATCATGAATTTGGCCTTAGAAACACTTAAAGATTTATTTTCGGAGAGGCAGTCATGCACTTTTAAAGTTCATGGTTTATAACATCAGAAGTGTTTCAATTATTTTCAGTATCATTAGCGTTAAAGATGCGTAGAAAGTTCCTTAAAGTTGTGTCATGACGCATAGTATCGACTCAAATTAGGATGAGGGCATCTTTCAGTCATTTATGTATACGGTATTGGAGTGGCCCAGGAATTGATCATTGGGGTACGCCTGATTGAAAAGATAACGGTTTAGAGTTTTCATGGTACGAAACATATTAGGATGTATATGTTAAGTAACTGTTGAACCCATTTGAAGCTATGGCAATGCCATCGTAATAATTAGGTTGTGAAAAAGAACCTTGCGGTCCAGCACAGCAAAAGTCTCAGGGGAATCTAAATCAACGCTCACATGTGTTTTACCAGAGGCGAGGAGTTTGAAAATTCTGTCAATAAATTCCAAAGCAACAGTGTCTGTAGAATATAAATTGTTAAAACCGTGCTTAAGTCTATCAAATAGACTAGGTGAGGAGAAGAATGAATAGGGTTGTTCGCAGACAACTTTTTCCAGACTTTGGGAGAAGGCTGGGAGAAGAGATATTGGTTTATAGTTGTTTGGTAGGATTTGTCGTCGTTTTTGAAAACGGTCAGAATTTAAACGATCTTTAATATATTTGGGAATATTCCAGTGTTAATGGACTGATTAAGCATCAGAGCGAAGGGATCAGATATGATTCCACTTATTCTAATAATTGTATTGATAGATTATCGTCCTGTCTCAGGTTTAAAGCAGCTAATTATTGTGGAGATGTCGTGCGCAGACAGTAAAGTAAATTTGAAAAAAATGTTGTGATGTATGGCTAAGATAGCTAGGGAAATAAGGTTGGCTAGTGGGGTTGATTTTGATTTTGGCAGCTAATGCAGAGCAATGTCAACTTTACCGACAAATATCTTGTTTTTTGATTGAGAACGAAAGGGAACATTTCTTTTTGTTTTTCTTTAAGGTCGCATAACATCCCACGTGGTATTAGTTTCACCTTTGAAGGAGGTAAACCGGCTCTGGTAGAAGTTTTGCTTCAGCTCTCTATTTTTTCTTTTATCAAAACATTTGTCATATGTTTTGAAGTTTCGTTTACTATGATTTGGGCAGTATCTTGATTAGAGCACTTTTAGGTGGAAGATCTGAAGCCAGTGCGCAATGACACTGGCAACTGTGGATCAATATTACCCATTCAGGTTTTTTTCTCAAAAGTACATGAAACCTATACATTTTCTGATTACTACATATCCACAGATTTGTATTCATATGGTTGTTTGCAGGGTTGGAATTTTTTGAAATTTCATAGCATTCTTTCTGACCTTGTAGGATTTTCACATTTTCGTGCAAACGTCGCACAATTTTTTAAGTTAAAATCAAAAGAAATTGAAAATACATATCCATGTCCAGGATCGAATTCAATGGTGAGTCCTAAAGTAGCATAAATGAAAAGTTATAACAATTTTAGTTAGTCCTGACAAGTTGTTCATTTTCTTTCTATAAATTGCACCAAAAGTCACAGAAAGGGTTGTCAGAAAAAAATTCCTGGGAACCGCTCTTGGATATTTTTTTCTTTTGATATCCGTTGATTTTAATGTAGTAGG
Source organism: Hermodice carunculata (assembly GCA_964020975.1). Classification (NCBI taxonomy): domain Eukaryota; kingdom Metazoa; phylum Annelida; class Polychaeta; order Eunicida; family Amphinomidae; genus Hermodice; species Hermodice carunculata. The sequence goes on along the minus strand of OZ026622.1, from coordinate 61,665,371 downwards.
GCAATTCGTATGTTTGTGACGCAAGACACAAATTGCAGAGGCTGAGCAAAAAACAGTTCCGACAAGATGTCATTTAAAAAAAATGTTGCCAATTCTTTATGGCTGTAATATGACACATATTCGTTTCATCTGTCCCGTGTTTTTATCATTGTGTGAAATAAGGTTGCAGCTTTACCTCTGCGAGGTTGTCATTCAAAAGGTATATTTTGTGGCTTAAGACTGGCCTTTTCGAACTTGGAAACATCACACGTGGCTTGTTTTGGTGTGGGTTCAAATGCGGCTTTCCATATTTGGGCACCAGTAAATGGGTTGTGCTAATTTGTTTTTACATAAATAGAGAAATTCAAAGTAATTAGAACAATGGTAGTGATTAGTCGCTGCTGGCCCATTCTTCTCTCCATGTCAAGCGGTTTCCTGTTTCCTATGAGTGACCCTTGTCAGTGGCTCAATTGGTTTCCAGGGGTTATGGACTAATGACTGTGCAAACAATGACGTGGTTCATTATCATGCCCATGCAAATAAACCCCATGTGCTCACCATTGGTAAAAAATTTCAGTGTAAACAAAAGTTTTGAGCTGAATTTTCTCATATAAATTTAATGTTTACACATCTGAGTTTTGGGAGCATGTAGTTTAAATATCACACTATCCACATATATTAAAAAGAGATTAGAGGTTATCCAAAGGTGCTGGCTTCAGGTCTTCCACCTTAATTGTATTTAAATATTGATGAACCGTTTGTTTTTCATGGTGAGTGTTTGTGTTTATGTATGTTATATTTAACAGTTTTAATGGGAAGATATTTGGCCTTGCGCAGCATATAGTACTTCTAAGCTTACTTTAATTTAAACTTGACTTATCACTGTCAAAGGCAGTGTTCCTGTGATGTCTGCATTGCTAATTTCCCGAATAAAAATTTTGAATTGACAAGGCAACTTCGGTCTAAACATTGACGAAATGTAGTGGACGATGAGGATCTAGCCTTCAGTGAAAACATGCAAAATAAGGTGGATGCTCCGGTAGGTCTGTGAATACAATGCATTATAGGCATGTCTTTTTTCCATGGGTGAGGTCACAAACATATTATCAATCAAGTTTGCTCTTTTATCTGAGAATCTTGTCGGTTAGATTAACTAGGTAATATGCATTTTAGCATTAAATCTAAAAAAGGCGGAGTGTTTTTCTCGTGTGAATTTGTAGTAAATCTAGATCGAAATACCCTAAACTTGCTTTATAAGAACGCTCAAGGATGGAGTTGCGAGAAAAGCACATAGGTCTTTGAAAAAAATAGGATGTCATCATTTTTATCTTGAGGCAGTCCATAGATATTGCAAAAGGTAACTTTTTGTTTGAACCTATTTCAAAAAAATTACTTTCCAATTACAAGTAAAAGTTGAAAATATCTGGCATTTTATTTTTTATAATGTAAATAATATATTATATTTTACAATTTAAAATAGAAGTTAAAGATCTCTGGCATTATATCGAATGTTCTTTGAAGTCATTCCGTGTACCAAAACCTGCCTTCTCTATGAAAATAGCTATAGTTGTGTGGCAATAACTCTGAGTGTCATTAGCAACTCGTGCCTTTTTAAATAACACTCGGGGTTTTTGTAACAAAACGCACGGTTTTAAAAACTCGTTCCGAACATAAAATATAAGCAAAACCCAGGGATTTATGACACAGCTGGTAGTCTAAAGACTGCATGTGCTGGTTGGGTCTTCACAAAACCCTGGTTTTTGCTCCTGATATGATCAGAAACCCAAGGTTTTAAAAGTCACAAGACCCAAGTTTTTTTTTTTTTTAAAGATTTCAAAACCCTATTGTTTGTTCTATTATTTCATAATTCAAGATAGCCAGCGTTCTGTACTGAATCCCCGAGATTTGTCCAGGGTTATAAGAAGTAATGACTGTGATTAACAAAATTCAGGGTTTTGGAACAAGGAAGCCGATGTGTGATTAGCCCAATTAATTAAATACTGTATAAAACCTGGGTTTGTCCAGGCAACCCAGGAATTTTTGACAAATCCCTGGGTTTTGAAGCAAACTTCGAGTTTCTCAAGAAGAAGAAGAAGTATTCCGCAAATATGTGCAGAACATTTTCAGGCAAACGTGCTGTATGCGTTTTTATGTTAGGAAATTTGATGTCCGAATTTTAAACCCCGAAGAATGTACACAAATTAGCATAGCTACATATGAACGTTATATCTATTTTAAGGACATACACAATATAGCAAATGGACATGTTTTTGAAGAAAAAAGTTGATCTCTACAGCTTTTGTAGGCATCTTTTGGTGGCACGGGCAACATGATCATTGTTCTTATGCCATCGCAGTTCCTTTGTCCCACATGCAAATTATCAATCTTTTTTGAAGGGCGAAGGTATGTGTGTGTGTGGGGGGGGGGGGGCAGATTGATCTTTAATAATTTAACTATTTGGTAATTAACCAAGATCACAATTTCTAGAGTTTGGCGAATGTGTCTTTTCCTTTAACCTCAGGTCATTTCCCTGATGAATCTGTTGACTAAGGCTGTGCTACGTCCATGTCATAAAAACGGTATATAACAGCTTCTTATGCAAAACCATCAAAATTCAGCACAGTCTGGTGGGGGATTGTTGCAAACATGGAATACAATCACTATTGGTTGTGCCGTTACAATCCCTAACATGATATATTTTACTCTCGCTAGCTTGCCAACTGACTTGGAATCTAAACAAAATATGCATAAAAATCAATCGATAAACCGATCGATCGATGAACTAATCGGTCGATCAATATACCAATCAATAAACCAAATTGCAACGTTTTGTACACAAGTTTTGTTTCAAGATATTATTAAAAAGGGACTGACTCAAATATGTACAATCCAGATTTACATGCTTTAACAGGTAACTATGAAGAGGTATGCACTAGATAGATAAAATTTTACAAGTGAAAGGATGAACTTCATTTGACATTGCATTTACCGTGGATGGAGTAGTGTGAGTCACACTTTTCATTTATTTTTCAATTGTATCAGAACTTTAACAACAGGGACAGATGAATCTACATAAATGCAGGTTTTTACGTCACATAAAACGTAACTTGATAAACTAACAATACTAACAAAACTGAAAATTCCAAAAGAAAAATTATTCTTTGAAATATGAATAGTTTCGATGGCTGATACCACGGATGTCATTTTGGACAGAGATAAAGGCTCTGAAGAATAATTCTGTTCGATGACATTTTATATAAAACGGACTTTGAATTTACTTCAATACGTTCATCCCTCAACAATTCATTATTTTTTACCACATGTCAAAAGCCCCTGGCCAGATTCTTGATATCGTCGGTGGAAATGTATCCACGGCAGATCTACTAAGCTTGTACTAATTGCTATTCTTCAGTTACATTTTTGACTTTTTTAAAAACTTTTTGATGTATTTACAGGAGAAATCTTATCTCATATAGCTTGGCCAATTGCTCCAAAATGTCAGACTTTTTTTAAACATGGAGGAATGCGCAAAATATGCCAAAACTTACCCCGTATCTGAAAATCATGCTTCACATAGTGTTACATAAGTAAAAGACCTGACAGGAGTTATTGCTGTGCATTTTGCGCATTCCAGATATGCCTTTTTTAAATACGTGATTCGTTTTTAATTGACACACCAGGTATATGTTATGCAAGAACCCCCCAAAAGGGAGTCTAAAGGGACATATACGTAATTAAGCATAAAACATTTTCCTGTAGACAGCCTTGCTTATAACACTGGCTTTTGTCAAAAGAATGGTTACAATTTATGCCTGGAGAAATTGTCTCGGTGTTTATCGTAGCCCTTTGTTTTTCAGAAGTGGCAAGTGTCAGGTGTCAGCATATACACTTCGATGATCATGCTGCCTTGTCCAGCCAATAGTAGGGTTTGTATATATATATATATATATATATATATATATATATATATATATATATATATATATATATATATATATATACATATATATATATATATATTTATATATATATGGTTGGATGTTTAACGTATTGTTTCATTTTAATGCAAAATGTCATTCATAATTTTGATGAACTCGTTTGTTCGTAGGGTCGGTCTTCCTTTCTAAACATAAAGCCATTCAGTTCCTTGATGGAAACTATATACCCAAGCGCCACCAAGCGACAGAAGTGACTCTCAACAAAAGAGAAACCAGTGGATGGGACGAATTAGGCATCCATATGAAGCGAGTGAGTATCTGGACATTTATGACTTCTGTCAAGCAGATCAGAATCTTAAGTGTAACAGGCAACGTAAATATTTATAAGTTGGAGTAATGGCCCATTTGTTTCTACTTCAGTTATGCCCTGGCATGTTGTTTAACTATGGTAAGCTAACCAGCGAAAAAGGATACATACCGGTTCAGGGGTATGTCAAATTGTTATTATCTGAACTTGTACAATACAAATTTAGTGTTTAGTTTGACAGGTATTCTCTAGTCACAACAAAGCTCTGCATTTATAATGAAAATTCCACTTTTTAACTAATTTGTCATTTTCTACGTTCATATTTATTCATCATTATGTGGGTTGTCCTTGCTGAATATTTAGCTAAGACAAAGATCTACTCTTCAGAGAGACATTTATGGATACAGGCTTCGAAACAGGTTCTGATTAGTCTCCCGCTGAAGACCCTTTAATTTCTCCTGGCTAATACAACCGATAAAAAAATATCCACAGAAGAAAGTGTGCTATGTGCACCATAGTGCTTCCATAGGGTTAGCTTATGCAGAGTAAGGAGTTAGGACTGCGGAATATGGCAATGTCAACTGGACAAAAAGACACAAATACAATATTAATTATATGATGATCAACAGCAGTCTCAAGCCTCTGTGACAAAGTTTGATTTGTGCTAAAATCCGATGCCATAGTAGAAGCACAACAAAATAGTATATCGTTCTCTTATCGCGATAGGTGCAGTGATTTTTTTCTACAGCATGCGGAGAAACCCAAATGATAAAACAAAATAAAAACATAAATACTTTGTTAAAAATGTAGCGTGTGTGACAAATGTATATGATATTCCTTTGAATAGGCTTTCGCTCTGTTTATCTCAGCTTGAACGTACGGTGCGTGTTCATTTGAATGACAATTCTTTTTCACTTTTAGTATGTAGAACGAAACTCAGAACCCAGAAAGGTTGAACCTAAAATTGAATATAAGGTATGTAAAAGATATGTTTTCAATCATAATCGACAGAAGCTTATGAACAAAATTTCAGTATTACCCCAGCTGAGGATTAAGATCCGCTATCTCTGTGGCCTCAAGCAAAGATTTACTGGTTCAGAACATATTGCTGGGGATCATTTTAACAAAAGATGTAATCAATAATAGGAAGTAATAGTATACTTAAAATGAATGCTGCTGTTTATATTAGCTGTTACATAAAAACCAATGCTGCAAAGTACATATTTCTTGATTTTCATTCATATAGATTTTTTATGTAACCTGAAAAACCCTGGTACGCAGTATATTAAATTTTGTCAATTGCACAAGGTGTAATCAAACGTAAACATGGGCTGCAATATATGTAATGTCTTTAGAATGGAAAGGCCAGTTGGTTCTGGTACGAAAGTAATAGGCATTAGTGGATTCTGGGACTTGATACATGTACATATCTTTAAAATAATGAGAAAGTTCGCCATGTATATATTTGTTATAAAATGTGAGTGCTTTTAACTTTATTAAATCCTCTATTTTCAGTACATTTAGTTGCTTTATAAGTGGGGCGATATGAGCATTAAATTTAGAAAGAAAAATTATATTAATATCCGTTTTTGAAGCAAATGAATTTGTTCATATGAAAGCCCCCAACAAGAATACAGAAGTCTAGATGTGATGAAAACAGTGAATCATATACGTGTAACAGACCACTTGTTGGTACAAAATTGTTAACCTTCTTTAACTCAAAATCCAGCTTTCTTTACGGAAAAAATTATGAAAAATCACGAAAGTCGTTTTACTTATATTTACAGATAATTTGTTTGCAGCAAACCAGTTATACACTTTATTTAGTTCAGCATTAATATAATAAGACGTATTTTGCGCCTGTATTTTACACCCAGAAAAGAAAATGAAAGATCATAATGAGTTGAGTAATGTGGTGTCACCTGCATCCAAAGTCAAACCAAAGTTTGGTGGAAGTCAAGTGCATGTCTTTGGTATACATTTTGAAAAAAAGTGGACCAAGTATAGGCCCTTGTGGGACACCAGTATTTATTTGAAGATGCTGAGAACATACATAATCAAACTGAACAAACCGAGTCCTATGAGTAAGGTAACTGCGACACCAATTTAAAGTCTTGTCGGTATGGAAATTTTTCAATGAGAACCAAATGGTTAAAAGTGTAAAATACCGTTGACAAACCAATAACTATACTTACTGTTAGTTTACCGACATACAGTGTTTTGGGTAGTTTCTTCAAGGGTTATCCGTGTGACACGTGGTTTTATTTTCGGAGATTGTACACTGTAGATATGGGAAATAAAACATTTGGTGTACACACACACACACACACACACACACACAGAGAGAGAGAGAGAGAGAGAGAGAGAGAGAGAGAGAGAATGAGAGAGAAAGAAAGAGAGAGGTAAAATAGGAAGGCCCCAGACTGTCCGGCTACCTAATCAATTCCCTTAATCTACCCAAATTTCCAAGTCTTTTTACATTTATTATTTCATCGAGCAATTGACAATTTTACTTTTGTTACCGTTTGAAGCATTTTGTCAAGTGGTTCTACCGTGAGGGGTTTGATAAGTACATTTCATGGATATAATTGTCTGTTAAATTGCCAAGGACCATCGATCATTGTTTTGTAACATGTTTATGTATTTTTGTTTGCTTTAGAGGCAGAATTACGGAAAAGCCCTGCTGACGAAGATCAGGTACCTGTTAGATATGGAACCGCTTTTATCTGGCGATGTCGGAAACATGAGGGAAGCCATCCGGGAAATGGCGATGGACAGGCACCTCTCATTCCCAAAACGTACGCCGACAAAGGAGTATTACGCATAAAAATGTGATGCGACTCATATGACCACTCATAGTGAATCCCGAGCAAGCAAGGAGAAGGAAACCCCCCCCCCCCCCAGGGACGCAGTTGTCTTCAGTTGTGTTACACCTTTCAATATCTATGGTCGGCAAACACTCTAATACAATCTGCTGGCGATCTATAATTTTCAACTTTCGCCTTGAATCTTGCCACTTCTTCCGAAGATGCCTTGATCAAAAGCAAAACATACTGATATTCATTTTTTTCAGTTGGGCATGGACACCAGTTCTTTCTCGTTAAGTAAGTGATGATCATAGCATTAATTCGTTAGTTGTTTCAAAGGTATCAAAGATTTTCAAAATCGACGCATATCGAAAAAACCAACGACAAAAATATGAGAAGGGGTTTGACAAGCAAAATAAGGATTTGTTACCCACATATTTTTTGGGAAAAGAAGAAAGCGAGAGACTATTTTTCTATAGTGGATATGATACCTATATTATGTGCAGCTTATTTACAGCACTCTTTGTAGTTTGTGCATACTTTTACATGACCCAACTTCAATCCTGCGATGCTAGTAGTGGTACAAAGGTAGCAAATAAATAGTATGAGAGTATTGACCTAGTATACACTGCACAAAAAAAGGTTGTGTAAAGTGGGACCCCTCGTCAAGTAAACGAATTGAACCCAGCGGTTTTATCCGGAAACAATAAGGGGTATAAATTAACATTAGCGAATGGATTCTACACTAGTATAAAGGAATCTTATACGTTTCATCCCAATTATTGAATAAATGCGTAGGTCACCAGCTGAATTCACGCGCAAATTTGGTATGATGTGGTGGCGTATTATATTAATACGATCTACGCATAAGTTCACCAAGCGGGGAAACCCCAGCGAAGATTCCGATTTCAGAGCGAGGCGCGCTTAAGTTTCTGGGTAATTTAAAGGCCACCCAATCTTACACAGCACTACTATTGTAATGAATAGAGCAAGTAACGAACTGTGAAACATGGACCTTGCTTTTTTTTCAATAAGCAGAATCTGCCGTGACTGAAACAATATTTAAAAGAATAAATAATGTCCGATGATGAAAGGAATAAATGGGCACGTTTATTTGTGATATTTGTCAGTTTCGCGTTTCTTCCTGGTATCGGCATTACAGGCCACTACACAACAATGGTGGTTTACCATAATAATTCACCTTGTCACTCAACGTTCCAACTATCAGTGCTTTCCGCACTTCCTCCACCAGCGACGTGCGACGGTAAAATTAAACCTGCTATATTTGGTCTAGACTATTCCCTGCGTTTCTGTTCATGTTGACAGGACGAGATTAGTGTCCGCCATCATGCATTATCATGATCACTTTGTTGAAGGTGCATAGCGCGCCATCTGGTAGCAAAAAAAAAAATAATAAGCCCGCATGCGTCGCTTCCGTAATGGGGCAGCTGTTGGGGTTTCCCGGCTTGGTGAACTTATGCATAAATCGTATTGATTTGGAGAAATACGCCTCGAAAGAGAAAGAAAGAAAGAAAGAAAGAAAGAGAGAGAGACAGAGAGAGGGAGAGAGAGAGGGAGAGAGAGAGAGAGAAGGAGAGACAGAGAAAAGGAAACGAAGCGGTCATGCTTGCTTTGTTTTTGTGATTACCAAACATAAACGGAACAACCCCCATAGAATTAAGTAAAATAGCGCACATAGAGCAGATCTAACCGGTGTTTCATGCTGAAAAACCATTACAAATGGAAGCGTTTGGGATCAAAACACTAAAGTCAGCTTTTCCATTTGGACTCGATGACAGAATTTTAGGCTTCTGTGATGTTAGGGATTTGGACTTTGAAAATCTTGATAGAAGTCACACACCTTTTCATAATAAGCAGGCCAGTATTCGAAGGAGCCGAAGGCATGGAAAAAGAAAATCCTGGAATAACAGGGAATTGAGAAACGTAGATACAAAAGATCTTGTTCATAATTTACTGCATACTTTATCTAATGGCATTAAGATATATATGGCTCTAAAAGCACTATCATTTCGACATATGACCACAATCCATGAATATTTGGGCCTTAATTATTTTAAACTCATATTTCCACAAAACTTTTGTGAAATTGTGTATGCTTAAGCAACAACTATTCTAATAGGAAAAAAATGGATCAAATGTTTTCCAGCACTCCTTTCAAACAGGAAATTATTAATTCTCTAAACATTCAATACCTTTTCAAATTGTTTTTTTTTTTTTTATTCGTCACATGATTCCCAAGGAATGCAAAATAAAAGATTCTGCCAATATATCCTATAAATATGGCAATGATATTGGACAAAGTATCATAAATTACAAGAAACCTTTAGCTTCAATGACTCTTGAGGTCATCGCACCAAATCAAAATTGTGACTATATGTCTGACAATAAATGTTCTAATTTGTTGATACAAACAAAATATGTATTTACACGTGATTTGGTTACGATACAGAATTCAGGTTTTCAGAATTGATGAAAAAGGTGCAAATTTTCGGATATGTCCTGAGTTGGAGAATGGCAGTATTTTTCAGGATACGTGATGCTTTTGATTACTCTTGTAGGAAATGGGCAAAGAAAAAAACATAGAATTTCAGAAAATTGATTAATGACTATCAAACTTGAAAGGAGTGACAAGATATTGAATTTACGGTTATAAATCCCGCATTAAGAATTTAATTCACTATGGTAAATTTAAAGCAGCTTGAAATGTAAAAAGCATTAAAAGAACTGCAAGAAAGATTTGTAATCACTAACATTGATAAGGCACGTAACAATTAAGGGATCATGGCAAGAATACTATCTTGATGTCTAAAAAATGAACTTTGTATAAACAATATTTCAGACATAAAAGGAAATGACATATATAAATAACACAAACAATCTAATAATAATTTGATAGAGGCACATAAAGATGAGATGCAATAAAAAATTGCTGAAGAGGACTCCTCTGTACCACATTTGTTCTGGATACCTAAATTGCATAAAAACCTCTTTTAATCAAGATTCATGGCTGGTGTTTCAGAATGTACAAGAAAAAAAAACGATCAAAGGAAGTAACACTGTGTTTGACTGCAACTAGGAATCATTTCCCTAAAAAATTTAATGCTATCTCTGGAAACTGTGAAAGAAATTGCTTTTAAAATATGAGCAATTCTTCTGAGTTTGTATGTAAAATCAAAGATTTAAAAGCAAAAATATCAAATATTTTGTCTTTGCTACACTGTACAGAAATATACCCATGGACAAAGTCAAAGGTTCACTTTCGCAATAAATCAGCAAAATTTTTAAACATAATGGTAAACGATACACAAATAAAACTTCATACTGAAAGAAAGCATAAGGGTCGCATGAAACTTATTCAAAACAGTAACGTTACATATTGCACTGTTGAAACTTTGATAGGTGGTATCAAATTTCTCTTGGATAATACTTTCGTTCAATGTGGACCATTGGTTTTTTAACAAATAAACGTCATCCCAGCGGGATCAAACGACTCCCCATTACTTGCTGATTTATATTTAACCTGCCTTGATTTTAAGTATTATGGCTAAATCGATGAGAAAGGAGTTTCATATGACCACACAATTATCAAACAATACAACGTATATTGATGACACTGATTGTGTAAATGTACCAAATTTCAACGCAATTGCTAAAGAAATTTACCCAAAAGATATCTCCTTGGAAGATAACAATTTAGATGGATTCCGAGATTTATTTCTGGACCTGGATACTCGGGTCACTAATGACAGGTTGCGAATTAAAGTCTTTCACAAAAAATATGAGTTTAACTTTGAAGTAGTTAACTATCCTTTTCCGGACAGTAATATTTCAAAAATGATTGGATAGAATACATTTTTGTCACAAATTTTGAGATTTTGTAGTAGTTGTTCTAAATTTCAGGACTTCCCATCTAGAACCAAACTTACTTCAACAAACTTCAGTAAGGATGATTCAAAGGTGGACTTTTGAACAAATATTTCTTCAAGTTTTGTTGTAAATATGCAGAGATTGTTAGAAAGTTTGGCTTTAATGATTTTCAAGATTTTGGATGTGCCTTTTTGGCTACTTACTCGTATTTTTTGGCATCATTCTGTTTTAAGGTTGACCCTGCATGCATATTTTCTGTCAGGTTACCCCTCCCCCCGAGGGTTTATCGGTAACAAGCCGCAGATTACGACAATTACAAGCTTGCCTAATTGTAGTTACAATCTGCTTGACGAATATAATTACCATTACATTTTCTTGACTTAATTGCTAGTGACATTCAGTACAAATATTCAGTCTTCAGACATTTTGGGCTAATACGTTTTTTGTCAGATTTAATGCGCAGGGGCTATGTGTCTTAGTTACCGAAGTGGTTTTCCAGTAAATGCGGACCTGAGCACTAAAGTTGTTCAATTTACATTAAAGCTTTCAAACTAACTTACAATATCTGTAATGGGGGAAAATGAGCTGCAAAACAAAGTGTGTGATGATTGTCAGAACCATAAGACCAGGATCTCTTGTTTAACTTGTTTTCCTTTATACCAGCTGGTGGTCAAATGTCGTTTGCCTCAGTGGTCTAACCTAATATCAACAGTAATGAAAAGATTGACTTCGAATTTTAGATGAGATTTCATTGATAGTCTGCGCCATTGTAATTCAAGAGGGACAGAGTTAACATAAATGTTTTGAATGATAAATGGTCACTGCCATTTTCACATCGTAGTTGTGATCAAATATACTGGAAATTCTCAATTTCGTGACAAGCAATACACACAAAGCTGCTTTCACATTTTTATGTAAACCTTTAGACCAAAGCTTAGCAATATCCAAAATATCATTTGGCCAACCCCCACACGTCCACATAATCGTTTTCATTTTTGTCAGTATAAAAACTGTTTTAACTCTTTCGTTATAGATTGTGGAAAGTAGAAAGTAAAAAAACAATACATTTTATTTGCCATGATGTAATGTGACGAAGCCACTATATTATCATCGGCAATCGAAATTGACTTGTTGACTAGGAAAAGGTAGGTGCATAGAATTTATGGATAGGTATATTCTCCAAATTTTGCATTCTCATTGAACTAAGTAGGCACCTATGTATAAAAGCAATCACCGTGATAAATGTGTCATTTGAATACATGCCCACCTTGGTTAACAGTGCAGATATATGGATATTGTATGGGCAAATTGAGAGGCTCCTGTCCGTCAGTTTCCATGCTGGTGACCCGCAAATGTAACTTTACATCAAAATTTGCGTGTTATATATGGTGCACTTCGCTACATCTGTGTTAAATGCACTGAGTGAAAACTGTTTTACTAAATTAATCTCGGCTAATTTGTGCACAACGCACCCTTACACTATTTGTTAGATTTGTGGGGCATAGTCGTTAATAAAGATACCAGTGGTCCTTAGGGCCCGATAAGATCACCTATTGAATAGCAACAATGATAGGCCATAGGCAATGTTTAGTGAGCTTTGTGTGACAGAAAGCTTTAACCTGACATGTCCAATTTATTTTCAATCTATTCTGTTTATGAACTATTGCCTGAAGCTAAAGTCCTTGTTACTGGTACCATACGACAGCGAGAAAGAAGGCCTAGTTTCATGATACAAAATGACCTGAACTTGATCCAGATCCATAAAGCCAACATGATCCTTTATGACCAACATGTGTAGCCAACATTATGAAAATTATATGTGGTACCAACACTATAGTGAGAGCAAAAGGGAAGTACCAACACTATAGTGAGAGCAAAAGGGAAAAATGATACCAGTTTTATTACTTTCCCACCATGATAAAAGGCACTTCGGAAGACACACTGCATCTAATATTTGTCCAACTCAGGTTGCATTCGCTTTTAACGGCTGCTAATGCTTGTGTTGAGTAACAAAACGAATGTAAACATGACAGCAAAAAACCAATGTATCAAACCACAACTGAAGCTTTTAGAAAACATAACTTATTTACGTGTAATTGCTGCTAATGCTTGTGTTGAGTAACAAAACGAATGTAAACATGACAGCAAAAAACCAATGTATCAAACCACAACTGAAGCTTTTAGAAAACATAACTTATTTACGTGTAATTGTAAAACAAAATAAGACCATAATTGAACAATTGCCATTGAATATACCCTTTCGGTGGCTTCATTGGTGCAAAATATCATGTTTCTTGTCAGAAAAAAATGCAACTGAAATTTTAAAATCTGTAATTCAAAACATAGATACAATTTCCCCCTTTGGTGCTTTTCAAACTATGGTGTATGTCATGAAGTAAACTAAGTGCGTCTCCTTTAAGTTAAATTTAATTAATTGATTAAGGTCTAGAAATATATATATATATATGGTTATTATAATTGTCAATTTTCTTACTCGATGGACTTATTACTGACGAATCAGGATAATGTTTAGGGACATGATTATCGACAAGAAACAAGATTAGCTTTGTAATTACTTATAAATCCAAAAACAAATCAAGAACAGTGAGACCAGAAGTGAAAATGGTTCAGTGTTAGCCTTGGGGTCTGATTTTGGAATAAATATTGTTTTGATGGAAGTTGCAACTGTTTATTCTGTAAATCAAATTTCATCAAGAACAAAGAGTAATTTTAGGAATGTGGATACAAATGACCTTGTTCAAAATTTACCACAGGCTTTCTCTAATGATATCGATCAAATACATATATCTCTTAAGGCACTATTGTTTAGACATATAACCAGAATCAATGAATATTTGGGTCTTAATTATTCATAACACACATTTTAAAATATGTTTTGTGAAATCGTGTATACTTACACAAAAAATATTCGGAAACCAGATTCTAGAAAGAAAAAAATGGATCAAATGTTTGCAGCGTTCATTTTCAAATACACAATTACTGATTCACTGAATATCCATTCCCCTTTCAAATTGAAATTTGTTCGTAACATGATTCCCAAGGAATGCAAAGTAATAGATGCACCCAACTATTTCTTATGAATATGGCAATGATATTGGACAAAGTATCAAGACTTTCCAGTAATTTCTGGCTTCAATTACTCTTGAGAATTTGCCAGTGAATCAAAACTGTGATTGTATGTCTAACACTAAATATTCCAATTTTTGTTGATACATTCGACAAGCATGTATTTGCAGGTAATTTGGATATAATACAAAATACAGTTTAAAAAAATTGATGAAGAAAGGTACAGATTACGGATATGTCCTAGGTTGAACAACATTGACAGTTTTTTGTCATGAAACATGTAATGCATTTGATCCCTACTGTATGAAGTGGGCAAAGAAAGAAAAAAAAATGAATTTCAGAAATTTTGAAGGAGGGTTATGAATCTTGAAAAGAGTCTTTAAAAATAGATATTACCGTTACAATTCCGGCAATAATAATTTCAATATGGTTAATTTAAAATAGCTTAAAGTTTCAAAAGCAGTCAAAGAAGTACAAGAAAGTTTTGTAACCACTACCATTGATAAGGGAGGTGACAGTTTTGGGACCATCTGCAGGGAATATTATATGGATGATTTCAAAAATGAACTTGGTATAAGAAATATGTCAGACAGAAGAGAAAATGACGTACATAAATGACACAAACAATCCTTTGATAATTTGATAGATACACACAAAGATGAGATGAAAATGAATTCTAACATCAAAATATCTGTAGAGGGCTCCCCTATTCCACTTTTGTAATAGATACACAAATTACATAAAAACCCTATTAAATCTATATTTATAGCTGGGCCTTCAAAATGTGCAGCAAAACAACTATCGAAGGAAGTAACACTATGTTTTACGGCAATCAGCAATCATTTCAGCACATACTGTTATGCAATTTCTAGAAGTTGTGAAATAGATTGTTTTTTTGGATTATTAGCAACTATTCTGAATTTGTATCTAAAGTAAAAGATTTAAAAAGCAAAAATATCAAATGATTTGATTTTTCTACACTCTACAAAAATCTACCCATAGATGGAGTAATGAGGTTCTCTTTTAGAATTAATGAGCAAAATGTTTAAACGTAATGGTAAACCATACATAAATGTTAATTTTGCATAGAAAGTATATTGGTCGCACAAAAAATATTCAAACAGTGACATTAAAATCCCACTCAGTTGAAACTTTGATAGATGCTATAAAGTCTCTTTTCAATAATACTTTTGTTTGATGTGGACCATTGGTTTTTCAAAAAATAAAAGGCATTCCGATGGGAAGCAACTGCTCCCCGTTACTTGAAGATTTATATTTAACCTAGCTTGAATTTAAGTATACGGGTAAATTCATGACCACGGAGCTTCATATGACCACACAATTATGAAACAGCGCAAGGTATATTGATGACATTGCTTGTGTAAATGTACAAAATTTCATTGAAATTGCTAAAGAAACTTACCCAAAAGATATCCGTTTGGGACGTAACAATTCAGAGATGTGCTCTTGGACTTGGATATTCAGGTCACTAATGACAGGTTCGCATTAAAATCTACTACAAAATAGATGAGTTTAACTGTGACACAGTTAACTATTCTTTCTCGGACAGTAACATTTCAGAAGCTATTGGGGATGATACATTTTTGTCACAAATTTTGCGATTTGGTCGTGTTTGTTCTAAATTTCAGGAGTTTGCATCTAGAATCAAATTTCTTTATAGTAAACTAAGGTCAAGAGGATTTGAAGGTGTACCTTCGACCAAATATTTCTGCAAATTTTGCTGGAGATTTCCAGAGATGGTTAGAAAGCTTGACTTCAATAATTTTTGAGATTTTAAACTTGCCTGTGTTGCTACTTAATTTTTATCATTAGGCATCATTCTGTTTTAATATTCACCTTTGAGACGTTTTATGCAAGCTTGTTTTCTGTAAGGTTAAACGCCCAGAGGCTTTAGGTAACAAGCAGCTACCCACGGGAGTTACAAGCTTGCCTAATTGTACTTGATATCGAGTTGAGAAAAATGATATACTAATTGCATTTTCTTGACTTTCTACAAATTATAAACTTGCTTGTTTTGTTACTTTATTTTATCGTTTGGCATCATTCTGTTTTAATGTTCACTTTTAGACATTTTATGCTTACATGTTTTCTGTCAGGCTAAGGAGGGAGGGGTGGGGGTATCAGTAGCAAGCAGCTTCCTATGACATTTACAAGTTTGCCTGATCGTACTTAAAATCTGGTTAAAAATTTTGATTTGATAACATGTTCCTTTTTAATTGCTAATGGCTTTCATTCTTTCGTGACATGCCTAAGAACACAATAACTCAATGTAAAAAGTTACTCAAATTTGACATTATTTACTCAAATGTCACAAAGCTGACCTATTATGTTGACACATTGATTCAGGGTTGGCAGCGAAATAGAGTTGTATTGTTTGGAGACTTTCAAACTGATGAGTAGGTGTCTTCATGGGGTTTGTTTTATATTTATTTTTTAAGATGTCTATTGTTGTAGTACTTGTTAGGATCCCCCCCCCCCCGTTTATACAGGTGGTCTAGCTTCACATGTTTATTTTACAATCACTGGGACTGAAAATAATGCTCCAGTTTGTTTCTACTCCCGTTATACACTGGAAAGTGGTTCAACTAAAAATAGCTATCCAGCTAGAAAGGGTATATGCTGGTTCAGGGGTAAGCCACATTGTTCATTTCTGTACTTGTACCATACAGATTTAATGATAATGATTGGTTTAACAGGTATTTACTCATATTGAAGCTCTGCTGAAGAGACATGTACCGGTATAGGCTCTGAAACATATCCTGAGTAGTTACCTGCTGAAGACCCTTTAATTTATTTGGGCTTACACAACCCATGTCAAAATTCTGCAGAGGATTGTGTGCAGTACGGATAATAGTACTTCCATATTGATAAGGTTTACACAATGACAGTTTAGCTTATGGAGAGTAAAGTGTTCGGACTGCGCAATAGGGTATTGACTTCTAGGAAGTGGTTGTGGACAAAAAATACCCACAAACACACACTATATATATATATATATATATATATATATATATATATATATATATATATATATATATGAGGAAACAAAATGAAATCTCCAAGCATTCATTTATTATATAGTTCTAACATTGGCATCAATAAGAGTGTTGAATAAATTCATTAAGTCAATCTCTAGTTTTTATTTCTTTAAGAAATGAGTTTTATTAAATTTCTGTGAAAACGATGGGGTTCTTCTTCGCTAAAACAACCAATGTTTCGAATTTGCGTAGGAACACTTTTAGGTACCCTCGAAAATTAATTGGCTGAGTGGCTGTTCGAATTTTCTTTGTGATAGAGGAATACCAGAAGACAGTGCTATATTTAAAGTGCATTTCATCAACCGCTCACATGAACTCAAAGACTCAATAACACTAAAAGCTAATGATATATTTACTTAAGGCAAACCCCAAATAACATCAGATGTTTGTTTATGGTGAGCACTCAAAATAGCTTATGTCTCTTGTTCCAAGCACAATCAGCTAATACCAAAATGGACAAAAATGTTTCTTGAGAGTGCGAGTAGCACTTTTGGCGACAAAAGTTTAAGTTATGACGTTCTTCTATTAAAGGTGCGTACAGTTGTTAAGTTTACGGCACACATATACCATACAGGTCAACAAGATTTCCATAATAGTTAAAAGATTGCACATTGACCGACACAAATGTACATCATGTCAGAATGTACGAATTCTAGTGCATATTTCTCCCTTCGCTGTGCTATTTTCGTTTCCACTATATACATGCAATTTTTTTGCTGTTGAATTTCGTGTCAGAAGCAAACTGATTAAGGATACGTTGAGGGACTATGGGCCGAATTCTGCAACATCTTGAGTAAAGTAATTACTTAACTTAGAAATCTACGTCCCAAAGTATCATAAATACTTAAATACGAAATCGTACACTCTAAAATACTTAAATGAAACGTAAGTTATACTTAACCAAGCAAAAGCCTCACATGCCAAACGGGAGAGAAGTACCACTTTCTGTGTATTTTGCACTGAAGAGATCTACATCCTTGTAAGCAAATATCAAGTTTCCATCAGCCATGTCAGCAGCTAAAAGGAATACTGATGAGCGATTATGTGAGGATAATAATGGAAGCTTCAAAATGACCCTATAAAAGCTCAGTTCACGAACATATTAAATGACATGAAGTTCACAGACTGTAAAATTTTCACTCCATTGCACCGTGCCCATGGAGCTATTTCTCATGACAGCTCTCTGGTAGCACATAATAAATTAGATGATTGTAACTGTCATTATAGATTATAAAGAGCTGACTTTGCCAAGTACTCAAATAGAGAGCAACTAGAGTCGGCAGACTGGACAACATGGAAGTCTTATAAGAAGTGAAATTGTATCAACAAAAATTACTGAGTTCTCCGCATTGGTATTTCCATTTTTGTAACCAGTGAAAACGACATGATTGATTTGTTGTGGAAACTAAAGTCCATAAAGTTAAGCCGTGTGGCACTTGAAAACTCGTCAAAAATCAGTACCTTGTGGTATCACACAACAAATTATATTTCTGAATGTATAATGAAAAGCCACACACACTGACACCTGATAAAACGTTTAATGCATAAAAACATTACCTGTAGTATCATGAAAAAATAAGTGATATTGACGGAATTACACACACACACACACACACACACACACAAAATGAGGAGTTTACAGCTGTGACCAGAATGGCTCTGTGAACTAGGATACGGCATGGACAACCAGCTTGTCATTATTAACAAGAATATACCAGCACGTATGGCTGGTTCAGGCTTTGTATTACTGGAGAATGACATCATCTAAATAGGTGATGTAATACTGCCCTGTGCAATACCCCATGGCTCATTGAATTAAAGTGCTAAATTGAAGCCTGCTCTGTTTTGTCATATGGCTGGTAGGAATTAGCCAATCATAAGGCTCAAAAAGTGTTGATTATATCCCACAACCATTGATTATGAAAAAGAATGTATTATGAAACTTGATAATGCATCTTTTTTGGGCTGACTTTCACCCTCAATAATGGCAAAAAGGGCCCGCAAAAAGAGTGAATTAAGTAAAACCTATAACTCACTCTTTCCGAATTAACCCTTTCAATGTCTAACAATAAAATTTGAAATGATTTACCTGAATTTCCATGATAAAAACTTTCCATTCAAGTACCAGCACGCATTATACCATCAGCCACAAAACTTCTACGTGTTAGTAGTCTTGATGTAGTAGCAAATCATGAACGCAAAGCAAACTTTGATTGTAAAATTGTAAAAACACTACAAATGAAATCCAACATACCTCCCAGTACTGCCGGTGCCGTCATTTCTTTGGAAAAATAATTGCCGAGTTGCAATATTATCAAGTTCAATTAGAGACACGTCATCTTCCATTTTGTGGCAGCTAGCAGCTTTTTGGTCTGTCCTACACATGTATGTTTATTATTATGACTATGTCACTTTATATGATATTTCCATTGAAACCTGATTACATTGTAACGGTATGGTACCAAGGTCAACTAGTATCTGATTGGTCTGACCATAGTGCAAGCAACACACAAGCTGCTGGGTTTACATCAGCGCTTCGTTTGAGGTTCATTATCTTATTGTATTATGACGGGTGTTTGCAGGACGGATATTCAACATACCTTGTCTCCATGAGTTGTAGCACCGAACAATACAGAGTGGCCATTGGCCTCTTTATAACCCGTTATGTCTCGTATAAAACGCATTCTGTTTACTTTGCTTGTCCCTCAGTAAGCAATCAGATCACCAATTCCTACTGTATTATGGTAATGCTACTTGCAAACTTCATCTTTTGTGGGTTCTTGTGCTCACGACACATCTTATACGTACTATACAAAAACTTTGCCTTATCCACTGACGTTCATCCGAACCCAGGCCCTAGTGATACTTGTAATGTCAATCAATTGAAGTTATGTCATTGTAACGTTCGCAGCATCAAAAGCGATGGGAAAATTGATGAAATACAATGCCTCGCTCAAACTGAAAACTTCAATATAATTACTATTTCTGAAACTTGGCTAGATGAGAGTTATCCGGACCAACTCCTTCATATTGATAATTTTCAACCTCCCTTCAGAAGAGACCGCACAACCGGGAGAGGAGGCGGCCTCTTAACTTACATACATACATGCTTACCTAGTACACGGCGTCTCGATCTCGAAGGTCCAAACTGTGAATGTATCTGTGTGGAAATCTCGACCCAACGTGGGCCAGTTCTGATAGGTAATTACTATCGACCTCATGGTCAACCAGCAGAGATCCGTGATACTTTTCTTGAGTCTCTGTTTAATTCCATCTCATCCGCAATCGAAAGTAACCCGCATATATTGATACTCACAGGTGACTTCAATGACAGGTGTGTTGACTGGAACTCCACTCATCAAAATAGTGAACTTGGCATGTCTCTCTTCAATCTCGTAGCTCAATTAAATCTTTAAATCTTTTTCAGATAATAGACGAACCTACCAGAATAAACGAATACTCAACTAGTCTGTTGGACCTTCTGATCACTGACTCGCCTGGACTTATCCTGGACAGTGGAGTCTTAGCTCCTATTTCAAACTCTGATCACTCGGTTATTTTCTGCTCCTTTTCACTCTCCTACCACAGAGACCGTTCGTTTAAAAGAGGTCTTTGGATTTTCAAAAAAGCTGATTTTCGAGGTCTTAATAATACCCTATCTTCTGCTCCCTGGAACACTGCCTTCAACGTCTTCGATTCCATTGATGACGTGGTATCCTAAAAACTGCCAAAAAGTTTATCCCATACAAAGAAGTTACCATACGACCAAAGGATAAACCTTGGATAACAGCTGAAATTAAAAAACTTATGCGTCAGCGTAATCGTGCATGGAAACGTTTTAAGAAATTAACTCAAACTCCTCGCCCTTTCACTCTTGAAGTCTGTGCCCACATTGACAGGTTTTATCAGTTTTACAAAAAGCGACGCAATAAGGTTGTCAATGCAATAAAAGTGTCAATGAACTCCTACTTTTCTAAATTACGTACACAATTAGATAAAGATGATATGAATCCCAAACAATGGTGGAACTTATCTAAGTCCTTACTAGGATGCAAAATCCATGAAGACATACCTCCTATTGTTGAAGACAGTAAAATTATCTCTAGCATCACCGAAAAGTGTGAAGTATTTAATACTAACTTCGCTAGTCAATGCGTTACCCATGCCGATAATGATGCACCTCCCCTGCCAAACTTTACCTATCGTACTGAGGCATGCATGAGTGATTTCACGCTCAATGAAGAAAGTGTCAGGAAAGCTTTGCTCTCCTTGAGATTAACTTCTGCCTCAGGACCCGACAATATCGGCAACACTCTCCTAAAAAATACTGCTGACTCGATCTCCAAGCCCTCAACAAAAATTTTCAACCTGTCTCTCAGTATCTCTCAATTTCCCGACTCTTGGAAACGCTCTAATATCTGCCCTGTGTTAAAAAAATCGAATAAACAAATCAAGAGTAACTATCGTCCAATTTCCTTGCTGTGCAACGTATCTAAAGTTTTCGAGCGACTGGTCTTTAATTTTCTTTATGAATATCTAATAGGCAACAACCTACTAACTGATAAGAACTCTGGGTTTAAAGCTAATGATTCAACTACCAACCAACTAGTAAGTATTCTCCACAATATCTACAATGGGCTTGAAAATTCCAAGGAGGCCAGAATGGTATTCTTAGATATCTCGAAAGCCTTTGACAAAGTGTGGCATGTAGGCCTCCTCTTCAAACTACGACAACTGGGGTTATCTGAAGGAATTCTTATGTGGATAAACAGTTACCTGTCAAACCGCTTTCAACGTGTTATTATCCACGGGCGTACCTCCTCTTGGCTTCCTGTTCAGGCCGGCGTACCTCAGGGATCAATTCTGGGTCCCTTATTGTTTCTTGTCTATATAAATGATATTGTAGATGACTTGACCTGTGATGTCCGCATCTTCGCCGACGACACTAGTCTACTTGAGATAGTCAAAATCCTACCGATTCGGCACACCACTTGAACACAAATCTCTCATTTATTTACCACTGGGGTAAATTATGGTGCATGGTTTTTAATGCCTTAAAATCCATTTCAGTTATTTTCTCGGCCAAAATCAATAAACCTTATCATCCCCCTGTCCTTCTAGGTGGTACAGTCATACCAGAGGAAGACACCCACACTCACCTTGGAATTATTCTAGCCAACAATCTTTCCTGGCGTGCGCATGTCACACGCATCACAAACAAAGCCAGCCAGCGTATTGGACTTCTTCGAAGATTCAAATGTAAGTTATCCCGAAAAACACTGGAAAGATTATATTTTTCAATGGTTCGGCCAATTCTTGAATATGGTTGTGTTATCTTTGATAATTGTGGGCAAGGTCTGAGTGATTTACTTGAGTCGATTCAGTACGAGGCCAGCTAAAATATGCACTGGCGCACCAAGGCACACATCCCATAACAAACTCTTAGACGAACTTGGTTGGCCTACACTAGCCAGTAGACGCAAATATTTCAAATTAATCCTTTTCTACAAAATGTATTTTAACTTAACTCCTTCCTACCTATCCAACCTTATACCTCGCAACCCCGCCATGGCTGGTCATACGCTCCGCCATAGGCCTATTAGCAACCTTCGCCTCATCAAATGCCGAACCCAGCGGTTTGAAAATTCCTTTCTCCCTGATGCCACCAAACTATGGAATAATCTCCCCACTGATATCCGTAACTCCCTTTCCCTTCAAATCTTTAAGTCGAAACTTAAAGCCACTCTGCTAGCGGCCGACATTGCTCCAGTTTTCTACTCCCATGGTCAGCGATTTGCTAACATCTGTCATACCCAGTTACGATTAGGATTCTCTAGACTTAATTCCGATCTCCATAAAGTAAATATCATTCAACAGCCAACCTGTGCCTGCTCCCACCCAACTGAGGATTTCAAACATTTTTGTCTCTACTGCCCTAAATATGCCCAGGAGAGAAAGAAGCTCCTGCTTACCATCACTCCTTTGTTAGCCCCTGGTGTTAATCCAAACCTGATAATGCATGTTGCAAGTGACAGACTATGTAGTATTTTATTGTTCGGGAGTAAAGAACTTTCAGAAGAATGCAATACAGTAATTTTCAGAGCAATGCAAAATTTTGTTGTTGAAACACGCCGATTTATATTGTAACCGTGTAGTATCTTATCATATATATGTATCCCGAAACCAGCATATACCATTGCAGTGTATTTGTATGTTCAACGTATGTACCTTTAATACTACCATGTTCTCTATCGTGTCTCCACAGGTGGGTCGACAATGACAAGGCGGGAAGGAACACCCGAGCTACTGGGCGCACTGGCGGCTCCACAGTGGCAGTGTGAGTTTGCAGCCAGGGTGCTTCGGCCGCGCCCAGCAAGCTATAACCTCCCCTTCAGTCGCTCCCTGTGCTGAGGACGAATTAGCTTGCTACTAAGCATATTCGTGTATATATGCATGTTTTCTGAATTGGATTGGAATGTTTGATATTGTTTTTGTTGTTTAATTGTATTACAGCATGTCTACCAGAGTACATAGTCACATGTTTGTACATTGTATTGTCCTATGCGTCTTGTATATATCATTTTGTGCGTCTCCGTGTCTGGAGAACCCCTAGATTAGTCATATTTCATGTACTATTGGGTAATCCAGTGAAAATAAATATGTTTAAACTAAACTAAACAGATTCACGAACTACCTGAACGCCTGAGCGAAATCACGAATGAAGTGACTCAGAAGTGATATGACACTGTCACACGTGTGTGTAAGAATTTGATTACGTAACTGACAGATAATACGCTTTCAATCATGAAATCACTGATCCGACCTAAACACAAATGACCATTCCTACCAGCCAATGACAAATGTGTTATAACATGAAAGGAGACGATTATGGCTGTTACAACTGTCTCGTGGCTTCGCCACTCGAAAGTTATAAGCCATAATTGTCTCCTTTCATGTTATAACTCTCACTTGGGCCATGGAAGTGACAATGACGTTAACAATAGATCATTTCATGACACAGCAACGAACTAAAAAAGGGAACAATTAAAGTTCATGATTGAGCAGATGTAAACAGTTGTGGCTGTTCTGTAATTTGGCCAACCACCTTTGGTAATGAATTTTGTGTGAGGACAGTATGTGTTTCCATTTTTATGTCATTATACACGAAAATATTGTTTTGCTGGTTGGTGAAGTTTTAAAAAGTGACTGTGTGATGCGGCTAAATGCATGCTCCAGGCTGAATATCATTTTTTGTCACAGTAAATGCGAGAAAGATTTTGGCGATTGTTTTATGTACCCCACAGAATAACTTTATTTTAACATTTTATTCCAAATTAAATGTGCCCCACTCCCCGCCCTCCCCCCCCCGCACTAGTGTCATATAGGTATTGAAATAACTTAAATTATTGGAAGGCTTTAAAAAACACGGAGCCGTGATTTGATCATAACGTTCTGCCGCAATGGAACTGTGTCGTTATCGCATTTTCTAAAAACACGGAGCCGTGACAAAGCGGGATGCCATTCTACAATCACGGAGCCGTGGCGGTACACCACAGGACCAATGTTACCTATTTTCATGGTGCCGTGACGGCAGAGTACATGCTTAGACTCACGCCACCGTTATTTTAGAGCATTTGCTACAGTAACGGCATCATTTTTCTGGCCATAAAATTTCATAACTGAGCTTTATATGTTTGATTAACTGAAACTTACCATGTTACGTGACAACCGCAGGTAGAATTTAAAGGAATGAATTGTCATTGTTGAAATTTGAATATGATGTCACAATCGCCAGGCAAAACTTAATCATTTTTCAAAACTGCACATAATTGCAAGAAGCGACGGAGAAACAAAAGCCACTTTTGCCTCCAAGCGCTTGTCAACAAAAATTCAAATTGACGGATTTCCGATGTTTTTTTCGTCACTTAAAAAAGTTGCTCAAAACAAAAGTGAAATTATTCTATGCGTTCACTTTAGGTGAATAAGAAAAAAAGGGTGAAAATATTTTCATAAGTGTAAATTTGTATCACAAAACGAATTAAATTTATCTTTGGGGAAAATGCCAGATCCGTGTTGCAGCCTGCGGGATCAAGCTATCGATCGATCGATCGATCGAGAGAGAGAGAGAGAGAGAAAAAGAGAGAGAGAGAGAGAGAGAGAGAGAGAGAGAGAGAGAGAGAGAGAGAGAGAGAGAGAGAGAGAGCAATCAGAATTGCTGGTTGATATAGTCAATATGATAAACAATCTAATTAGCAGATTACTGCTCCGTGAAGGTAGTAGGTTCTCTATGATCACGGCTCCGTGAAGGTAGTCCGTTTATCACAGACCACGGCTCCGTGATGGTAGTCAGGTTATTTCTGATCACGGCTCCGTGATGGTAGTCAGGTTATCTCTGATCACGGCTCTCTGAAGCTAGTCAGTGCGTACATTATTTTAGAATTCACAGAATTCGGACCAATATTGTGAAAATGATGAAAGTGTAAAACCATCCTTAAAGTATTATTTGTAACAATTCTTTAAATATGACAGCTAAAAGCACACTTTTTTTTCAACCACTATTAAACAATTATATAGGCCTAAAGGACAAAACAGGAAAATCTAATGTTAGAGAGGTTCATAAAGTGTCGGCAGGGGGTAAGGAGTAATTTGAGGGTGGTCTTTGAAAATAATTTACTCCCATATGGGGGGGGGGGGGAGCGGGACTGTCAAACATTAAAACGGGGGGGGGGGGGGGGGGGCGCAATAAAATTACCCGAGACGAATTGTAAAGTTTGGCCAAGGGGGCCCTCTTCTTTGTAGTTGAAAGAAAAAAGAAATACCCTCAGCGGTCGCTCACGCTCAACCTCCCACTTTCCAGTAGTACATGCACTGTAACTTGTTCCACAGATTGCATGCTTGTCAATGGAAAGCGTGGCACAAGTTACGTTGAGCAGACTATAAAGGAGGGAGATCTCCCATTTTGTACCTGAGTTAGGTTGGAGCCTCTGAATTCATGATCCGGGAGTGGATCATCTGACAACAATATGCCATCCTAATTACTGCAATTGAAACGACATTAAATTCCTGATTGAATAGCTTATTTATGCTTGTCGTATAGACCTTTGTTCTGAAGTGCACGGAGCTGGTGACGCTGATACCGTCTCACAGCGGCCGTTTTGCAGTCAGTTAAGGGTAGGTGCTTGATTACATTTAAGTATCACTTTAAGTAATATTTAAGTAAAAAAAGGACATAAGGCCTTGGGGAATACCATTTCTACTTTAATTAAGTAAATCTTTTAAAATACTCTATTTTCGATAAAATATAAGTATTTTATGTACTTAAGATTTTAGAGAATTCTGCCCCAGGACATACAATAAGTCTTTAAAATCTTGGGATAAAAACTCGGGGAGTAGCATCAGCGTTCTAAAAATAATTGAGACACCAACAGCGGGAGAATGAGAACACAAAAACCAGGCGAAGGAAGAGAAAAATCTTTGTCCTATTATGATCGCAAATTTCGAATAACACTTTTTGTTTTGTGTTGTATGATTGCTGTTTTCAGTTCAGCGATCAAGTAAGCAGTTATTAGCATATAGCTTTCATGAAATTGCTCTTCTAATGTCAAGCCTACCTTGTTTTTCCCTTTCATGTTGAGATTATATTTGTCCCGAATCCGACCAAATTGCCAATTATTTTTTGACATCGATATGCACTAAGTTTCTATATCATTCGTTTCCGTATGCATAAAAACAATGATACAACTGTAACGATGATATTCTGTACACCAGTCATACACACGGTACCTTGATTGATTCAGATAATTTTTGTGATCAAATGCAATTTCCGGCATCCTGTTTTGGATTCATATATACTTGACTGGCCACATAAAATACGCATATTAACTGCTAATTAACCTCTTGACTAGTTTTGTTAATGTTGCCATCATCAAGCTATATTGATCATGTAAAGTCTTTCCGGTTGACTTGAGGGTCATCACTTGCATCTAATTAATGTTGCAGCTCCTCTTCACTTTACAAAAAAAGAACAACATATTTTTTCTTTAACCTAGAAGTATTGCCACTAAACGATATATGTTAAGCCAGAAATGACCTTCACAAACTGTACATATAACCTAGGCACATATTTCAAGTGTGGTGAAGTCTCAATTTTCTGAAATCTAATAAATAAGAAACATTGTTTCAAAGTTTTATAATGTTAGATGTTGGCAATGTTAACATGATGATCTAAACAAAAACCTTCAAAATTCACTAAAATTATTTATTCAACTCATTCCATTATGCACATAGGTACATCTAACGTGCAACAAATGTTATACTAGAAATTCGATAATATGGAACCAAAAGCTAACATTCGGTCATGACGTTTTTTTTTTTTGATGCGCATTCGCTAATGCCCTGGTGATAGACACCCCTGATAAAAATTGGGGCATATCTCCAAGGTAAAAATAACTATTTTCAATCTGCTTTGAGTTTTCGCCTTGAACAATCTATTTATCCTGACTAAAAAAGGGACATTTAACAAGAAATCCCGTAAGTAATACACACATGTGCACACGTACACACACACACACACATGCGCACACATACACACACACACACACACACACACACATATATATATATATATGAGTGCTTGTGTTAGTATTTAACAAATGAAGTGCATAACTTTATTTGCATTGCGTTTATGTGGCTTATACCTTGCAGGGGTTGACAGGCATTTGCCATAGTTCTCCATGGTACAAAATGTTGTCATCCCCATGGTAGTTATAATCCCATAAATGCAATGTAGGTGTAATTCATTCTTATATTTAAATTTATCCCTGTCTTACACTCTACAATGTGCCAATTTTTATTTTCCCTTGCTCCTTTTTCGTCAATGCTAAAATTCGTCACTGGGTGGTGTAAACAGACAAGCACGATAGTCAAGAAATGTATTCGAAGTTTTTATTATTCTGCTTAAAAATATAATTTATAAATCAAACGTTTACACTGTCAGCATTAAAAGATTTAAAGAAAAAAACGGTTAACATGTGGAGGGCAGGTTTTATGAAGTCAGGCCTGCAGGTCATCACAGGAAAAATAGCCCCCATAAGCATCTTTGCTGCTGTAAACAAACGCCGCAGACAAACATGGCTGCCACTATGGACCGTTTGAGTCACGCTCTTGGTTAACTCACATCAATTGTGCAAAATCTGCTATACCAAGGTTGCATAACACGAACACACCTCCTCCACAATAATCATGTGGATATTTTGCGACATGGACAGCCTGGTGACCATTTATGGAAGTTGTGGGATCATTCGTAAAGCGAGGCAGATTCACAACTTGACACTTGTTTGCAAAATCAGAATACTAGTTGCCACAGATAAAGGTTCCAGGGCTCTGTACCCGTAAATAACGCACCCTCCTCTGAATATAAAGCTGACCACAAACCTTGCGTTAACATTGGACAATTACGATAAGTATGAAAAATAATTGTTAATATCTCACGTCTTACGGTGTCATGGTCAAAGTGAAACGAGTACCAGGAATCATTGCGCATTGAGAAGAAGTCATCGTGGTCATGCACATATAAACTGCATTTGCTGCCCCTATTCTCTTAACGCCTAAAACCAAACCGTATATCAAAAGTACATCTTTGAATCCTCTTGACTGAAGTTTATTGTAAATGAATTTGGTTTTAGATGTAACGTCCTGAAATTGAGAACAAATAATGTCAAATCTCAAATTCCGGGGTATAAATGAATTTCATTCAATAATGTTTGAAATTATATTCTCAGGGAAAGCATAGTTAATTACTTCAAAGTTACACTGAAAAGTTTTGTGATAGACTTTAATGGAAAACCTGTGATTAGTGACCCAAATATCCAAGTCCAGAAACACATCTATGAAACAATCTATCGAGGAAATCAGTATATATTGCATCGTTTGATAATTTTGTGGCCATAATAAAGTCGCTTTTAATCAATTTATCCATATACTTAATTTCAAGCTAGGTTAAACATCAATCAGCAAGTAACAGGAAGCAGTTGCTACCCATTGGAATGCCCCTTGTTTGCTGAAAAAAAACCCAAAAATAAATGAAAAGTATTATCCAAGAGAAAGTGTATAGCACCGTTCAAAGTTTCACCAATGTAAGACTTAATGTTACAATTTGAATATTTATAAGGCCACCAATATGCTTTCTTCGACTGTGAACCTCTATTAAAGTATGGTTTACGATTTTGTTCAAACATTTTGCTGAAAGAGAAGTTTTTGACTTTTTTCTATCTATTGATTGTGTGAATAGTGTAGAAAAATCACAACAGTTGATATTTTTTGCTTTTAACTCTTTGAATTTTGATACAAACTTGGAAAAATAGCTACTACTCCAAAAGAAATTTATTTCACATTTTCCGGAAATTGAATTACAGTATTTACGGATTCAACACAGTGTTATTTCTTTTGATAGTTGTTTTCTTGTTCATTTTGAAGCACCTGCCATGAATCTTTATTTAAAAGAATTTAAAAGGGATGTAATGTAATTTGGGTATCCACAACAAAGGTGGAATGAAGGAGTCCTCTTCAGAAATTTTGATGTTAAAATTTCTTTACGTCTCATTTTTTTGTGTGAAATTATCAATGGAATGTTTGTGTAATTTATATACGACGTTTGCTCTTATGTCTGAAATAATGTTGATGCCAATTCTATTTTTCAAAACATCCAGATAATTCTTTTTGCAGATGATGCAAAATTTGTCACCTGCCTTATCAATGATAGTGACTACAAATCTTTCTTTTAGTTCTTTAACTGCTTTTGAAACTTAAAGCTGCTTTATATTTACCATACTGAAATTCTTAATGTGTGATTTGTAACGATAAATTTCTCAAAACTCTTTTCAAGTTTGATAGCCATCTTTCAAATTTCTGAAATACTAATTTGTCTTTATCTGGCCAAAACATACAGTAGGAATCAAAAGTATTACATGTATCCTAAAAATATTGTAAATATTCAAATTAATATATATATATATACGAAATTTTTTAACCTCTTCTCTCCAATTCTGTTTAACATGAATTTTGTATGTATGGTCACAATTTTGATTTCCTGCGATATCCTCAAGAGTAATTGAAGCCAGAAATGTCTAGTAATTCAGGATACTTTGTCTAATATTATCGCCATATTTGTAGGAAATGTAGGGGGGGGGGGTCGGCTTTTATTTTATATTCATTGGAAATCATGTTGCGAACAGATTCCAATGTAAAAAGGGACTGGGTGTTCAGTGAATCAATGATTGTGTGTTTGAAAGGAATGCTGCAAAACATTTGATCCAATTTGCTTTTATTAGATTCTGCTTCAGGAGAGTTGTTGCGTAAGCATACACAATCACACACAAATGTTTGTGGAAATGTATGTTTATTGATTCTGGTTATATGTCGGAATGGTAGTGCTTTAAGGGCTATATATGTAATGGATCAATGCCATATGAGAGGACCTGTAGTAAAGTTGGAACAGAGTCTTTTGTATCCACGTTGCTAAATTTCCTGTTTTTCTGTGATTTTCTTTGTCCATGACTTCTATGCTTGGAATACCGGCCTGATTATTATGAAAGGTGTGTGACTGTGACAGTTTGCACAGTCCCAATTCCTAACTTAACTGAAGCCTAAAAATGTGCTATTGAGCCCAAAGAGAAAAACTTAGTTGAGTCTGTTGATGAAAAGAAAGAAAAATGTAATAATTTTCTTCTGGTAACATTATTATCTTGTTCTAATAAATTGGGCTCTATGCAATTCATTATTTGTAGTCCTCAATCCAAATGTAAATGTTCCCCAGAATTGTAATGGTTACACACACACACACACACACACGTGTGTGTGTGTACTTACAAATGTAGTCCCACGGTCTATAGAATCAGTTTACGTAGCAACACACACAGACGTATGTGTGTACTTACAAATGTAGTCCCACGGTCTATAGAATCAGTTTACGCAGCAACACACACACGCAAACATACACATATATGCTTGTGTGTGTATTTACAAATGAAGTTCCACCGTCCATAGAATCAGTTTATGTAGCGGAGGGATTGACCTATAACAGCAAAAATCATGAACCGACACAAAATGATTTTGTCCCCATTTCCATGAAGCTTGGCACTTAACCTTTCTTGCCACGAAACATGGATCCCTAAAAAGCAATTTTTATGTGATGAAAGGGAACATTTACAACAAATTGAAATATAAAGGTTTTGCTCGTATCAGTTTGAAAATGTGCTGCTGCTGTGATTGCCTCTACGGTCTTTGATTAGGTGACCCAAACCATGCACCAAGTGTCAGTGTATGTGAAATGGATGAGTTGTGACACATGCTTTCGCTTTTTCCTGGTCTGTTATCTGACTTGTGTACCGTTTTCAAAATATGTATGGCAAATGTACTCAACAGCAGCATTAAAATTTGAACTTCGAAGTATCGTCCACCCCTATGTGTGGAACGCTGCCGATTTCAGGTGTACGGACTTGACCACTTCTTACAGGGGCACGTATCAATGTCCTGATTTGATTTGATTTGACTTGATTCAGGTTCTCTTTTATAAAATATAAATACACAGAGTATAAATTAAAACAGTAAAACATCTTTCAAAAAGAGGTTAGAGTGAAAAGAAAAACAGGTAAATCATCCACGCCTTATAAAGGGATGACTACCGGGAACATAAACACAATAAAGTCGTTAAAAGTTATTTCCATTGAGGGCCCTGGCAGTCCCAAGACAAGGTGGCTGGAAGAGTGGATAAAGCAAAAAGATCTGATTTCGAGAGAGGGAGGGAGTTGAAACTTTGACCATTAAGAGGATATGACAATTGCATTACTGTTTTTTTTCTTTTGTTGTAAATGACTACAAGGTTGTTTTTCACATTGCTTTGTATTGGTCAATCGGTCATGTAAAATGTGTATCTGTCGCTTTACCGCCACACCCCGGTCGCGAAGTTTCGGCTTTGTGATCCGATCGGTCTATTACACAACTTCATGTGTAAACCAACAGGGGTTACATATCTCTGCAGGATTAATACAATAGGCCATATTTTATGAATGACAAAACCCTAAGAAAAATGACAATGTGTATGGTCGTATTTACCATGAGAAAGGCCAGAATCTATGGCGGAACCAGTGTAATAGGCTTGGCGTATAATTAACACTCCTGACAACCTTACATCCCCACATCCACGCCAAGGCCACGAAGAATATATTCACCCTACTTACCCCTCCCCTTTTTCAATTCTGTTCTGAGGGAATTGGAAACTTTCTTGCCTGCGAAACAGACTCACTTTTCACTATCGTAAAATCGCGATGGAAGTGCGCGTCGCACTATCAGATCAATTATGTAAGGAAACAGAGTTCATTTTGGAAGGAAAAAACTATTACAGGTACCCATACAACCAAACTCCAGTATCATCGCCTTGTTCATGGTGTGTTCCATTAGCGTCTGTAACTGATATTAGTGTCTGATCAGAGGAAACCAATTAAGTGGGCGATTCATATGTTACAATGCATAGACGTATCACCCATACTACGTTAACATTTATGAAATTTCGACACATGAAAGGCGTTTTGTGTTTTCTTGCAATTTTTTTAAAACTCTAATGCATCCTGGGAGTGATGTTTCTTTACCAGTTACAAGACTCTTGTTTTAATTGTCACCTCATCATGATCATCATCTATGAAGACCGCATATTTGGCATAGTGTATGCTACAGAATACGAATACGAAAACGATTAGTTTCATTCAACATGGGAACATAGCAGTCATGCAACAGTGCAAGCATATGAAGAAAGGAACAATACATACAGAACATATAAATACTAAAATGATCTCAACTAATCAAACTATAACAATTCAGTCAAAGAGATATATTACATATAATTTATTTCAGTCAGAGACAATTTTATATAAATACGAAACTTCCTTGCACATAGAACTGGGCTTTGGGGATTGTGGATCAAGCAGTATCAACCTGGTGCCGCCACCAGGCATCATAAACATGAAGTAGCTTTAGTGGTTCAGGCAAGTTTGGTATTCCTCTTATTCAAGCAGTTCATTGTACACAGAACACACATACAAAACTACACCTCTCTCTCTCTTTCTCTCTCTCCAACTGTTGTTGTTATATTCTTAACTTCTTTAAAGAGGATTGGAAAAACAGTTCGAGGTTAATTTAAATTCTTTTCCTTGCATAAATACAAAGTGGCATACATATCTGATTGTATATGAAGTAATATGGAAAAAAATTGGCAAAACACACATTTTGTAACAAATAGAACCTGGTTGGGACTGTCATATAAAAAAGACCAAGGTGCTCTCTCTTTCTGTTTCTCTCTCTCACTCTCTCTCTCTTTCTTTCATTCTCTCTTTCTCTCTCTCTCTCTCTCTCTCTCTCTCTCCGCCCCCTCTATCTCTCTGTCAAGCAATCTTACAACTTACTTCACAAAACGCCAAAAGCAAAGAAACAAAGCAAGACATAACTCCGTCAGCGTCAAGCTAAGCAGCCTTGAACGTGTCATTTTCAGAGGAAGATATGAGAGGGGTGAACAGAAAATCATCTAACTCAAGGCTCAACTTGCCTAGAATGGCAATTGTAGAATATAAGTTTTGAAAATAAAGATGAAAAGAAAAAAAATATTGCGCTCCTAACCCCCACGTACTGTGTGTCTGGTGGTCAACTTTTTTTTGTTAGTCATTGCTGTTCGTTAGATGTTTTCTTCCATCATCGTGGTATGTCCATTCACACCCCCTCCCCCACCGACTGGTATAATCACAAGCAGTCCTAGACACTGAATGGTCAAAGCCTCGCCATGCCGTTAATCAAGACAGGTACCTCTTTGATCCAAGACGAGAAGAAATGAGTCAGCAATCGTTGCCCGTCGAGCACTCTTCTCAATGATGCAAGATGTGAAACTGTAAGCGCAGCTTCTTCAAGCGCCATTTGCAAACAATGTTGCTACGATCAAAGTGATCGATAGCACCCTGGGGTCACGTAGATAATTGGCTTTCCAGTCTATTTTAAAAGGGTCACTGTCGTGTGTGAACCCACTGCGACAGTCTTGCAAGTATGGCTGGCCTGGATGTCATTCGGGTAAATAACTGCTTTCCACGACGATAGAAAGTAATTGTATCTTGAAAACTATACATCAAATGTGTAGATTGACACATCTTCAAGGTATTGCAACCAAAGCTGACCAGGGTTGGAGAGCAATAATGTCATCACGGCCAACAATGTGGGATAAAGGGCCTGAGAGTTTGATTTTTCCTTAAAAAAAGGTAAATTATGCGTCAACAAGTATTTATTTTATTTGTTTGAATACAGACAACTATTTGAAAAAATAACCAGATGTCTTCTATGTTAGTGGCTAACTTTGGCAGGTTTGGCAAATGAAGCAAGTGCTGCCAACTCAAGGATGCTCGGAGTTGGTTTTGGAGGGAAATTTGAACACATCCAAGATGTTGGGCCTGCAACGTCCAAGTTTGTCGTGATTGTTACAAGTTTCAGAAATTAAGCATTGATATTGTTTACTGCAAAACTATATTTTCTAAACTCAGCGATATGGCAGTAAACTGGTAAGACATTATTTATGCATAATATGATATGTAATGTGTTCATTGAAGCTGAACATGATTATAGTCACTCACTTCATATCTGATATCACAATGACAGCTATTCTTCTACCCCACCTCCAAGGCAGAGGCCTGAAACTCTAAAAGTTAATACCATTCTCCTTTAAAAAAAAATGTTTGAGTATAAGACTCACATCATCTCATCGAAAGGCCGGACAACAAAGCTCTAATTTTCCTACTAGAACACATGTATACCCATATACAGTTAAAGTAAACCTGTTTTTGAGAGACCCCTCCTTTGGAGACCACCTCTCTTTTGTGACCTCTTTCCTACTGCAAAAGCCCCTTACAATCAAAATTCACCTCCTTTACGAGAACACCTGCAAAAGTTGATCAGTGAAACAAAACAAATGTTTGTAATATGAAATATTGGTGATTTGTAAAGAAAGTGCCTGACAATTGTTGAGTATGGCATTTGATATTTTGTGTATCTTTATACAAAATTTGGAGCTGCTGTTGCCAAAAAATGTTTTTGTTCAAAGAAGCTGTGGCATTTGTTTGTCTTTTTTTTATATTTTACAAGCTGAGTACAAAGAAATAAAGAGATTTGTTTGCTCTTGTGCTTAGAACTATTTTTCAGTCAATGAGCGAAATTAGTCGTGGGAACGAAATATTAATTTCGTGGGTACAAAATTTTTTTTTTTTTTGCTTCATGTCCCTTCTGGGGCTCCGTACTGTACAAATTGCAAAGAAGGATCACTTTGTACCATTGCAGCCATGCTCTCTGTCAGGTTACTTATACTTCACTCATTAACGGCAAATTGCTGAAAATATTTTCCAGGTAACTTTTGTAAAATTTCAAAGTTATAGCACTGTACCTCTAGATTTGTGGCATACAAGTTTACATCCTGGCTTTCTTTAGCATTGTCGAGAGGGCGACTGGAACTTAACATCAAGTTTTCGGTCGCTTTTGTCAGTGGCACACCTCTTGCCATTTTGGGGATTGCAGTCATAAGGCTGTCTTTGTCTTGTCTCATGACTACATAATAACCCCCCCCCCCAAAAAAAAACAGTGGCTAAATATCTTGTCCGACAGTGGATGCTGGAAGCAGGGCTGTCTTTGGTCGCCATAAAGCTAAATTGCCACTAGGTTCGGCTGCAAAAAGTCTCCCACAGCAATCACTTGTATTTCACCAAATGGTGCAGTTTGGTTGTCTTTTGATTATCTTCACACGCGTTCCATCCGTTCAAAACGTCTGATGGATATCATGAAAATCTCATCAATGATGAGAATATCACATGCTCTAATCCTCTTTCTTGAAGCATCCTAATGTTCCTCTCTTATTTCGTGCATCAGTTCTGCTGTACTGTACCGCCCACCGATTTAACTCCAACTGTGGAGAGTTCGGGCACCCATGTAGGAAGGGTGTGCTTCGCAAGCTGTACCCGTGGAGGCTACCAAAGACACGTTCTTCGCCTTGCTTGAGATGTTGTAAAGATGCCTGGTGGTGTCTGTTTTCCCTGAGCCAGCTTCTTTAAGGAAAACCAGGTTTTGTCCATCTTTTATCACTTGTACAGCAAGTTTTCATTCTCAGTGAGACTCCAATGTACACTAATTATATCTTTCTAAAGTTTACTATTATTTACAGCCTATCTAAATTCCAAACGAGAAAACTAACGTAAAATTCGGCGAGAAAATACCTTTGACGCCAACTTGAATTGTTCACTCTCACTGAAGATCGGCCATGTGCATCTATTTACAAATAACACAACAGATGCGATCCTTTTGTTTCTCTAGCCTGAAGAGCCCTATGCCAAACTTGCATGCAATCGGGGAGCACCTGGATGGATGGGGCCCAGCCATTACAGTGACAGCCAAGTTTTTTTGGTCGGTACCAGTGACGATGCCAATTTTGGTCTGGATTGTTGATTGGGAGACATGACAATACACTTAACTTGTTCAGATAACAGTAAATGGACTATGGAACAACCATTGGACCTAATGGATCCAGGAGAAAACTCTTTGTTATGCAATTATTTGGGTTTGAAATTGTCGAAAAATGTCAAACTTTTTGCTCAATTTGACAGAATTCGGACTTTTGTGAAAATAATCGGTGTGTAGTGGTAAAAATATACGAACTCTAGTGCACAAACCCATGGATTTACCTGTAAATATAGTTGAAGGTCACTGGAGAGAGTTTCAGTTTGTTTTTTATGACAGAAAGCGGGATAAATAGAGCCAACGTAAATTAGGTCCCTGGCTCGATATGAGCTTCGTGTCCTCACTTTCAGTAAAGGTCAACAGTCGAACACCAACAGTCGACTCCACGCATAATTTGTTAAACGTCATAAGCTCCTGTGCCCCTCGTAGACCCCTTTAACAATGGTTATGGTATTTGGTGCAAGGAATCCCATGTAAATAAAACTTGTTGGTTACAACTTGACTTGCCAATGAGGTTCATATAGACTTTAAGTGCATGACCACTCGTGCCAAATGGATTGATATCACCAGCAGCAGGGGATCCTATGTTTCGCCTTGTTATTGTACGGTCCAGGGTGGCGGCCATATTTGTTAGCACAACCCTTCACTCTATATGCCTACATTTCCAAAACCATTTATGACCTTTTTAAGCTTGCCTACCTTTAAATTGGATGTATAAAGGTCCAAATTGCAGGAACACTTTGACAATTTGTACGATTTATTTCCTGTACTGAGTCAAACCTTTAAGACTATTGGCACTACTGAATCAGGTATTCACAACAAGTTTAAGTGTAATATCTTGCAAATACCAAAATACTGTCATGAAACACATTTCCGTGAAGAACGAGGTTTTATATTTGTATTTACAGACAGACAGACAGAGATAGATAGATAGATAGATAGATAGATAGATAGATAGATAGATAGATAGATAGATAGATAGATAGATAGATAGATAGATAGATAGATAGATAGATAGATAGATAGATAGATAGATAGATAGATAGATAGATAGATAGATAGATAGATAGATAGATAGATAGATAGATAGATAGATAGATAGATAGATAGATAGATAGATAGATAGATAGATAGATAGATAGATAGATAGATAGATAGATAGATAGATAGATAGATAGATAGATAGATTAAAACCTAATTATTCACAAAATTGTGGCGATACATCTAGTTCAATACTTTGGCCCTGTACAGTGAACTGGTGGTATATCTGCTGTCACCTCAAAACCATTTCCTATTCCTTTTGAAACTAATTGACACATATCCATTTTTTCAAATACTTTGCACCTATATTTTAAGCATTTTTTTCACACACAACATAAATATCTAAATCTTTACTCTCTTGTCTCAAACAAACTAATATATAAATAATAACACACACGACTAAAATTGATGGATCGGACAGTGATCTTCATTTTTTATTTGCATTGTATGATTTCTGCTTTCCAATCTTACTCTTCTTTATTTCTATATTATAGCATATTTCTTAAAAGTTTTGCATTTACAATAAAATGTAGTCTTATAATCCTAACATGATCACATGAGAACATTGCAACATAACCTTTCAGAGCTATCCTGGAATTTCCATTGAAATTATGTCCTTCTATTTTCCCTTGAAGCAGGGTATATATTTGTCCATACATATCTCCCGTTAAGCCTTCTCATATGAATCCTATCAGTTTTCCACGAATTCTAAACATACACATTTGTAAACTATATGTGAAGCTAATATTGCATGAAAATATATATTGTATCTGGCACAAGATATAGTAATCTAACCCATGCCCAAATAATATAGAGACTAGTTAAAGTGCGAACTGTTGTTGGAGGACACATTTTAACCTACAATATATTATCATGCATGTTATAGAATACATACAACTAAGTGTCCGAAAGAAGAAAAATACCTACTCTGTGCCTCTCAAAGAGGATTGTACGAAAAGAAAATCCATAATTTACCAGGTACTGCTGTCCAGAAGAAAAAAAGCCAACCAACCTCAGCTCAAAGATATGTAACTTTGATGATATTTTATTTTAAATTTACTCGAAAGAAACAATGAATTGTATAATGTGGTGTGCCGCATGTCCCTAAAGCGCAATATCAAAATAAAATGCCACATTTTTATTAGAAATCCATTTGCTTGCTGCCGTTAAAATCTGTTATAAATATCTAGCTAATAAATATCTGGTATTACAAGAGTTTCCCCTGTATCTCCATGATTTTACTCTACACGATTCTAACTACAATAGTTTGAAAATAAAAATGCATTGTAGACCTATGTTTAATAGGAATTATAAGATATTACACAGTGTGCACCCACCCTGGGGATCTGATGGTTGATCACTAAAAACACGAACGCAAGAATGTCTGCCAAGGGGTTTGGAAGGTTGAAATCGACTCTTCTCGCGGAGGTTTGCGCGCGTATTATCTTGTGCTGTTAATTTTTTGGATATATAAACATGTCTATGTAAGAATTACGGAAGGCTAATAAAAAATCAATTTGTACCCAACTTGTCCGCGACCTCGGGTTCTAATGCCTGGCCATTAATGGGCCCAGTTTTACGTCTGCTCAGAGCATCTTATCACAAGTCTGCACTAGATCCCATTGTACCTCTACACCAGATCTTATTTAAAAAGGGATTTTGAATGCTACATGGTTCTATCATTGTTTTTTTTTTGTTTCCAAATATAAAATGTCGAGGTTTACCGAAGTATAAAGTCATACGACATGCTATTGTATATATTCCTGTCTCACAATAAAATGTTCAACCACTGAACTACAAGCACAGTGTTATTTATTTCCTGGAGGGCAAATATGCTTACAAGATATGTTAGCCAAACGTAAGGAGTAATACTTTCCACATTGTCATCTGCGCGATCTTGTTTTCACGTGTTTATATGCTAGTTGTAACAAAATAATTGGGTATTGTGAAAATATTTTGGACATTAGGTCATGAATAGAACAAAAGTAATGCGTTCTTCTGTGTTGATCATATTCTACGGAACACCGAAGATAGAGAAGAGGTATGCGCACGTCAGTAGCGTGTAGGTTGGCCGCATTTTAGAAAATGTTTCTCCATAAACACACGTTTTTCCTGCATGCTTTCAGCGGGAGGGTTTAATTACATGCCAGTACATAAAACCAATCTTTCTAAATGGAAACGTTCGTGTGTGAATTTAAGTGTAATAATTTCAAGCATAGGTATAAACCCTGTACCTGTATTGTATCACTCCCACATGGTTCGTATTATCACATAATTATTGTTATCCAATACAAACAGTTGATGTCGCCACCTTACAAATGATACAGAAACAATGCATAGAGTAAAATTGACTTCATTGACTCCATGGAAACCCTTTTGGTATGCTTAACGAGTAGATTTGAAGTTCTGCATATTTTTGCAGCATGAATAATTCAAATACGAGTGGTAATATACTACAAAAAGGGCTCATTATGCTATTTTGACAAGTGACGAATACATTATGACAGGCCCTGGCATTTTAATAATAATACCAATACCAAACCACAGTGCTATGCAGGCTTTCGGCAACTCTGTACTGTCTAGGTGGAGGAAATGTTGAGCTAATTGATACGTACTTTTATATGATAGGAGGAAAATGGATAGATCAATCAAGATGTTCAGTGCAGTGCTCATATTAAGAATGCCCCTCTATGAACGACATCACGATTCCTTTTGCTCCTTACCTGGTCGAGACCATGGATATTCAAATATATCAAGAAATCCATACTGACGTCAAGGAGGCATGTTTTCATGTCTTACATTGATGTCAATTGGGTTTCAAATTTAAATAGGTATGCAAAAGGATATGCAGTTTACAGGTTGTAAGCTTACTAATATTTATGGAACTTCCAAATGACAAATATTGGATTGATTCAAACGTAATAATGCACAAGTAACAGAAGTCCTTCCAGGCAGGATGGTTATCTTTGCAGAATTGTATCTTGACTAGCATTAAGAGGAGACCCCCCAGGCTTGTGTAACATTGAAAGCGACAATGCTTTACTTTCAAGGTCCAAGAACATGACAAATATTACACAACGGACATTTAGATGGAGGACTCGGAGCCTTATGGTTACTCTTATGAAAGGTTTGGTACAGTGGCTCAGTTCCCCACAAAATAGATAGAATGCACGCATACATGTGTTCCCGGTGGTAGTAAATCATACCCGTATGTATGAAGGAATTATTAACAAATATAATGTAATATCGATTTTAAGGCCACCTAAGGGACAAAACGTGTGGTCTGAATAAGAGGAACATCTTAATGGGGACGTAATTGAATCAATGATAAGCAAAACGGGACTGTAAATGGCCTTGATATATAAATGGTCCTTTTGTGAAGGTGGTCTCAAATGCTGCTTCCATTGCATGTTTCCAAGAATTGTACCATTCCGTGACAAAAAGTACATTGTCAGGCTACTATTTTACTCTCACAGGCACAATTGCAGACTTGACTCGGCACATCTCAACATTCGAAACACAGTGCAAATGGACTCTCAATTTACAAAGAATGTAAGTCCATTTGTTGTTTCATTCTTTAGGTGGTAAAACTAATATGGTATCTGATAAGTATCAACGGTAATGTTACTAAATTCATAGATTTAGTTTAATGCTAAAGATGATTGTATGTATGTATGTATGTATGTATGTATTTATATATATATATATATGTATATATGTATATATATATATATATATATATATATATATATATATATATATATATATATATATATATATATATATATATGGGGGTATTTTACTTATACACTTGCTTCTCTGTGGCGATTTGACAGCAACCGGTATTTGGTTATTATCCACATAAAATGTTTCTTTCGGTATCCATTATATTCCAGATTTAGAAGATAAAATGCCCATCTTACATAGATACATTAAGGACAGTGACTCTGCATAGTTTACACTTTCAACCCACAACAAAGATAACGGTAAATGGGTAGCTGGGTCAATTTTCAATATTACAAGCATGTTTAGAACAATCTCATTGACTGTATCGATGTGAAAATTGTGCCTGTTCAGATAGGTCAGATTCTTTGTGCACACAAAGGATCACCTTGTTCAGCACATGGCTAGTTTCTGCCAATTGCAGAGTCGCAGTTCAAAGACAGCGGCGAGGGCCAGTAGAGAATACGTTTTAAATAGGGGAGGGAAGGAGGAGGGACATAGCTTGATTGTGGGCCCGACAAAAATGGTGCCGGGGGGTCAATCCTTTTTTTTTTTTTGTACTATTCGTATCTTCTGTGCCGCGGTCTAGTATGTTTTTTGACCAAATTTAAAATGCTTCTTTTAATTCGAAGCGTCAAAGTGAAGTTCATAACTTGGTATAATGTGTACAAATATTTACTATATAATTAAGTTGTAAAGAGCCTGTATAAAACAGTAGCTGCATGCCTCTGGCAAACATAATATACAGGTTTACATGAAGGGGTTTATATGCTACTACGATGGTGACATCTGTCAGGATAAACTGGAAATGCTTCTTTCAATTCGAAGCGTCATGGTAAAGTACATAGCTTAATATATCGTGTACAAATATGTATTATACAGTTAAGTTGTAAAGCGCCTGCATAAAACAGTAGCCGCGCAATGCATTTATAGCAAGATATTATTGGGGCCATGTATAATATGAACAAATATGTACTACATGTATTTAATTAAGTTGTAGAGGGCCTGCATTAAACAATACCCGCGCTGTCCATTTACAGCAGGATTGCATAGAAGCAATCACTAGTCTTCAAGCACCTGCAAACAATTTCATAAAAGGGAAATTGATTCACAAAAAGGGATACGAATTGTCATAAGTTAAAGGTTGAAAGAATAGCAAAATAGTCCTTGTATATGAATCAATGTTACAGATTAAATTTATTAAAAAAGCAACAATAAAAACAAAAAACTAAAACAACAAAAATCACACACACACACACACACACACACACACACACACACACACACACACACACACACACACACACACGCACAAAACCAAAAGAAAACGAAGGCATGATGACAAATGACTAAACCACAAAACGTGTTACGACATGACGGTACTCGCGTGATCTGAACATAAAATTACGGTAAAATATTATTTAGTTACGTGAATAATCAGGTAAAATGGCAGACGCAGCCAGTACCTGTAGACCTGCATGCCTTTTTTCCGGTCAATCGTATTTGTGAATGACTTGATCTGAAAAGAGTGTAATGGTATTTATGTTTAGTTGAAAATTCATTGACGAATGATTGATTCCGAACAATGTGCATGTGAAGATATATATATATATATATATATATATATATATATATATATATATATATATATATATATGTGTGTGTGTGTGTGTGTGTGTATGTGTGTGTGTGTGTAATATATATAATATTGATGCATGTGTGCGTATGGAAAAGGACCTATAGTCACAGATAATACTTTCCGATGCGTTTCCTTTATTACTCGTTATTGTGGAGAGACATGATATAATACTTGAAATGAAAAGGATGTTTACTTCATTTCAGTGCAAATGACTATGTGCAGTGTTTTTATTTAGCTTAAAATAATTTACTACAGGCTTTCATCATTTATACAACTAAAGTAAAAAAGTACACAAAAAGTGTGCACAAGTAAAACATGTAACAGCCAAAGCCTTGAACAAAGAGCATTAATATACATTTTGCAGGAATAAGTGCAGTACAGTCTACAATGCACATTGCAATGTGCAAGTTGTCAATCCAATAATAGACCATAATGCAATGGCTATGGTCCCTGGCTACCTGTTATCACTAACACCGCAATATAATTGGTAATTCAACTCTCGTGCTGTTTACACAGAAACAAATTATGTTACAAGCGACCTGGGCTTAATGGATACTGCAGGATATAAACCCCAATAATGCTTTTAACAAAGTGTCATCGAGTAATAACATGTCCGCTTTTAAGCTATTCTATATTGGAAGGATTGTCTATTTCAAGCTTCTATGCATTGAATTGGGATTTATGCTTGTTTGTACCATATAAGGTTGTTTTACAGTGGCGATGTCTGCTTGTAGTTTGTGTAATTGGACAACTGCTTCGTCTATTGTACAGATATGTTGCACTTTATTATAACTCATTGTATCCCTGGGGGAACTTGAAAATACATTTAAAGATAGCACACACAATTTCTCCACGCACAGCGGATATGAAGGCTTAATTTTTTTTACGACAGGACAGGCAGTTCCTCCATGGACAAATTGATGTTTTCAAAGTCAAAACATGGAAAATAATGCATTTATACCTTCTAAAATATGACCTAACAATGCATGTTTGTCCTAGCAGGCATCATTTACACACACACACACACACACACACACACACACACACACACACACACACACACACTCACACACACGATGTTTGATATCAGACACATGTGATTTTTACCTGTATGCCCAATCACAGATATGAAACCTTAAAAATAAATTAGAGCAGAGGCGTAGACAGGTTTTTTTTTTGGGGGGGGGGGGCAATGGTATACAATATGGACCTGCAAGTAGCCAGGGGATGCAAAGGGAAGCATTGCTAGGCGTTTCTGGGTGTCCCCCCCCCCCCCGGAAAAGTTTGGGATTCGAAGTGCCAAATGGTGCAAATTTAGGGGCTTAAATGGGTTTGTAAGAGCTTAACGAATCCACCAAGATTAACGAAAAATCTTTGTTAACATGGAAAAATGGAAACTATAAAGCTAAGATTAGAAGAATTGCGTTCCATTATTTTTAACAACCCATACTAGTAATATATTTTAGTATTTTAATTCTCTGAAAGATTAGTTATTATCCCTGAATTTAATCATCAGGTGTTGAAAATTTTAAGACCAC
This sequence comes from Hermodice carunculata, assembly GCA_964020975.1. Lineage (NCBI taxonomy): Eukaryota > Metazoa > Annelida > Polychaeta > Eunicida > Amphinomidae > Hermodice > Hermodice carunculata. Next base: position 61,620,838 of record OZ026622.1, on the reverse strand, counting down.
TGGCAACAGCAGTTATTATTTGTGTTGTCTGCTTCCCTTTGCTGCTTGCTTTATTGCTAAATTGAAGATGAAATAAGAAACTTCATTATAAAACTATAGCCATGTGATACTGTGTACAATGAGATTCAGGACAATTTATTTTATATTTCTTTTTGTCAAAATACTAAATCTACCTGATTTTTAAAATGTTGGACATGACTTTACCTTCTATTTCAGCAAATTTCTCTTTATATTATAGCATGAAAATAACGAAAAAATGTTCATTTTATGGGAAGGTATAAAACACTTTTGGCCTTAGCAGTTAATGCCATTATTAATTTAACTCATTATAATTTTGAAACGGTGTACTGCATTGAAGCTTGCATGATAAACATGCTCTTTCATGACTGTAAAACTAAGCTTAAGTAGATAAATGTTAAAATATACAGTGTGCATAAACTGACAAAAACTGATGACATTCCTGTTCTGGAGATCCAGAACTAATCAAAATTATTTTCTGCAAGAATTCCTGTCGTGTGAGGTATCAGTGAAAATCACAACCCAGTGAAATTAAGTGACAATTTACATGGTACAAGTCTCTATTGTCTTGTATTCATGGAACGGAAAAAGAACTGTGGCTATTAACAGAATGCTTAAAAAGACCTGACTGCATGACCACTTCCTCCTCTTCCTCATGCAAAATAAGCGAGATCTGATTGCAATGCATGAGAGCCAAACATCACTGCATAAGTAAGTGCTATTTTCTTCCAAACTGTTAAATACAATATCGGGAAGAAACAAAATTCTTATTTTTGAAAATTACTATTATTTCAAATTTTTCAATGTCAGCTTTGATTTTGGGGTTAGTGATCAGAATAGCATATTACTAAGCGTTTTGATGTGCATTTTAAAGGCAATACTTTCATCCAAATTTTGTTTTACCCTTTCTAGAAATTTATGTTTCTTCACGTAGAGCCCTAAACTTTCTCAGATTTGAATCACAGAATTTTAGGTCGTTACAGTTCTATAGTGGATAGGAATTTAAATTGCAGTCTTTGAATTGTTAAATACAAACAGTTGTTATATTTATTTGCAGGATAGGAAAGATGAGGTACGAATCAAAAGAAATCGTCGTGTTGGGTCAATTTCCAGATGGCTTTGTACTTACAACATAATGTAACTGAGCTGTCAGTCAGATTTTGGTCTGGTAGGGAATGAAAAGTGAGCAAGCTGCTCACTGGGGGGTATAATAATGGGCCAGTGGGCTTGGGAGAGAACAATGGGCACTCCTAATCTGTAATTTAGGGACTGAAACCAGCTTTTTAGGAAGCCACATCTTTGTAATCATCTCCAGGGCAAACTTTCAAAGATTCCCCTTTTAAGCATGGATTTAAAACATATACTTTCATGACAACTCATCAAAAGTATAGTATAGTATGATAATAGAACTTCTCACAAGAAATTACATCAGTTTTATTATACCTAATTGGAAGATTTTACGTTAATTATTATGATTTGTACGCCCAAAGAAACCTCTGAAGTAGACCCCTTTGTAATATAGCGCCCGATCACCTCAAATATGGAGACAATGATGATTTTTTTCCATATAATAAAAATATGGATTACCTAAAAGAAAATGTGTGTTTTTTGGGGGGATTAACGGCAAAATTTTAGAAAGGAGAGAAGAATAAGATACTGCAATGCTATCATACTGTGCTTTACAGATGGCCCCTGAAAGTGGTGCTTTGATTTATGTTCGAGGGTCCCCCAATTATAATTAATATCGCCCTGAAAATATTTGCCAGCAAAAGGGAAAGAGTGCAGAACTATATTACCTATAGAATTTTTAATTTGAACATCTTATCGAGCAATGGTCTGACAGCACTGGGGACATAAAAAAAACCTAGACCTCGAGGGCCTAATGGACTGGGGCCATCAAATATCTGCCAATTCTACCCTGTCGTGGTTTCTTCTGATATCTAATACGGCAAATTATATTGATACTAACGCAAACAAAATCACCTTGCGGGGAAGCCTACTGCAGAAATCTCAGCGCCCGCTTCGAGCAGCAAGGATATATGACGTAATCGTTTCGCTGGTGGAAGATCGTAAGAGATTGAGAAATGAATGAACTTAACCAGCATACACGGAATATTAAAACTAACAATAGGACACCTTTATACATTGTATTTTTATGACTTTTATTATAACCTCTAAGTACGGTTGAATGAAGTGTAGCAGCATTATATTTTCTTATAGTCTAGGTCTATTTTACTTGCATTGTCCTAGTCATAGAGAATTTTGGTTATATATTCACAATTTGCTTAACTTTTCAAATTTATCATGTACCTCAGTGCATAAGAAACGATTTCAAAAGACTTTTTGTCCAGTTTAATACAGATATCTATTGCCCTATAGTGACAGGGTTTTTGTCAATTACTTAAATTCGTTTCACTAAATCTGGTACATAGTCATGTTCACTATTGGATTCGATGCGAAAACACGTTTATATGATTAACAGTAATTCTTTTAGGCAATATAAAATTTACATGACCAATTTATATCACTGAAATAATCATTGGATCTTTACGGTTTAAGTAGGCTTTCTTGATTCATCCATGGTCAAGAATCTAACTTACTTACCTACTTAAAGAAAACTTTGTAAGATATGACTCCGTTGAATTCAAGGCTTGCCTTTAAGGCAAGCTCCATTGTCAGGAACAAGTAATTTTTAGACAGGCAAGCCTTATTGTCAGGAACCAAGAAAGAGTTGAGACAGGACAAATAAAAAATGTTGAGGTAAACGGGGACGTAATTTAATAGATCTAATAAGGCCTTAATTGTCATATGCATAAAATGGATAAGCAGGCTTGGGCACAATTGAAGAAGATTCAGCCTAAATGGTCAAACACATATCTGATGTGACTACCTCAAATATTACGCAGGTTATAAGGTACACTTTAATAAAATTTATAAACATCAAGTATCTGGCTGTTATCTTACGAAGTCACATAGTAACTAATTAACTTAGCCCTAGAAGAATGCAACTAGTTTATCAGCATATGCCTAAGCCCATCATCCCCTATGGGCTTTTATCTATTTTATTCAGTGTATGGAGGCATGCAAAATTGTCATGTTACGCTATAGTACAATCCTTTTGAAGTTTTAAAGCCCACGAACATAACTATGTAATGAAGAAGTAATATGTGATAAACTGGGTTATGTTCGACTTGATATAAAAGTGGGTGTTCGAGATGCGATGAATATATATATATAATATCAAGCACAAAAAGACGCTCGATCAAAGTGTGAAAATGTGTTTTTTCTGGCCATGGCCTATGTAGAATTTATAATGCTACTTATATACATCTCATTTATCAGTAACTTTTGCAATAATTATTAACTTTTAAGTAGTTTATCCTTTCGGGAAATGCAAACAAGCTGTCGAACATGTATTGGTACAATTGACAGCAAAACACCAACCCATCCTGGGCGGGTATGGGGACGAAAATTAGTATTGATACATAAATTGTTAATCCCGTTGATGAAGCGGAATAAAATATGCTGAAAATAAGTGACACTTGTCCACCTTAGCTTGCTAGTATGGTCAGGGTTTTCCTTGCCAGCTAGCAGTGTTGCGTTTGTGACATCACCAGCCTTTTGCGACTTGTGGGTGTCGGAAATGAACGGAAAGCGACGATTGAAAGCGCAGTGCGTTTTTAAAGTAAAAACGTGAATAAAAGTATTACTTTCACATCCATTCAATTTTGTAAAGCCCACCTTATGGTGAGAGCAACCCATGAGTCACCCATATATCAAATTTGAGCATGCTCAATCAAGAAAACTGTTAGGGTTAGAGATCACATTATTATCTCCATTATCAATGGATTGGGATTTGACACCTACCAAGTAATGAATCCCGAAAATGGTAACGGTACGAGGGGGCAAATACAAGAACTGGACCAGAGGGTAGTCCATGGTGAAGCCCTCTAGAAGACCATGGGGATTCTATGGCCTTGTGGTCAGGCATGGCCGACATGATTAGTTAAACTGCTCCTACGAATCCATCTGCCCCTCTATCCATACAAACTGAACGGTTTGCGTTTGTAAGCGGCGAAGAATTGAACAATATATCTGGACAGTGTGCAGGAAAGGGCCCCCGACAGGCAAACTGCTTCGGCAGTAAAGTTGTCGAATGGTAATTTTCACTTCTGCGTTTACATGCCATCACCTCATCTGTGTGAAAATATGTCAATAAATCCATAGCCTTGACCTTGTAAATCGTGTTTAAAAGTCACATTATGGTGATGTTCCTCTTTCAATTTCATTCACAATAAAATGTTCCAATGCTGCTTGCAGCCATCATCTTGTTCTTTGTTCCTAAAAGGTGCAAAAGTGGCGAAGTAAATCATATTAGACAGTGTGATTACCATATCCAAACCGTAGTCCTAACGAAACACATCCAAGTCAATTCCGACCAAAGGCAATGTTCCTTGGTATGTATAGCTGAAACATATAAATTTATAGTTCGTATTTACCCAAAAGAGACCAAAACGTAAGTGCAAAGGTCCATAGGGGGGAAAAAACCTTATCTAGTTTTCACATGACAGAATGCAAAAAGTTTTGTTTGAAATTATAGGCCTATTTCAGTAAATTGGCTTGAACAGTTGTATCATTCATGCACATACAGGACCATACAATTTATGAAAAGGGACCAAAATTTGCATCACATCAGAGAATTTGTAAGCGGAGGTTCTTAACTTGTTGAAAATGTCTATAAAATTCAGTATTTAAAAAGGTATTACTTGCAACCACCATCTCAACAATGATCATCATCCATATAAGTCCACAAAGTGACACCAACACCAACATCAATCCATCAGAAAAGCCCTCTAGGCCTAAAATGACCATCAATAAGAATCTAAACAACATGATTATATAATTCGATGTGTTTTAGGCATGTAGTTAAAGATATGATGTTGTTTTAAAGGAGATAAACTAAGAGTATTTCAAAAAGAAAAGTGTTTGAATTTCCAAATCTAGTAAGTACATTGGTTCAAATGTTAAAGATCAGCCAAAAGCAAGTGACATTAGGCCTCAAATCATTAAAACGTAGTCAAAAATGCATTACAATAGTCAAAATTTGTAAGGATAGCAGTCACATTTCAAGTTGGTTTCCAGAAGTATTTTTGAAAGGACATTTAAATGTTCAAGATTGAAATGTTCCTAACGGTAACTGTAAGTATAACTGTTTTCCTGTAACAGTTTTAAATTTTTTCAATTATAATAAGACGTAGTTCAACTTGTCAGTCAGTTGATTTAGATGTTAATATTTATACAAAAGAGAGACAGAGAAAGAGGTCATTAAACATTTTGAGCCAACCTGACATGACCTTCATAATAACAAACTATATTCATCAGACAATTATGAAAAACAACATCAGTTTCACTACACTTGGAACACTTACTGCACTGCAATATGTGCAGAAAATGCCTGAATGTTCAAATTGTTACCAAATATATAAGGGTTCCATGAAAAGAGAAGTGGATAACAGTTTTCAATGATAGTGATGAGACCAAACCAAATACCAGTTTAACCTTGTCAGATTCAGGATCATTTACGAAATAGTAAGACATGCTAGTGTTCGTCGTCAGAAGGATCCATGACCAACAGTAATGAGATTTAAACGAATGAGAGTATCTTCTACCTGACTTGGAACAGGCTACCAACATATTGGCAGTGGGTTAAACCAGTTTTACGGGATCCCAATCCTCCCACTTTGGAAAACACTCACATTCATTTAAAGTAGGCCTAAAACAAATTTAGCCCTTAACGTTAATGTACAGTTATAAAAGGTAATTACCTGACCATAGTTCACAGACATCATCCAAACAATGACAGGACAATTAATAGTACAGAAACACATGATAAACGTTTTTCATGTCCCATGTGAAATCGCCATGATCCTCGACCTATGAAAATTATCGATGCCATGCACCGCGTTCTTGTTATCTGAGGTAGTGCTTTCGAAAATAACAGCTAGATGGCAGTAATCACCATCTACAGACTGACGGGCATGGATGCAATTTTGATATTTGTTGTGTGAATGTGATTTTTTCCACAGCCTTTACGGTGTTTCATTATGATGGGAAGTGCTTGAAACCTTTAACTCAGAGTTTGTGCCTGTACTCTGACCCAGCTGCCAGCACATCACCTTCGGTTCGGATGTTGTGCTGGTGGCCCAGATCAGAGTACAGGCACAAACCCCGAGTTGGCGGTATTAATGCCCCCAGCCACTCACTAATTAAGTGTATGAACCTCGGAGGCAGAAACATGCTTTACACTGTGCTCTGCATATAAATACGCTTTTTCTTAAGGACATGGTTGTATTGCTGTAAAGTTCTTGTAAATTATGCTATCCCATATGTTTGATGTTATTTTTGAATGCAATTAAATGCAAACTTGTGTATTGAGCAGAGTGTATTTGCTTTGTACTTTACACAAATTGAAAATCGTTAAACATAATAGGGCAAATAAGAATTACTGTGGTAAGAATGTTGGTGCCTTCTCTTCTCCTCGTCAAACCTCTTTAACTCAGCGATGGACTTCCCGTGAGACTACTGGTTTTTGGTACCATATGAGGAGGTTTCCGGTTCTGTCATTCAGAAGCAACTTCACGTCCACTGAGAGACCACTTACTTAATTATATTGGTGTCTTTTTGTCCAAACACACCTCCTGCTAGTCCTTACCCTATTCCACAGTCCGAACCCTTCACTCTCCATGAGCTAACCTGTCACTGTCTTATATATATATACATATGTTAGTACTCTTGTCCATATTGCACACGTTCTTCTGTAGAATTTTGACAAAGGCTGTATTAGCTTAAATCAATGAAAGGGTCTTCAGTGGGTGACACTCAGAACATGCTTCGGAGCCCATACCCATATATGTCCTTTGATTAACTGCTCCTTATCTAGGCTAAATATTGAGCAGAGACAACCCACGGGATAATGGCTAAGTATGAACATTGAAAACGATAAACTAGCTAAATAAGTGAACTTTTGCTCATAAATGGAGAGCTCCATTATAAAGAAAGACCACATTTCAAACCAAAAATCATCACTAAATTTGTTTTGTACTAGTTCAGATACGAACAAATTGACTAACCCTCAAACCAGTTTGTACCTTTTCTAGCTGGATAGCTTACCTAAGTTAAACCACCTGCCAGTGTATAACGGAAGTAGGAACAAACTGGGCCATTATTTTCAGTCCCAGTGTTTGTACACTGAACACTTGTAGCTAGACCACCTATACAAACCGAGGGAAATCCTGACAAGTACTGCAACAGTGGACATCGAACACCAGTTATATAAAAAAAAACAACCCAGCATGGTGACACATGCTCCTCACTTTGAACATTTCAAAACCACCGACCATAATGTTCTATTTCGCTGCCAACCCTGAGTTAATGTTTCAACATAATGGGTCAAGTAACAGAAATTTGACTAAATGCTGTCAAATTTTAGTAAAGTTTTGACATTGAGTAAATGTGCATTTTGGCATGGCAGAAAAAAAAACCATTAGCGTTTATGTTCAAAAAACATATTAACAAAACATAATTTTTCTTAACCAGATATTAAGTACAATTAGTCAAACTTGTAACTGCTGTAGGTACCTGCGTGCTACCGGTAGCACCTGGCGGTTTAACCTGACAGAAAACATATCAGCCTAAAATGTCTGAAAGGTGAATATTAAATCACAATGATGCCGAAAGATAAAATAAAGTAACAAAACAGCAGGACTAAAATCTTTAGAATTATTGCAGCTTAACTCTCTAACAATCTCTGGATTTAACAGCAAAATTTGTAGGTTATGTCATTAAACAAATTGAAAGTTATTGACTTTAAAGTCGAGAAAGTGTAATCAAAATATAATATTTTCTTAAACAGACATCAATACAATTAGGCAAATTTGTAACTGTCGTATGTAGTTGCTTGCTACCGATAGCCCTTGGGGCTTATAAGACCTTTTTTTTTTAATTTTGAGGGTGGTCTCTCAAAAGAGAGATAGTTCTAATTAAATGACAAAAAATAATACATTGTTGTATTTACATGGGAGTACAGAACTCATCCACATAGAAAATCGTACAAAGCTGCGAGGGACTTATTATTTCCGTCTCTCGAAGGATCCTTGTGGATGTGGAAATCATTTGTGAGACAGATCATTGTTGCTGGAGAAAATCACAAGAGAGGGATCATTGTTGGTGAGAATTACAGGAGATGCATCATTGTAGATTGATGAAACTCCCCTGCATTAAAGCTTTGATCGAGCTGTATGAGGAAAAAATGGGGTCACTCATGATTTTACCCACTAACAACGATCTCAAGTAAGATAAAAATGACACTTTATTGTCCAGTCATGTTACCTTTTGTTCATTCTATTTTCGCCAGAGTGATTACCGTAAATTGTATCCCCCAGCAAGAGAGGTGTTGCTATTTTGAAACAGGGGTAGGTCTGACTTACTGGTATGATAGGTCAATAGATAATGGGGATTACATGCGCTCTGCGGTGGACTATTATTTTTGAATTTCAACATACAGCTTGGTACTTCAGTGCCGAACACAAATTTAAAGTCTGATAAACATTAAGTGGGCATCAGGCAAATTTGTACCTCATAAAACTATATAGTATATGTGAAACCACAAAGGATCTGCATATTACGCAAAGAAACATTTGTGACACTCTACTTACTGAATATCATTAAGGGGAAAGCAAAAGACTGAACGACAGTACTGCCCTTTCCCATGAGAATAGAAAGTTATCAAAGCTCTTGATACTCAATATCTTTCACTGAAGTGCACAGATGCTGCAAATTCTCGCAATGCACATGTCAGAAGAAAAAATATCAAGTTTCTGCAGGTCTTAAGATCAGATACAGTATGCACCAATTTTGTTAATTTGGTTTAAACATATTTTATTCAAAAAGAATACAATTGGGGAGAAGGGCCAGGCCCTATATTAACCCCTCTTGCAATTTGTTGATTTTTCTTACCACTGAGCAGAATAATAACTTTGAAACATATGTGCGAATAAAACTACGTAATGACCACCTTAAATTGAAACCCAATTTTGAAAATCATTTTTTTTTAATTATACGTACCATAGATGTTTTGACAATAAATTACTGGTTCGAGACATTCAACATTTGAGTACCATGATTGGCAATTCCAGGAACTCATGATGTTAATTGTTTATTAATTTTAGTGGCACTGTACACCAGACATTCATGACATTTCCAAATAAGAAACTCCGTTCAAATGATACAAGAGGCCTATTTTATGTTTGTAAGACAAATAATTTAGTTCTTGCTCTTATAGTTTGATCCGGTATGTTGAAAGCACTTACATTAATAATATGTACAGGATTTAACAACGACAGCTACATTACACCTATGTGTGTATGGGGATAAACGTGAAAGGAAACTCAAGTCCTGTAAATTTTCATTCGATATGTCAAGGTTATGTGTGTCTAAATAGTGATTCATTAAACATATCTTAAGTTGACATCATTGTACATGCAGACTGGAATTGTAGTTATCAGGAGGTCACCATGATAAGGACACCAGAATATGTTGTGTGCACCTAATAAACAACCATAAGGACCTCCTGATGATGTTCCAGTGTACTGCGATCTGTTTACCAGCAAAACTGCTGCGCAATGACACCTTTCCAAGTAGTGTAGAGGCCCTTAGTCTGAAAAAGCTAATTTTGACGTTCGTTCTCACACCTTTGGAAAAGGTAATAACCATATTTTTATTATAATTTACATTATTTTGCACATTTTAAGCCCCGTTTTCACATGATAGACCTGTGCAGGAAAAATGCAGCCATTTTTATCGATTTTTGCCAAAAAACCGTATGGATGATTCAGAATTGGGCCGCAATTACTATGTTAAGGGCCTATAGCATACAAATATGATTCAGGTTTATTCATAATTGCATAAGATACCTAAACGAGATCACAATTCGAAATAATGATACAAGTGTATGCGCTACATAGGAAAAAAACATTATGAAAATGGCTTCAGAATTTTCAAGTTTGTTTTGAAATGTTCACTATGAAGCAATTTACAATAAAGTGTATATGTGATATGGGTTGTATCTATAGATTGAAAATATTGCTGACTCATAATAAACAAATTATATAAAATTTGTTCAATTTCGTCAGTTTATATTATGTTAATGGGACGGTATAAGACGCCACACCCCTTATCATGATACTTGTCTTGTCGTGGATATGAAAAGATTAAAAAAATGCTTTCGTGTTTGCTTTCCATATATCCCACATTCGATATTTGAAATACTGGGATTAAAAATTTTTCAGGTTTTCTGCCAACAATCGGGTTTCTGCATATTGTCCATTCCTTTTCATTCTGGTTGGTTTATCAAGTGCATTTGTAGGTTCAGTGAGGCAATAAGTGACTTCGCTATTTAACAAAAGAAAGTCACAAAGGGATCATTGGTGCACCTCTGTCTACCAATTATTCATTCTAGTTTGGGACTGCAAACATAGTTTGGTCTCATTTGGTAGCATAGCTCTTTCACGAAGAGGTTGCTTCATAGATTCACTGTGTGATTTGGTCGTATTTGTCGGTAGTTTCCCAAGGTCTTGCCGGGACAGAGACTGGATACTTGTTAGTTTGTGCTGGCTTCGTTCACTTGTGGTGGTTTGATTCAAAACGTAGTTTGCTGGCATGGTTGCTTAATACATTCATTCCGTGGTTTGACCTTATTTCTTAGTAGTTTTCCAAAGGTCTTTGCCTAGGTTGGCAGAAGTTTTTTAAGTTTGTCCTAGGTTCCCTCACGTGTAGTAGTTTGGTTCAGAAAATCTGACAAAGTTTTTCCACAAATTCATTTTCTAGAAGCAGTGCAAAGCATGAGTAAGGAACTTGAACCTGTGGTGGTTTTGCCTGCTAGTAAAAGGCGTCGACTGGAAATTATAGATTGGGGTTTTTGTTTTTTCTGTCAAAATAGCGCAGGCAAGACAGTTCAAGCACAAAAAAGTGGAATAAAGCATGTGCAGAAATGCTCTGAGATTAGACATGACTGCAAATGACAGCACTAGCTGTGACATTCTGTCCCACATAGGTCCACTTATGGACAGTTTGATGAAGCCTGTGGTATGGCATAAAAATTGTTATGCTCTTTCACCAATAAGGTGAATATTCAACAGCTACAAAAGTGCTTCGAAAATACTCAGTCCCTCCAGTCCCAAAGTAGACCTTCAACCCCCATTGTAACACCTAACAGTGAAACAGTCCTTCTAACAAGAGCCATGGTCTAAGGTGTTGATTGGCAAAAATGCGTCTTTTGCCGAAAAAAGGGAAGTTAGTTTGAAATTGCACAGAATTGAGTCAGATAATATGGAGGGAACAGTAAAAAAACTAGCTAAAAATGACTACAAATTAAAATGAAGAATTGGATATTGCAGTCTAGTTAAATAAAAAACACATTACCATGTGTCCTGTCTGAACACAGCTCAAAGGAAAGGCAGTTGTACGGCTGATAGTAAGGTGATCAGTGATACAGCATATGAAAAGGCAATGCATGGTCTGGTGCATAATGACAAGGGTGTCGAAGCAGGACATGTATACATCATGAGTGATGTAAATAGTTACTTCCAAAATCTCCTTCAACAAGAGGGAGTAGAACATCTTACCTCATACTCCCACAGATTGAAAGAGAAACTGGAAAAGCACTATGGGGACAAAATATCATTTCATAGATTGCATGACAAAAGGCAGCCCCTCCTTCTTTTTCCATCAGTCAGCAGCGGTGATGTCCTTGAACAACTTAAAATTACAGCCGATAAATTTAAAGATGATGCTATTGAGACTTTATTTGAATTCAACACTGCAAGGCAGGAGTCCTGCTTTCTAACGTCTTTGCACCATATATCTACCAATATTAGAGCTGACTTGAAAGCAGCAAAAGGCCATCCTGGTTATGGCAATCTTACTGATGAAGCTGCTGCTGACTGCATCCCAGACTCTTTGTACCTGTTAATTAAGTGGATTTATACACCATAGAATAATGATATGTTTAGTGACATTGAATCTGGATCATGTTATGTTTCTGTTGCAAAAGACAAAGTAAACAAAAAGGTCCTCCATACAGCCCAAAATATTGTGTACATTTTTTCAAATGGTCGAAAAAATACTGTCAAACACATAGAAACTAGCTTATACATCCATCAGGCAACACGAAGCAAGCTTTTTATAGATTATTTGCACTCAATAGGTGAGGGTATTGGATATGATACCATTCACAGAAGTGACACAACCATTGCAAATGTGCAAATGGATAGATACCTAATGAATGGCAATGTCTTCTTGCCTCCAAATTTGGTTTATGGGAGTTTTGTGTAATTTGCGGCTGATAATCTTGACATTATTGAGGAAACACAAGATGGGAAAGGTACGTTTAATGTGACACAGATGGCTGCATTCCAAAGCGGGCCCCCAAATGTATATGATCAATTGTTTACAGAGATTGGTAGAAGCAAAGCATTGAAGGCTACATTCACAGTGTAAACAAAAAATACCATGATGGACACCATTTAATCAAATTCTGTCTGAGAAAGCAGCTCCTAGAACAACAGTAGGATTCTTGCCAATAATTCTTGCCCCAGCATACGAAGTAGATACAATTGTGACAGTGCTTTGTAGATGCCAGAATCTAACCGAGAAGCTTGGCAACTCATATACTGTCATTACGTTTGACCAGGCATTATACTTTCGCACAAAAAAAGTTGTCTGGCATTCCCCGGGCAGGTTCGAGAATGTGATTCTGCATCTTGGAACGTTTCACACTCCTATGATCTAAATGTCTGTCATTGGGCAACATTTTGACGACTCAGGTCTGAAGGACTTGAAAGTGGTCTGTTCACTGAGGTGACACGTACAAAGATACTGGGTGGCAAAATGTGGGATAGAGGGGTGGGGGTACATAGCCTTATGATGGAGACTCTTTGGAGAGAGCTCATGGAAATGTTTCAGGCTTGGCTAGATCAAGAAGGCAAGTCATCATTGCAAGACTTGATCACATGAATTGATACTCTGAGGGCAGTCATGCTTTCCAGAGTTAATGAACCTGAACGTTTGCCTCCAACCAGTGACACTCTGCATTTTCATCTACTAAAGTGTCTGTATCAGGTCCAGGTGTGGCAGAAAGTAAATATAGCCAAACCTCTCGTGCCTGACATACTCAACTCTGGATGGAAGCTGGATGATTCGGGTAGTGTTGTACCCATATTAATGAGCAGAGAGCCAATGCCAAGCGTATGTCAGCAGCTTGTAGCATGTACTTGTAAGACAGGCTGCACAAGACAATGTAGGCCTAAGACCAAGATGATGGCCTGCACTGGTGATTGTGTATGTTTGCAACAATGCTTCAACCCTTTTAATCCGAATACCCAGAATGAAATTGACAATTCTGATGCAGAAGAGCCATAAACTAAAACTTCATACAGGTCTAGGGTACTGAGCAACTATCACTTAAAAGTGGCAAGTAAAAGATCTAATTATAACCATAAAACCCCACGTCAGATGTTTTGCCCATTTGCGAATTATGGGGTATGGGGTAGCTCGCAGGCCTATAGAATAGGACCATTTAAGCTTTGAGGCAAGTATTGTATCTGTTTTAAAGAAGAAGGAACTGTACCCACTTTATATTTATAGTTGAATCCCATGAGTCGAATATGTAAAAAACCACAAGGATATAAAGTTGCAATTTTTGAGTCAGAAAAAAAGCCATTTTCACTCAAATTTGTAACATTTGCTGCTCTGTATCAAAAGGCTTTGCAAGAGTCAAGCCAATTTTCATTTACTTCAGTTGCGCATCCCTATAGGACTGGCTCTGAGTCAAGTAAATACACTTTGGGTATATTTTCTAAATTTTAATCAACCTTTTTCATGCCTGCTGTTTCTGTTACGCAGATACATATACAATAATGGCTGCCATACTTTCCTGCACATGGTTACCAAGCAAAAACCAGTCTTAAAATTTGCCTACAAATATATTTTCAATGTTAAGAATGGTTGTTAGTTTTCCAAGACTGCGAGCATCAGTCTGGTACCATATTAAGTGTGTACACACTCTTGTAAGGGTACGACTCACCCTGGCAATTGTCACTCACGTCCGGAGTCCATGACAGGTTCTTGACGATTCTAATTTGTCAGTAAAATTGCGAAGATCATGAATATATATGATGAATAGAAGGGTCCCAGGATGGATCCCCTGGGTACCCCAGTAGTAATGGGTAGAAGGCTTAAACGGATATCCTCAAATTGTACGTAACGTGTTCTGTTAATCCGGCAACTTTTGAACCACTGAAGTGGAACCTCATTTATGTATTATAGTGCTTAGGCTCATGTAATAAGATGTAAACTATCAAATGCCTTTGAACGGTCCGATTATATGCTAACAGGCATATCACCTATATGGATAGATTTTGATACATTGTGTCTACAAATTCAAGCATCGCTGTTTCTGTGTGGAGATTTTTAGACATCCAAGGTGTCTTTTGGAGAAAGGAGAATTGATGTTTTAGAAATCATATAGCTGATTATACACCGCCTTTGTCTTCATCAATTTCACACAAGTGCACTGGCAATATATAAATATATATATATATATATATATATATATATATATATATATATATATATATATATATATATATATATATATATATACATATATACATATATATATAGTATACGTATATATATGTATATATATATATATATATATTTATGTATGTATGTATGTATGTGTGTGTGTGTGTGTGTGTGAGTATTTACGTTCGTGGTTCAAACGTGTTTCGCTCTGTGGAGAGAACATGCAATATGAGGTATGCATATTAATTTCCAGCCACAACTACATACCTGACTGTCTGGTCATGCCGAGATACGGATCGGTACCTGTGTGGACAAGTGGAATATTACTCATACTTTCGAAGTGAAAACTACTTATTAAAGGTAGATCGAAATTTGTCTTAATATTTGGCTCGGGAAGTACTAGATGATACCAGTTTGGCATTTGTAAATTTAAATTTCTCAAAAATCCCGCTAATTTTGTGAGAAATGACATATGGCCTGGTCTGTGACAGTGATGTGTTCCGCACGTCCCCCTTGATCGCTTGGCGTCAAACCTGTGCTTTGTGGCGGGAATTTAATATGCATACAGCGTATTTCCCTCAAAGTAATCGGCCAACACAACAAGTAACGAATGGAGAGAATGTGCTCTTGGCAAAGGTCGGCACAAAAGAAGAGTATGTGGCGCAAGCCTTCAGAGCCATAATAACCCAACATGAATAACTGTTACAAAGTGCATCGAACACCAGGGACTTATTCAGCACCACTAAAGCGAGCGCCTAAGTCAAAGTTTACTGTGTTTTATTTTGAAATCTGCAGCCAATAATATTACTCCTTTGTTGTTATTAAATGCGCTTCAAACTCTGCCCTACCGAAAAAAGTGGTCCGTTTTGGTTTTTAATTTTCAGGAATCGACGGCCGTGATGGCAAGCGCTAAACATGCAAAAGGAAGACGTTTCTGTTGGTCGAAATTAGGCTAATTCCTAAATTATTCTCACAAGCCTAAGAAAAAGAAACTGAATGAAACAGGAGTACACTAGTTATAATTGTATTTGTGTCTTTTTGCCCAGAACCACTTCCTAGTAGTCAATATCCTATTCCGCAGTTCGAACTCTTTACTCTCCATAAGCTAACCTGTCCCTGTCTAACCTGTACACATATGGAATTACTATTGTCTATATTGCACACGTTCCTCTGTAAAATTTTGACATAGGCTGTATCAGCCCAAATAAATTAAAGGGTCTGCAGCGGGTAACTACTCAACATGTTTCGGAGCCTTTTGAGGCGACAAGCCTGAGCTACACTCGACGTTGAAATTACAATAGTAAGAGAAGACCTACAACCACATTACATTTAGCCTGTATTCCAGCACCTTTGAAAAAGAGGCAACTTTGTAGGACGTGACATTGCATTTTTGTTTCCAAATGCACATTGCGATATTTTTTTTCTCTGACCCTGCATGTTTAACACAACACATTTTCTGGGGTAAAGTGGGGAATTGTATGTATCCCAGTTATGCAGATACTTCAGAAAGAGAGAGAGAGAGAGAGAGAGAGAGAGAGAGAGAGAGAGAGAGAGAGAGAGAGAGAGAGAGAGAGAGAGAGAGAGAGTATGATAAACATTTAACGTTTACCTTAATCAATGCTTTCCTTTTTGGAGGTAATATAAAGAGCAGAGAGTTGAGACTGTCTTCATAAATTTGTGGAATGTAGCACGATCTTGTCGAGCCATTTGGACTCAGCCTTTGTTCTTTTCTCGGGGGCAGATGAAGCATTTTACAGTCATGTATATTTTCATACTCTTGTGCCTCCTGGGCCTTCCACTTTCTTATATTTTCCCCGTTTATATTGCCAAAGTAGAAATCATTCTCGGACCCCTCGATACCAATTTCCTTTATGTATTTGTCTTCTCTATTTGGTTGTGCGGCAGGATCATTTTAAGAGCAATATACAGCGGCTCTTGTGCAACGACACCTGTGCCCCGTGATGTGGAAACCTGATTAGTGGGAAGTCTTATACTGAGTGGGAGCGTCCACTGTACCTACTGGGAATGTTTGCTGCTTCTGAAGTGGAGGCCCTGGATGATGATGGAACACGCCACCCTCTCCGACAGCTCAGTTGAGTCAAGTCGTCTTGTGGGAGTGCTGCAGTAGAACTGACCACCTCAGTCTTGATGCTTCCAACAATGGCAACCTACATACCTACCCATCGGCCCACTTACCTGCGCACTTTAACATGTAAATTAAAAGTCCGGCAAAGCTTGTTTGGAGTGCATATAACATGCTGCATCCTGTTGCTCCTTTCAAAGATGCTGAACTGATCACATGCAAAAGGTAGGCTTCGTATGGAATGCATATGAAACATAGTAACTACCAAGTCAAAATATGAAAATTGCAGGTAATGTGGGCTTTCATGTAAGTTAAAAACCTTTAAATATTGCACAAATGGGGGCAACAGTGGCACATCGTCTGTTTGATTCCGACCCCCAGCATAAAACGAACAAAATATAACCAAAAAAAAACAACAAAAACAAAAAAAAAAAACAAAAAATAAACAAAAAAAAAAACAAACAAAAAACAAAAAAAAAAAACAAAAAAAAAACAAACAAAAAACAAAAAAAAAAAACAAAAAAAAAAAAAAAACAAAAACAAAAAACAAAAAAGGACAAAAAATGAAAAAGTCCAGTCTCTCGAAACTAAATTGTCAATCAAGTCACTGTTGAAGTTTTAAACTATGCTTCAGGCATTATTTTTTTGTCACGTTCCCTGCAAAATTAATGAAAATCTACTGTGAAAAAGTTAATTTATCAACTGTTCATCAGCAGTAAACCAATGAATCAATAAATAAGTTAGTGCTTCATAGTAACAATACTGGAAAGCGGTTTCTTTCTTGCTGAAGATGCGCAGCGTTGGTCGTCCAGATATACGTTGAATTGAACACACATTACTATATATTAGCAAAAATTCTGTGTAAAATGAAAGAAACCGTACATTTTTTTATTCTATGAAACACAGCAGATAAACAGATTTTTTCAACGGGCCACAGAGGTTCGTAAGTCGATCACTCTAAGAGTGTGATGATTCCAAAATTATGTTACATCATTGATGAATCCTACGAAAAATGAATTTGACCTTGGCCAGTCATCAACACCTTTGTGCTCTTTTAACTATTACATAGTCTGAGACACATGGGCTTTTTTGCTCATAAAATGTACAGGACTAAAACATCTTGCTTTCCCAAGTGGTTTGGTGGAGGAAACAAGTTTTTCTTTCAACAAGTCACCCCACCCCCACCCCATTTATATATATATATATATATATATATATATATATATATAGTGTATCGTAAAAACTTAAGTAGCTAAAAGTCAAAGTAGTTCTCAACTGTGTATAGATAAATATTACACATAAATTCAACATCGGATTTATTTTAGGACGAGCAGCTATAAGAAAGGCAATACATGTAGTCTTAACAGTCAGATATAGATGGCTGTAGACTGGCTAAGCTGCTTCTGGTAATATCCCTCCTACCTACAAATCATCAACACATCCTAAAGGCGTTTTGTGGCAGTTGTTTTGACATTACCGCAAAGATTCATTTACGTTATCCTTTGCCCAACAATATATTTGAAATGTAATTAAGAAGAGGGAAGAAATCAATGCAACCCTCTAATTGACACGCCATCTACACGCGTTTGTGTTTTGTACTTGGGAATACCTGGAACTTTGACTGGCGTGATTAGAAGGGCATACCCCGTAGCGCATGGAACCATATACAAATATCTCATTAATAAATTATTCTGTTGTGGTTGAAAGTAGATCCAACAAAAATACATTGCTTTCTCTTCTTTTTTAATATTAACAGTGAACATATTTTAAACATTGTAATATATATTGGCTAGTATCGCACCTGTCATATGCTCTTCAAATACATGACTCTGGCACAATGAATGGATGCAACTATTTAAAGCGCGAACTGGCCACTTATTCACAAGGCAGTTGATTGAATAGATGGAATATACTTACCAAAAGCTGATGTTCATATCTTTTTTATCCGGATACCGCGTCTCCTGAGATCTGGCTTTCGATGTCATGACAATGGTTCCAAAACACAGCATTTACATGTAATGAGGGGGCAGTAAAGCTTCCCTTCTTCATCGATGAACTTTCGTCTACTCGTTTCAAGAACTGAGCAGAATAAGTTTACCAGGGTTGTCTTTCTCAAGTTTTTTATCAGTTTACTGCAACTCTTTTTAATAAGTGTGAGTTATAAAATGTCTGTTAAAATGAAGTTTGTCAAGTGCTGTAAAATGGAAACAAGAAGATATTGTTAAATATGCATAAACGCTTTGCAGGAAAATATATTAAAATTTATTTCAGATCTATACAGATCAGATAAAAAGGTATTCCTGGAGAGGCTGTTACTTGATTCAGTGTCTCTGCATCAACTAGTGAAATGTGCTTTTAGGAAAATAATTAGATTTATCACGAGATATGAATGCATTTCCAAAAATGTTATTTTATTGAAAGTTAAAAATGTTCTATATGTATATATATATATATAATATATATATATATATATATATATATATATATATATAGTGCTTTTTTTTGTTAGAGCAAAAAGCATTGCAAACTTTTGAAGTCAGTAGACTAGTATTTCTCAATGAAGAGGGGGATATTATTGCCAGGACCTGAATATCCGATAGTGGCTCCTGCTAGAACCTTGTTTTTCCATTAAGCATGACTTTTGCCGCCTGAAATATATTCTAAGGAAGCTATATGCTTCATTGGGATTATCTATTTGTGTACTCTCTTCTTCAATGGAATTATTTATTTGTGTACCCTACTCTTTAATAAAATAGTCTTTTAACTTTGCTCCTTACTTTTCCAAGCCGTTAATATTTGGTAACATTCTTTTGGTCTGATGTTATTGAGGTCTCATTAGACAAAGTATCACGTACAAAGCTATACCATAGAAACAAAATTGTCACCATCTATAAGACTTTTACGCACAGATCGTCAGGATACTCATCCGAGTTACCCAGTACTCTGCACCAACAATTTATCATTGTCTTATGTAACGTCGTTTTAGGTATCCACCCATTTGTTCATATATAGGTCCTCCTTGTGTACTTGTTTTCACTTGCAATGAACCTTTGCAAGCTGTCAGATGCAGTTTCTTAATAATTTGGAGTTTTCGTTTCCCCATATCTAACAAAACAACCAGAAAATAAAATTGGTTTGATGATCTGCTTGCTATCTTTCATTTCGTCACTGGAGAAGCATGTCTGTAATATCGTGATCACTTTGATTCTTTGAATACCTTCAAACACACACACACACACATACATACACACACACACACACACACACACACACATATATATATATATATATATATATATATATATATATATATATATATATATATATATATATATATATATATATATATATATGATGTTCCATTATGTGGGGTCGGATGGGTTTTATTATTCCATTATTAGTTTTAGAATTGTTAATTTTATTATGCAGTGTTGTATGTGTCAATTGATTATGGATATATATCATTGTCTGCCTCTCCCTATATGAATATTTTTTCTGACTAGGTTGAGTCTGTGCATAAGGCGTCTAAACCAATGATAAGTTCTTCTAAATGGAAACAGTACATGATGTTGAGATCTGTGCATAGTGGTCATGCAATGGAACAACTTGATGATAACTTGTCTGTCTATGTTTTACATTGGGCTTTGAATCCGTGCGTGTGGTTTTATTGAAGGTGTGTTTTCACTCTTTCCCTTCCAGTGTTCATAGCGTCTCTAACGTTTAGTGGTAGTCTAACCTTTGGTGCAAAATAAAATATGTATAATGTTGGGTCTCCAGTCTTTCTGTTTTGGTTGTAGGCCTATTTCTGGAGTTTCAGTTCCATCCTTGAGTGGATCGTATGAAAACCCCAATGGCCTTTCTGTCGTTGCCTTGATTCGATCTTTATTCTTTTACCAGGGTAAATGGCTCAGTGCAAGGCACTGATATCCCGCCAGACCATGGACGATAACATGCTAAGATAAATATTATGAGTGAACTACAACATTAAATGGTAACAATGCATGGTAATGGATAAAACAGTTGAGGTTTAACAGACACTACTAAAACATAATTGAAGTTATGCAAAATAATTTATACATGGCGTAATAACCACGTCAATAAAAGCAGAATACATTACATTGGTCCACTTCTCAGGTATCAGTAAAGTATAATCTTAGCAGAGCCAGTTTAAAAGAGGGTAGGGTTGGTAGTTGTCTCAGTGAGTAGGCAGGGAGTTCCATGCACCTGCCTCTCTATACACAATACAGTTTTCACCAAAGTTACTGTTGGGTATGGAAATGAATAAGGAGTCAGAAGTGGCTCATCGTGTACTACACTGGTGAACAGTGTTAGCGGACTTAAATTAAGAGGCAATTGCGGGGGCGGGGGGAGAGTCGTGGGTCACTTAATGCATGAAAGTATGGAGAATGTTTAGCCTAAGCTATAGTGGCCGTCACAAACGTCCAAGGTAACCTATATTGTACACTAAAAATGTGCCACACCACGGTTTGGCTTGTGTCACTCTCGTATTTTTGTGAGCCGTATTGTCTGTCACAAATGTTCAATGTAAAATAACCCATAATCGGCCCTGTTGGACAGAAACAAATATTTTGATAATCATCCATGTAACTATGCACTTGGCAACCGTCTTGCTAACTTTGATCAATGTTCGCCTGACCAAAGCACTGATTTACCTCAAAGCCAGCATTTATCGCACATCATACTGTTGCAACATGGTCCACGTGTTCGAAATAAGGCTTTTTAAAATTGATTGCTATTCCCTGTCTTATTTCTTATTTAGCTACCGGTGTTAGTCATCGTAATTAAATGCATCACTACTGCTCTTGTTCTGGAATAATTCCACAAACCTGTCTATGATGCATGCCATTCAACGTGCTGGATGCAACCCTTTATACTGCGGGTCAAAGACGACCCTGGAAAATTTTACTACATGGTTTTCATCCTGGGATCGATCTCCATAATCTACCACCTCAGCACAGGTTAAGCGCTATCGCGATGTTCTTCAAAAGTGTCGCTAGCTCTTCTTCGGTTATATGAATACCATCGTCCTCAAAGATGCAATGTTTACTCAAGTTGCCTTGATGTATTCTTTCCACTGGCAAAGTGTTCATGTGTTCATCCAATGTTATCTGACTTATTTTTATAAGAATCTGTGTGTTCGGCCTCTGATAGGCTTTCGAAACGGTTTGAAGCAAGGATCTGAAACGATGCATTCTTAATGAGTTTGTTTTGCTTTGTTTGCAGTCAGTTTTTGGCATGGCGGTTGCATGTCATTCCGACGTCATAGGGGAACTGTTGCTCTTGCTTGCATAATTACGCTTTTAATTCATTCATATCATGAGATTCCTGTTATTATACTTGTCGGTCAAGATACCCAACCCTCTTACCCAAATTTTATCCCTTTTCGCCAAAAATCATTATTTCAGGGTTAAGGATGTTATGTTCCTCAATGTCAATTTTTTATTTTAT
Source organism: Hermodice carunculata (assembly GCA_964020975.1). Taxonomy (NCBI): domain Eukaryota; kingdom Metazoa; phylum Annelida; class Polychaeta; order Eunicida; family Amphinomidae; genus Hermodice; species Hermodice carunculata. The sequence continues at coordinate 61,598,625 of OZ026622.1, read as the reverse complement.
AGGATACCCAGACCACTACTAGGTTTTTTTAAGAAAAGTTTGTCACCATACAAATCTAAATCAGGATGTAGGGTTCCGTAAATAGCATCTTGGTTTAGTATTCTTATTGTTGCACATGGGATGAAAGCCTTCCTAACTTTTACATGGTCTGCCTATATACAGGTGTGTCCTGTTCGTGATAACGGCCATCAACATAAAATTTCATGACCTGCATGAAGCCATATGAAGTCAATAAAGCTGTGCCTAAAATATTAACACAGTCAAAGTGCTGCCAATACTTCAATTAGTAATACGTTTCTGTTCACAAAAAAAGAAGGTTTTCATAGTTATTGATAAGAGGACAATAGCTGGACCACTTTGTACGCAGACTACGGACAAAAGACTATGGCTCCATTCTATATGCAGAAATATTGAAAAATCTTTCCACGAGCTTATTATGAATACAGATTTATTTTTCATCCCATCTGTATGAGGTTGCTAATATTTGCCTCTTAGAAAAAAAAAACTTTGATTGATTTCTGAGTTTATGGCACCAAAGAAAAGTGTATTCTGATTGTTGCCTATAACAGGAAAGGCTTCATGGGGTTCACATGGTCTCCCTTTATACAGATGTGTCCTGTTCATGATAAAAGCCATTAATAGAAAATGACCTGACCTGATGAAGCCATATGAAGTCAATAAATGGGTGCCCTAGAATATTCACGCAGTCAAAGTGCTTCCAATACTTATATAAGTATTGTGTTTTTGTTCATTAAGAAAAGTTTTGATTGTTATTGAAAAGAGTTCTATAGCTGGACCACTTTGTCCACAGACTATGGACAAAAGATATTTTGATGGTTCTAAACTATACGCAGAAATATTGCAAAATTTATCTACGATGTTTATGTGTATACAGGAATGTGTTTCATCCTTTCTGTATGAGGGTGCAAATATTTTGCTGTCAGTCAAAAAAGCTTACATTGACATCTGAATTTATGGAACAAAACAAAAGTATAACCATGCTCATTTTGCACAGCCTGTTAACATATGGTTTAAGTTTTAAATAGAGAAAACTATACTATTTGCACAGACGTGCATTATGCCACAAGTCCTGGTTTTGTAGGACATAGCCATAGTGCTTTACAATGCACACAGCTAAACCTTTCTCATTAAGTTTATTCTTTCGCCATCAATATACATATTCGAAGCTAGGTATCAATGAGCATGGCTACCACTGAATACCAGCTAAGGCAATAATACATACACATGTTTTTATGGGAACAGTAAAAAGTGAATTTCATGTCATTGAATTTAGCAATATACCACATTATAGCGAATAGAGAAAACATATCATTTTCAGCACATGTATAGACTGCGAACTAAATAGCAAACCAAACAATCGAAAAGGACCCTTTACTCTTATTATGATCTGAAAATATTTGTCAGTGCAAAACTAGACAGTGCAGTTTAATGTATTCCAAGCTGATAGTAGTCTTGACCGAATTTGGGCAGCTGGTCCCATAGTCCAAGGCATTGGCCAGGTCTTTGTATCGGTTCACTATCAATGCACTGGTTCTGTTGTGTTTCGAGCATGACTTGCCAGCCAAAATCGAAAAACTCGACTTTCAGGTTGGGCATGTTATTTCTCGAATGAAAGCTCTGTTCATGCCGAAATAGAATCAGCTTACACTTCTAATTCCAGCAGCATGTGTATGTAGGCGAAAACATGCAAGGCACCATTTAAAAGCCATTAAATCAAATATGGAATATGGAAAGACAGTTATGTATTGCGAATATTTCCCTTTTGAGTATCGAAGCATCAATACACTATATATGTGTGTTTCCAATATGTGACTATACAGGTACGTACTTAGCAATGATACTCCAAAAGAGCATAAAATACAAGATAGAAGACAAAAAGATTTATCAGAAATGTTGCCATGTGTACAAAAACACCACCCGGGGCCTATTGCAACCGGCGAAATAAATAAAAGTAGACATACAGGCAAAGCTTAGTATAAAAGTAGCCATATACATATCACTAAACACAGCATTGGACCTGTCTGCGGACCAGACATAGATCAACTGAACAGTTACTGGAGAAAAATATACGTTACAAGAGAAAGGGGGAGAAGATTGGGTGCAGAAAGTTAATTAGTCGATTGCTAATAACGCTTTCAAGACTCTTTGATAAACATGGCAAGCTGCTTATAGACCTATCATTCTCCATTACCTGATGATCTTTTTTTTTTTGGCGTGAACTATGCCAGCTTCATGTCATGGGAGAATGAAAAGGTGTTAATTACGTAATTGATAATCATGGTTAATATAGGGGATACGGGATGTGAGTTTGATTCCTGGGGGGGGGTCACACCACGTAGTCCATAGATTGCTTGAACACTAAGATTGTCAGCATACATAGGTATATCATAAAACGGTGGATGGCTATAGGTACTTCTGGCAAGGACTTGTGCTAGGTTCACTCGGTAATCTTCTGAGATATTGCGGACTCCAACAAAATATTAAACTGCCATGCACAACAATGTCACCATGAGCGCTATAACCTTAGTTAGTAACGAATGGATTGTAAATAGCCTGAAAGGTGTTTTTGACAGCCTGCTATTACAACGCTCATGGAAGTATTGTTTGATAGCTTTGTTATACAGGTTCATACACTGGTTTCTTTGCTTTTCTAAATCGTACCTATCTAAAAGTTGTCATAGTGATTTTCACGTCCGAGTTTCTGTACCTCCATTTATTTTTTTTCCTCAGTTTTGCGTTGATAAATGGGACCTTTTTACTCTCTATAAGATCAAGTTCATTTATGGTATCTTTGAATAAGTATGTGAAAGCCCAGTATGAATGATCGAAAGCATCAGAGACCTCACATTACTCGAAGAGGATCATATTAAGTTCCTCAAGGTGTTTATATGGTCGAAAGGATATATACCTTTATATCCTTCCATATACCTGTTGCCTTGTTGTGGTATGTAATATATAATAACTCACTCAGCCTACATTCAAAGAGACAGTATTCTGAAAAAGTGAAGGATTATTAATGCAAAATAGAGGTATTAAAATGCCTTTTGTTTCTTGAAAACAAGTTGACTTCCCAACCAGGTTTACAAGGTCAAAGGTTGTAATTTATACCACCAACAAGAATATTGTCAGAATGGACATATGGTTTGTCCATAAAAATAATAGAGGCTTCACGAAAAAAAAGTGTTGTTTCACTGCAAAGTATGTCCTGCAAAATGCAACCAGTGATCACTGTATTATCTTCAAAGTAAGCTCGATGGAGACATTCTAAACAATAGGGGACTCATTATTATCACGAAGGCGTGAAGAAATATAGACGTTACATAAATAAGAAGGCCCCACCGTACCTATTCCATCAATTATGCACATATGATTATTAGGCACACAGAACTGATCATTGTCTAGAACGAATTGCCCGACTTCGTTTCACTAAGGACAACACAGTTTACCAGATTTCCACACAGTGTGTTATAGATGTCACCAAAGTTGTACCTTATACTGTTTATATTTAGATGAGCAAATCGAAAATAGAGGTTTAAATGTGACGTAAGCGTCGTTATGGCTCAAACAAGTCATTAGATACATTGAAAATGCTACAGTCCCCATTTCGGGGTAAAGCTTTAGAGTGAAAACTATTTTCACCTTCCACATCAACAACGATGGAATCTGATTCATATTCCATGAATACACTATTATGTTAGGAATCCATGACAGGAAGATCAGTGATAATGAATTTGGAACACCGCCAGGAAAGGTCCTGTCCTTTATGCACAAGATGTAAGTAAAGTTCAGGTGAAACATTTCCAAATTTGATATGACACCAGTAACCGCAGTCATCACATAGAGGGTAGGATCTGAACACTTGTTGCATAGCCCTATCTCCAATTGACACCCCCTAAAGGCAGATCAATTTTCTCAGTTCCAAGGGTGGCCCACCATAGCGAGTTTCACTGGAAAATGGACTTTGGAGTTGCGTGTAACCGAGTGGAACGTTTGGTGGTATTTAATTTTTAAAAAATGAAATGCCTCTAATTAGCATGATTTCAAATGTTAGTTTTATATACCCTTCATCACATGCACCACACTAGGGGAGCTCATTGGTCAGCTCGACAATACTGACCTGCATTTGATTCCCAATGAAGACACATACCTTTCCTCGCAGGTAGGCAAACAGCTAGAACTGGCAAGAGTGTTGTTTGTTGTCAGCCTCTGTCTGACCACCACGATATAGACATCGACAAAGAGAAATCTAAGAACCCATGCAAATACATGTATCACAAAGCTTCAATTTCTCATGCAGCAACACAACAGACCATATTAAAAGACTGAAGTTGACAGACAGGGGTTCATGTTCAACACATATCCGGACCTGGCCTTGCTGCCAGAATAAAATGCAAGAGCTGTTCAACTTTGCTTGTTGCTGTCGCTGTTTGCGAACATTGCTATCGAAGAATACGTTCAAGGCACCGTGAATGACAGGGGCAAGATGACATGTGATGTACGTCTTCAAATGCAATGTTAGATAATTTCCAGCTTTGCCTGATATGAATCGTATTTTGCTTTTGTGACATGCCAAAACCCTGACACGGATGGGTACGTTTTACACGTCTTTATTGTGAAGACATGACAAAAATAAAACCCTGAAAAGAAGAAAAAAAATGAAAAATAAAAATACAAAAAAATAAATACACATTGGTCAACTATACTGACCACTGAAATCTGAAGTTGCCACAAAATACTGATAATTACATAACGCAGTAGCTGATGATATAGCATGAAATACCACTACATCGTGTGATTCACTCATCACTAAGTCTGTTCAGTAATATTACATACATTTACAGAATTATCATGTGTGCATGCCTACTGAACAAATTACATGATAATAATGTACACACAATTCACTTAAGGATCCAACTTTATTAATATCCTTAATAAATTAACATATGTATTTGTCCCTCACCCTAAAGGTGGGCAGATAACCCAGGTGCGCCTCTCAGCATCCCATCACAAAGCTATACTGCTATATGTAGGGTGGGTATGCAACTGAAATCAGCCATAACACTGCACCATGAGACTGCAAACAATTAATTGCATCAGGTAAGTATGCAAATTAACCACTCATACAGTATGACAAGAAAGACAAAAAAAAACTGCACATACCAAAGACTATTCTGTCTGCTTCACAACGAATTAATACTCCAGACATAAAGCTATGAATTAATTTAAACAACTTCCACATGTAACCAGTTGTGTGGCTTTACTCACACACAAGAGTGAAAGTCAATGACTACAATATATGTTGAACCATTCAGATCCTCGCATTCTATATCCAAATTACCTTAAACATGAACACACAAAAATATAATGACTCAGTATCCTCCATCTAAACTCATGACTTTATACACAAGTACCATTTCCTAATTTAACCTTTGGATCTCCACAAATTCTGGCATACAAAGTCACACATATTAACATAATTTATGAAGACATGCTGCCAAGCAAACAAAGACTCCAATTAGGAAAAAAGTATAAAACTGCAAATCTCTGCACAAATTACAGTACAGATGCACATAAAACTACTTTACACTTTGTTATTGAACAACTGCATTAGTTTAGCAAGGGCCAAACAAGCCAAAGTTACCTTTTTTCCTCTTTTGAGCCAGGAAATGGAAATAGTCAGACATGCATGCTCCTGCAAAAATGGTCTGACTCCCAGGGGTCTGTATTCCAGGAAACAGGAAGCAAGCTGGTGCTTCCCCCTACAATTGCTGATTGTGACAGACCCAGCACAACATTGTGCTACCCAGTACATTGTTGACATATGGTCACATCATTGTGACACCCACTACCCAGCATTAGATACTGGTCATGTCATGACAAAGCCATGTATTTCAACCTTGTCACATACTCCCCTGCTCAAAAGTTTGGCGACCCTGCAAACTTACCATTTATCAGTAAATATAACTATCTTAAATCTAATACAACCGCGTTTCAACAATAGACATTCTACAAACTCACATTACCTATCCTAACTGTACCCTGACAAACCGGTTATGATCTGTGAATGCACAAGGCATGAATTCTCAACATTCACCATTAATACATGAAGGAAAATCCAATAACACCTTGTGATTATGCACTTTTCTGCCCCATCATGAATTGTAACATTAAGACCTGTGCTTGACTAATATTTGTCAGCACATCAGAAGATGTACCAGATATTGGAGCTTTGACTTGAGTTACATTTTCTTCCTGCAATGTAGATTTTGGTAAATGAAAGGGGTTTGCATGTTGACCAGCAGTTACCCTTTCTGACCTCCGTGGTCCTTCTGTTGCTTCCCTATCAATTTCAACCTCTTCAGGTTGTGATGGACCTTCACTAACATCTGTGACAACAGTGTCACATGGAGTATCAGTCAAATGGCCCTCCCCTGCTTTATGCAAAGCAGGGACTACTGGTTCAGCAGAACTGGAGACAGAGGCAACAGCATTGCCTGAAGGATCCTCCCCTGCTTCTTGCAAAGCAGTGGATGGTGGTTCAACATGATCATGACTTACAGAGTTATTTGGTACAATCGATGTAACATCAAGGACCAAATCACAATTGCTCAGGTGAATATCCTGCTCTGCTGGCTCTGAATGAGTTGTTATTGGTGCTGTCACTTCAGCAAAATCACTCTCTGGACATGTAGGCTCCCTGGTCTCTGGTTCCTCACTTACTAAAGACCGCGAGTCCAAAATCTCACTACGATGCAATGTACGAAAGGGACCCTCTCCTTCTAGAGGCTCAAGGACATATACATTTCCCTTGGGATCAAGACGTTTAACTACTTTGTATGGAACAGAATCCCAAATGTCCTGAATTTTGTTACGCCCCTTTACACCACGATTCTTACAGAAGACTCGTGCTCCCAATGGCAAAACAGCATTTCTGGAATCAGAAACATGTCCAGCCTGGCGCCTTTCAGCCTCACTATTGAGAGTGTCTCTAGCCTGAACAAATGCATCTTGCAGCCTTTTGCAATGGTCATTCAGCCACTCATCCATATTTGTGCCTGCATCTTCACACTTCAAACCAAAAACATGGTCAATAGGAAGTGCCGGCTCTCGACCAAAGAACAGGTAATATGGTGAGTAACCTGTGGATGAATGTGGGGTGCAGTTATAGTAATACACTAACTCAGGGAGATACTTTGGCCACTTTTTCTTTTGTTCTGATGGTAATGTTCTCAAGCGATCATGTATTGTACGGTTAAACCTCTCGCACTGCCCATTCCCTTCGGGATGGTAGGGTGTTGTGCGACTCTGTGTTATTCCGTAAATACTACAGAGTTCCTTGACAAGAGAGCTCATGAAGTTCCTCCCCTGATCAGAGTGGATGCGTTTTGGCACACCATAACGTACAAACCACTCTGTCACCAACACTTTAGCTACTGTAGAAGCTTTTTGATCTTTGGTTGGAATGGCTTGGGTGAATTTGGTAAACACGTCAGTCATTACGAGAACGTTTTCCAACCCGGAGTTACTGGGTTCCAACACTGTAAAGTCCATAGCGACTACCTCTAAAGGTTTGCTAGCAAGCAAAGATCCCATTGTGGTCTTAACCGACTTTCCGGCCTTAGCCACCATGCACCGTGTGCAGTCTTTGCAATAGTTCTCAATATCTGTAGCCATGTTTGGCCAATAACATCGAGACCTTGCCAACTGTAAAGTCTTAGCTGATGCCTGGTGACCGACATTATCATGGAGTGCTTCCAGAATTTGCCTCCTCAAAGCTGTAGGTACTAACAGTTGTTTCAGGCTATGACCAGCTTCCTGTACTGATCGATAGAGAACACCATCACTATCTTGAGACAACCTATTCCAACTGTTAAGCAATCTACGTGTTGCTTTGGAACATTGCATTAGTTCCTTTAGGGAAGGTGGTTTCCCTTGTGCAACATATTTCATAACAGGAGATAAATCTGAATCTGCAATCTGCAATTTCTGTAACTCCTGACGTGGTATAGCAGGCAAAGCAGAAGTACATTCTGCTGCTGAAGTACATGAGCGTGTCTGTACTTCTTCCAACCAAACTTTAGAAGTGGTTCCTCGGTATCGATCAAACAATGACTGAGGAAGGGGGTAACCAACAGACTTACCATGCTCAGCAAGGATTTGGGTACATATTCCTTCAAATCTGATGCTTGCTGGCTCTTGTCCATGATCAGGCCTTCTGCTGAGGGCATCTGCATTAGAATTTGCCCTGCCAGGTCTGAACTGGAAACTGAAGTCAAATGGAGCCAGAGACGATACCCACCGCATCTCTGTGGCACCAAGTTTGTGAGAAGACTTCACGTAGGTTAAAGGGTTGTTGTCTGTATAGACAATAAACTTTGACCCAATTAAGTAGTCTCTGTACTTTTCCGTTATAGCCCATTTGAGCCCAAGCAGTTCCAGCTTCATGCTAGAATAATTCTGCATGTTTTTCTCATTTGGCCTTAAGCCACGACTGGCATAGCTCAAGACAACAAGGCCATTATCTTGTTTTTGTGATAAAACGGCACCTAAGCCTTCCATGCTTGAGTCTATTTCAAGTAGTAAGGGCAGGTTGAAATTGGGAAACCCAAGAATAGGAGCAGTAGTCAACCTTTTCTTAAGCTCAACAAATGCCTCTGTGCACTTGTCATTCCAAGCTTCTGACAAAGGATGTTTCCAGACCTGCTCAGACACCTTCTTTCGGCCCTTCTTCTTGCTAGTTGGTCCTGTTCCAGTTAAAGCAAAGAGTGGCAATGCGATCTTAGAAAATCCAGGAACAAATCTCCTATAGTAGCCAGCTAATCCTAAGAAACTTCTTAGGTCTTTCTCAGTCTGAGGAACTGGCCAGTCAACTACAGCTTTGATTTTACCTTCATCTGGTTCTATCCCTGCTTGGGAAACCACATGGCCAAGGTACTTTACCTTCTCCTTGAAAAAATGGCACTTTTCAGGTTTAATCTTGAGACAATTGCCTGACAACCTTTCCAATACTAATTTAAGTCTATCCAGGGTTTGCTGGAAACTATTTCCGAAGACACAGATATCGTCAAGATAAATTAACATAGTCTGGAAATTCTGGTCTCCGAATAACTTATCCATCAGCCGCATAAAGGTGGCTGGTGCACCCGATAACCCAAAGGGCATTCTGAGGTATTCATATAGCCCCCCGGTGCCGACACGAAAAGCAGTCTTCTCAATGTCGTCAGGATCGACAGGGAGCTGGTAATAACCTTGGGCCAGGTCCAGACAACAGAAATACCTTGCTCCAGATAGAGCATCTAATGCTTCCTCAATACGAGGTAAAGGATAGGCATCACGGTATGTTTTTGCATTCAAAGCCCTGTAGTCTATACAGAGTCTTAATTTGCCATCCCTTTTTCGTACTAAGACAACAGGAGATGCATATGGGCTGGACGATTCCCGTATGATTCCACGTTTCAGGCTGGTCTCTAAATATTCTCTTACCTCAGGCCACTGATTTGGTGGAATGCGGCGATGAGGCAATCGAACTGGGACATCATCCACAGTTCGGATCTTATGATTAACCTTATCACACAGACCCAAATCATCCTCATTTTCACTGAACGTGTGATAATATTGGTGAAGAAGGTCATGTAGTTGTTGCTGTTCCATGTCGGTCAATCCATCACCAATATCTAATTTCTTAAGAAGTTGAGAAAATTTAGCCAGAGATGGCTTCACAGCAGTAGCCTCTTCAATATGCACGGTTCCCTCGTGTATATCTGAAACCTGCACCTCAGGTTCCATACTACAGTCAGACAAGGTACCAATGGAAGCTCGTGGAGACAAATACAGATCTTCAGAGCTAAAATTTGCCACTTGAACTGGAACTCTGCCTGTGCTGTCTACTTCAACCACAGCACGACCAAGGGCAAATCCACGTGGACCTGTAAAATTTGTAGCCTCCTCCACTACAGCCACATATGTTTCCCCCTTCATTGAAGGCTTTACACTTGCCTCAATAACTTTAAGGGAACAGGCAGGTATTAGTACTGGCTGCCGACTAGCCACACGTACACGACCTGCACAACGTTCATCAGCCGTCTGCATCCGTACTTCACCGAAAAGTGTCAAAATTGGTCCAAGAACTGAATTGTTCAAATCAGGTTTGTTGAGATGCAGGTGTTGTTTTCTGACATCTCGCAAAACATTGCATCCAATGACGCCTGGAACTTGAGATTTCCTCTTTTGCATCTCAGGATCTACAGGGTCTTTCACCACCAGGAATCCCATATTGGGGTATTCCATGCCAGCCATAGAAACACAAAGCTCAATATACCCAATATAGGGTATCTCAAAGCCATAGCTGCCCTTTATTTGGATTAAAGTAGATACATCCACTAAATTGCTTTGAGCAAAATGCTCGTTGTAAAAGGACACTGTTATGGTGGACACCTGAGCACCAGTATCTACCAAACACCGAGCCTCTTTGCCACCAAGGCAAACAGTCATTTCTGGACAGTCTCCTATAGCATTGCGCACTATTGAGCCCTTAAAATCTGACTGGTGGCCTGCCAAGTGGCTCTCCATGACAGGCTGTTCTATTTTAAAGGTGATTTGGTACCATCAACTTCCTTTTTAGGACAGTCCTTTTTTATGTGGTTAGGAGACCCACAATTCCAACAACGCCTCTGTTTGCGCTGCTTGGGCTGGTACTCCTCTGAAGACTGACCTTCAATATGTTTAAGAATCCTTTCAAGAAGCTCTCCTTGTTTACGCACTGTAGCTTCCAAGGAGCTTTCTGCCATGGACTTTTGAACGGTGGCTTTTGTGGGTTTGCTCTGCACACCTCCAAGCCATTGTTGACTCCTATCTCTCAGTTGAAAGAAATCAAGCTGAGGTGCTTCTACATTAAGCCTCCTGAGTTCACGTTTTAGGGCTTCGTCTCGCACTGCTTCAGCAAGACGACCTTTCAACAAACTCTGTTTGCTGGGCTTAAAAGAAGGATCTAATTGCACTATGCGTTCAAAAAGACGCAAAAGGCGCAAAGAGCAAGCCACTAAATCTTCCGATTCCAACTGTGTGAAAGAATAAAATTTTTGTTGAAGCTGTGGCAGAAGATCACCATCCCCGAAAACTCTCAATAGAGTTGACAAAATCTTCTCAGGATCCTCCTCCTCCTCACCACCACGTCCAAGAATTTCCATTTTAGCTGTGCCAGCTAAATGCTCTAAAATACAAGCTGCAGCCCTTTTGCCATCAAGACATCTTGCTGCCAAATGTCCACGCATATCAGCTACCCATTCTTCTACAGATGGATCACTCGGTTTTACTGGGCATCCTCTGAAACGATCCAGCTTAGTAGTTGCAACATAAATTGGCAACTGAGGGGGCTGTTCCGCAATGGGGGAGAGCCCATGACTGGCTGATTCAGTTTTTACTTTAGCACACTCGGCCCTAAGTTTGGCCAACTCATCTCTGAGAGCCTCTACTTCTTCCTTTGATGCCATATTAACAGCACTGATCAGATCAGGTAACCAGGTATTAACCAAACATAGCAGGAAACAAATGTACAGCACATTCATATTCAGTTAAACTGGTGTAAAAGACACATAGAAACACTTACCCAATCCATGTTTCAGGACACCTGCATACATAGCACAAGGCTTAATAACTTACCATAACTTTACTGACAGTCCCCAAGCTTGCATTCATAGACCATACCAGTAAGTATAATTACACCCTGTACTAATAGGAAACTGAAGTGTTCTATCAAAAGTAAATGCAAAGCAAAATTCTCACTGAAAATGTGGCAACTCCTCACATATGTAAGTCTATATTAACCATTAAAGTGTCTCAGCATGTCCAATCTGCACAAAAGGTAATGCCATATCCAAAAGATCAAGCATTTTAAAATGTCTTGTATATCAAAAATTTACTTTTTAAAAAAATGTCGAAGACCAAAATTCTCCACTTGCAACAGCCGTATCTGCAATGTCCAACACACTCAGTATGTCCCAGCTGCAATGTCACAATGTCCCACATAATACACAACAGGTCACTGTTGCAATGTATAATAGAACAGCAGATCAATGACATCCAAACACCTGCGATGTAGAGGTGAGCACTTATCTCTTTAGGGGTTCTCCAGCATGGTCTTGTGGAAAGATCTATGTGTAACCCTGCTCGCAGCGCCAAAATGTGACATGCCAAAACCCTGACATGGATGGGTACGTTTTACACGTCTTTATTGTGAAGACATGACAAAAATAAAACCCTGAAAAGAAGAAAAAAAATGAAAAATAAAAATACAAAAAAATAAATACACATTGGTCAACTATACTGACCACTGAAATCTGAAGTTGCCACAAAATACTGATAATTACATAACGCAGTAGCTGATGATATAGCATGAAATACCACTACATCGTGTGATTCACTCATCACTAAGTCTGTTCAGTAATATTACATACATTTACAGAATTATCATGTGTGCATGCCTACTGAACAAATTACATGATAATAATGTACACACAATTCACTTAAGGATCCAACTTTATTAATATCCTTAATAAATTAACATATGTATTTGTCCCTCACCCTAAAGCTGGGCAGATAACCCAGGTGCGCCTCTCAGCATCCCATCACAAAGCTATACTGCTATATGTAGGGTGGGTATGCAACTGAAATCAGCCATAACACTGCACCATGAGACTGCAAACAATTAATTGCATCAGGTAAGTATGCAAATTAACCACTCATACAGTATGACAAGAAAGACAAAAAAAAACTGCACATACCAAAGACTATTCTGTCTGCTTCACAACGAATTAATACTCCAGACATAAAGCTATGAATTAATTTAAACAACTTCCACATGTAACCAGTTGTGTGGCTTTACTCACACACAAGAGTGAAAGTCAATGACTACAATACATGTTGAACCATTCAGATCCTCGCATTCTATATCCAAATTACCTTAAACATGAACACACAAAAATATAATGACTCAGTATCCTCCATCTAAACTCATGACTTTATACACAAGTACCATTTCCTAATTTAACCTTTGGATCTCCACAAATTCTGGCATACAAAGTCACACATATTAACATAATTTATGAAGACATGCTGCCAAGCAGACAAAGACTCCAATTAGGAAAAAAGTATAAAACTGCAAATCTCTGCACAAATGACAGTACAGATGCACATAAAACTACTTTACACTTTGTTATTGAACAACTGCATTAGTTTAGCAAGGGCCAAACAAGCCAAAGTTACCTTTTTTCCTCTTTTGAGCCAGGAAATGGAAATAGTCAGACATGCATGCTCCTGCAAAAATGGTCTGACTCCCAGGGGTCTGTATTCCAGGAAACAGGAAGCAAGCTGGTGCTTCCCCCTACAATTGCTGATTGTGACAGACCCAGCACAACATTGTGCTACCCAGTACATTGTTGACATATGGTCACATCATTGTGACACCCACTACCCAGCATTAGATACTGGTCATGTCATGACAAAGCCATGTATTTCAACCTTGTCACACTTTCGTTGCCAGTGTTGTGTTATACGGCTGAAGTATAGGGCCAAGTGACTGAAAATATGAACTGAGTATTGAGTGGAGACTTTTTTGGGGGGGGGGGGATTCCCCATGCATCATTATCAAACTGTTCATGGAATTGTATGCCCCGCTCTTATTTTTCTTTAATTAATTAGCTAATTTATTTATTTATTTATTTCAATGAAAGTGTACTTGGCATGGTCCTCATTGATGTCTGGAAAGCTTTTGACACAGTGGACCATGATATCCTGTGTGAGAAACTCAGAGCAATGGGTGTGGGCTCAGTTGATTGGTTCCACTCCTATCTAACTAACAGACGTCAGCTGACGGATGTAAATGGTACTTATTCTGACTGGGGTGATATATTATGCGGCGTCCCCCAGGGCAGTATTCTTGGCCCTCCTTTGTCCCTCTGTTATGTAAATGACATTCAAATTAATGTTAACTGCAAAATGATTGCTGTACGCTGACGACTCAGTTTTGCTCGTACGAGGAAAAGATCCTGACATCATATCCACTTTGCTTGGGACAAATTTGCAGTCGTGCAACCGATGGCTAGTTGACAACAAGTTGTCGATGCATTTCGGCAAGACCGAATGCATTCTTTTTGGTCCCAAAAGAAAATTAAAAGAAGTGGAGAATTTCAGTGTAGAATGTGATGAGCACACAATACAGTTGGAAAAGGGTGTAAAGTATCTAGGCTTGGACCTGGACCAATCTCTCACTGGTGCTACCACCGTAAACAACATTGTTAAAGTAACTGGTTCACGTCTGAAATTCTTATATAGACAGGGTCATTTTTCAAAGTTTGAAACCCGTAAATTGTTGAGTCATGCTTTAATGCAGCCCTTCTTCGATTATTCTGCTTCAAGTTGGCACTCTTCCCTAACTCAGGCCCTTAAACGTAAACTTCAGTTAGCCCAGAACAAACTGGCTCGCTTGATACTTAATTTAGGCCCCAGAGCCCACATTGGCTCTGTTGAGTTGTAAAAAGCTGGTCTTTTAAATACTCAGATATTCTTCTTTGATGTGGATAAGCAGCATGGAGCCTGTCTCGAATATCAGTGCTTGTAGTTATTCGAGACCTAAGAGCTGTTGTGACGATAAACTGGTCTTGGCGCCTGGTAGTCACTTTTGATCCTGCCTGCCTTTGCAAGTTGGCTACATCATTAGTGCGTTGGAATTTCTGCCACAGGTCATTTATGATGTGATGGTTTACACCAAGGGTCCTTGCCACAGAACGACAGCTTTCTCCAGCCTCAATTCGGCCAACAGCTCTAGCCCGGTCTACAGTTGAGAGTATATTGGCATGTTTCGTCCAGCAGGTTTGCAAGCTGATGGAGAACCCATACCTGATCTCAAGCTCTGCCACAATTTATACTCTTAACTGTCCCTGTTCTTGTCCAAATCATCCACTCGTGTCATTGTAAAGTGAAAGAAAAAAACAATGTTAGGAAGAGCTTAAATGGGGACAGGATTACCACACACGTAATGCACTACAAAACACTTCTTTGCAAAGTCATTTTTCAGCTTTGTTTTAGAATAAGTGCATGTGTAGCCAAGCATGAATCTGAAATCAAGTGAATACTCATGAAATATGTTCTAGGGTACTTGCAATTTACAAATACATTGTCTTTTTAGACATTTTATTTTAAGTGGGTGCTTTATTTTCAGTTTAAAAGGTGGAGAGTTGTAAGTTTTGAGTAGTTTATTTATCCTTACCGAAAAAAATACTATAATGTTACGCAGGCACAAAGGGCAACAGCGTTTTAGTTGTGCATAAACGGCAGTGGGAACCAGGTAATTTAAGCTCTCGGGTGCGCATGCTCGAAAAGCGAGGTACTTTCCATCCATGAAAAATATCTAGCGCTCAAGACAGGAGAGCGAGGTCTGGATCATGGCTTGGGAGATGGTGTGAAAGCTACTTAACTTTGACGGCGCATCAAGCCGTCGACGTGTCTTGAAGCGGTATATTCGAGAAGGCTTGCTCGCTTTCACCAACCAGATCTCGATCAAGCAGCAACTTTATATGCAGCCTTATTATATGTTCCTATCATGCAGTTTTATTTCCGGAATGAGGAGTCACTGGGACACAGATATTGATTGGTTCTCCAGTGAGCAATACACCTGATACAAATGAATCGTATTCAATTTAGTTATTGACCTGAAGAAAACACCGCAGCTGCAGCAAGCTTTCTTTTCAAAATATAACAATCAAAAGTAGATACATTTCGATTCAATACATTTATGTCTTGCCATTAAGAACCCAAAAGGGACATGGGGGTAATGATCACAGTTTACAGAAAAAAATAAATGGACCTTCACAGATCACATGTAGGTGAAAAACCAATTTCAAAAACCACAAAGAAAATTTTATAGAGTTTAGAGGGTGAGCACTAGTCCAAATTTAAAGGGAGTTAGAAAGGCACAGCTTTCCTGGTCACGACAGGAATCCACACAAACTGTAGTGAAGCAGCGGGGGGGGGGGGGGGAGGGTTGAGCAGCGAGCTGCAACTTGCAAGCTACTGACGTTGATAATACCCTCATACATAAAACCTATCATGGGGAAGATTGCAGCGATTTTCAGTGCTGGTAACCAGATTTTAAAAAAAAAGCTAGGATAAGGTTTCTTGCCCTATCAATTTTCCTCCACATACAATCCTCTCTGCAATAGCCAAACATCGAATGCATTAAAAGTTTGAATGTGACTTTGAAAACACAAGGTTCCAGATTGTACGGGAAGAAAATGTGAGCCACTGGGATATTTTGGAATAAAAAGTCTGACTGAGTGGCCTAGCTGACAACATTGTCCTGGCAGCTTTAAAAATAGCCCTCAGTAACATGCAAGCATTTCTCATTTTAAACCTTTACGTTCACAAGACAATACCTGTTGAAATAGTAGTAGTAGTAGAAGTAGTAGTAGTAGTAGAAATAATAATAATAATAATAATAATAATAATAATAATAATAATAATAATAATAATAATAATAATAACGATAATTACAAAAATAATAATAATGATAATTACAAAAATAAAAATAATAATAATAATTATGTATCGCTTTAAGACGGGGGTACCGATTAAGTGCTCTTATTTGAAGGTTACGACCAGGATATTTATAATGATATTGACCAATATAGTGTTAAAAAGTAGCGAGCTGTCGATGTTACGCAGAGACAACATTCAGCTAATTGCCGTACATAGATCTTTCCACGCGCAGTATTAGCCGTTCACCGTTTTATGTATATATTATTCATAATTTTAAATTTCATGTTCCTCGAAATTGTAAGTCACTAATGGAGTTTTGCCGTTTCAGACAGAAGTATGCATATAAAATACAATCAAATCAGGGTGCTATATGTAATGCAGATATTAAGATCTGAAAATATTTATATTGTAACAATTACCACAAAAATATTAGAAAGGGCATAGGCGCTTCTATCCCATCAAAAAAGTTACATTTTCCCACAATGTGAAGATCTGCCGTCATAGACTTAGCATTGTTTTACTTTCATACAATACCTCAATGAATAATATAGATTACGCCGGTAAGTCAAAGATTTGATTTAATAAACACACATTTTATGAAATCTGAGTACATTATTGAATACATAGAACGATTCAAATGTGACTGTGAAAACACAAGGCTGCAGACTGTCCGGGAAGAATATGTGACCCACTGGAGTATTTGGGAACAAAGAGTCTGGTTGAGTGGCCTCACCTATGGCATTTAAAAATACAGGGATTGTTCTTTCCCAACATATCTGACGCTGATAAAAGTAAGCTCAAGAGCATATTCGGGCATTCACTGATTAACGCTAGAGGGCCGGTAATGGTGTACATGCCATGTCCATAATACGTCCTTTCAACTCGTGTTCCAAGACATGCAATTTAATCTCCAACTACGTGGACAAATATAAATTGCAACTGTCAGGATATGTACATCAACAACGAACATATCTTTTGAGGCTACCATATTTCCCATTATTTGCAAATAAGCCGCAAAACATGTTCTTCGGTGTACGAAACTTGATACGAAACCTGTGATCCACAAACAAGCATTATTTTGCTGGTCGGAAATATATGTTTGATAGTCCATAGGACTGTGTTCAAATCTTGAATTTGTTAAATGCAGCCTGCAGATTTTATGGTTTTTTGGTGTTTTGTGTTTCAAACGCAACAGCATAATACTGTCAGCAACCTTTAACTGTCTATTAATAGAAAATGTGAGCGCTATTTTTGACCACATATTTTTTATTAAAAAACACAAACACACCGGAAGTAAAACAAAAACAAAAAACAAAAAAGGAAACCTGAAGCAAATACCAAAAACAAGCATAAAAACAAAAAACTTCAACCAAACAAAACAAAACAAAAACAAACAAAAAACAAAAAAAAAACAAAACAAAACGAAACAAAAACAGAAACAAAAACAAAAACAAAACGAAAGAAAGAAAAAAAACACAAACAAACAAACAAACAAAAAACAAACCCACACACCCGTGTTTGGACAACTGACACTTAGAGATTATGGCTGTTCGGTGAAATGTATTCTTACCATAACAGTTTATGGCAGTGATGTTCGTTTCCGATAACTTAGAATGTGGCCAGTCGTTCTTCCGTTATCCTACAGTGTTAAATGCCTAGCCCCTTCATTTCGTTAATGGTAACTTTGCTGTTTATCTTAGTCTCTGAGATCCACTGTCTATGAATGATTCATAGATACAAGGATGTAGATGTATTTTAATTTCACAATAACGTGTAAAACAGGTATATATCAAGTCAAATGAAAACAGGAAATACAATGGAATAGAAAAAACATCAACTCTCGACTTAAAAACACCAGTATGGACTAAATTCATATCCAGCAGTGGGAAAGAGTTGATATCAAGTATAAATTCACCCGTCAGTCAGACGGAAAAAAATTAAACTTGTAGATAAGCCGTTAAGTCGTACTGATGTAATCACCAAGGCCCAAACAATGATGCGAAGTTTCAGACAACAGAATAATTAATCAATATGCTGCTGCTCGTAAAATAAAGGCACTGATGCCAGTGGGACACATAGGTGTTCAAACTGATTTTGCGGAAAAAAAAACTGCTAATGCTAAAAAAAATGGAAGTGTCAAGTGCCTACTGTAGTAAGGATCAAATAAATCTACACCCTTGTGTATTTCACTTTAGAACTGAAGAGGGTGGTAAGCTAAGGTAGCCTCGAAATATGTTGGCAGCGATGTGATGTCATACCGCAAAGATGGTTTTCCCAATTAGGCGTAGGATAGTATTATATGCAAAGCAGCTCTGTCTAAACGGAGTTAATCAACTACATTATCTAAGTGACTCGCCAAGTCCTCAGTATAGAAACAAGCACATATTCCATGTTTCTGCCAATCATCTACACCTTTTTGGTTTTTCCTGCACATGGAGGTAATTTGAAACAGGCCACGGTAAGGGACCCTGTGACGGGCGTGGGTGGTGCTGCCAATAATAATAATAATAATAATAATAATAATAATAATAATAATAATGATAATAATAATGATAATAATAATAATAATAATAATGATAATGATAATGATAATAATAATAATTATAATAATAATAATAATAATAATAATAATAATAATAACACAGAGCCTGTATTTTTACAACAAAGTTTATTTGAGAATGCGCGAAAATTCTGTAATTTCAGAAAAAATGAGTTTGCGCGAAATTAGACACGCGCGAAAAAAAAAAAACAAACTACAGTATATATATTTCGTATGGCAAATAAAGCACACAATTTGAAGAATACACACGTAATCAGTTAATTCAATAGCGTACAATCAAAGCGCCGCCGGGACCCAAAAGCGGCGGGCATGGTGATTAAAAAATTGAACAAGTAGCTAGCATAAGCTCAAAATGTAAAGCATGTCTTTACATTCCAGCTTCGTAAGACAGGATTCCAGCTGACTATCTCTGATCTAGCAAAGTTCATTTATCAATGACGCACTGATCTCTGATCTGTCGGGATGGTCAGAAGAGTTGCTGAAAATGTATTGCTTAACACGTGAGAGATCCCTTCTAGGAAACTCAGACTTAGGAATTCCAAGCCGAAACATTCTGTTATTGAAGGAGTTGTATGCTGGCGATTGGCTGCCTGCACTGGCCAACTGAGCAAAAAAACTTACAGGTTTACAGGCACTGTGGTATGACTTATAGAAATATGTAACGAAGCGTTTGTGCAATTGAGACTCAATGTCAACATCATTACACGTAAGGTGAAGCAAATCACTGTGACATGTGTATGGAAGAAACCAAATTTTCCATTTGGCTTTCCAAACCACAAAGAAAAGAACTGTTGCACTTCTTGCCCACAAAAGTTCCACTATTCGCACCCATATAAAGGCATGCAGAGTGCCTTAAACAATTTATATTTGGCAGTGATATAGACATATTAGAATTGAATAATTTAAACATATTTTATTAGTTAATTGAGCAACACAGACAGGCCCAATATGAATCTCGCTTAACAACCCCCCCCCCCCCAAAACAAGAGATAGTTGGTAGTACAATAGACATATTTGAATCGACCCATGAGTACGTTTGTTTCATGATTGAAACTTGGAATTGTATCACGGATATTGTCCATAGTAAAACACAAGACCCAATAGAGTAGTCTCCTGCGAGAGTGGTTAATATCGGGTTTCCCTGTTCCCTGATCGCTTTCGAAAGAGTAGATTATGTTAAAATCAAGACCCAATAGTGTAACCTGAATAATTGCAACTTTTTACTGTTGGATACTCTCAGCACCAAGACTAAGAGAAAGTTTACTAGATTCTCTGTCTCGCCCAAAAGACAAAAATCGTAATTTGCTAGGGTTGAATTTTACAATATATTTGTGAGGGTAATTCAAACAATTTTGTAATAGTTTGGACATGGGTGGCAGCAAAGGCGCCAACAATAAAGTGTCGCCAGCATACACCAACGGCCCAACAAAATTTCTTCCAACATGACATCCAAATCCAGTGGAAGAAGTTCATCGATGTATACATTAAAGAGAGTAGGAGACAGGCCACCACGTTGCTTGACACCATTTGTGCATCTAAAAATTTTTGAAATGGGATTTTTCCATTTTGCCTTTGTATATATATATATATATATATATATATATATATATATATATATATATATATATATATATATATATATATATATATATTTATTTATATATATTAAGTAACAAACGCCATATAATCGGGCATAAACCTGTCTTAATGAGTAACCTGAATTATTTCACATACTTAAGTCTGTCAAATACCTTTGTTGCACCCACGAAAACTGCGAACACATCAGATCAAGATTTCATGTGATCATTTACACATTCGATTACCACAAATGTGCACCGATTAGTGGAACTCTTAGGTTTGACGCTGCACTGCGACTCCGATGTGTCTTAAGCATCAAGATTTCTATAAAGAATAATAGCATGAAGAACTTCACCCAATACACTATTCAACTCAAAGCAGTACCTCTGCAGTCTTCCGAACATCAAGGAGACTTCATTCTCTTCTTGATAATGATATACAACAATATGGCCAATAAACCAGTGGGTGCGTGCCAATGCATAATCATTGTGTCAGAACGACAGAGATAGATGTATGTGAAGAGAACAAGGAACATTAGCAACATGTTCAAAATAACACGCAATATCACTCTAGTGCTTACCTACCTTCAAATACTTTACAGCCGTTTTGACTTGAGTCACCAAAGCCTTAAATAAAATAGCCTTGTCATTTTCACCGGGTACTATGTTTTGCGAATGTTTCCATTAAATGAGTTCACCAATATCTGAATGCACTTTACCCATTTCTGCTTTATAGTGGGAGACAGAGTTTTCTCCAATAATAGCGCCTATTAGAGATGAATCAAGGGGTGGATTGCAACTATGTGTTTATTGTTTGTAGTAACCCATCCCAACTACGCCATTTCCTGTAGCACTGTCTGTGTTGAATATCAACGTCCCAAGCCGGTCGGCCTTTACCCAAGGCAACGCCAACTTCAGATCCGTCTCCCCGTTGTCTTTATCAACTCATGGTAATCTTGCTGCATATTACACTCAGAGCAGATCCAGGTCGTCAAATTTATTTGTCGGTGTGTTTGCATGCGTCCATTATGCAGACAATGCGAGCATTCATGTGCACATCATCATACCGGGACTTCCTGCTGATCTTGGATATGCAATTGAGTGAACAGGCTTCTGTGGTAAATTGTGGCGGATTTCTTTGTTGACATTTTATATTCATGCGCGCTAATGTAGAATGCAAAACATCGCAATTAAAGTTTTTTTTTTCACTGGTCACATCGCATTTATGTCATTTTATCTTAACATCAAATAATCTATCCATGTATTTTTATAGAAGAAATACAAACAACCTCTCCCGTGTGTTTACTGTCTGAACGAAAGGCTTCTCGGTCGCAGAAGCCAAGAGCCACTTGTGACAAGTGCCTTTTGCGACCGAGAAGCATTTTGAAAACACTGGTCGTGGTGGTTTTCCTTTTTACAACGCATCATACTTTCCGGCAAAATTGTTGGCGCTATCATCGCTGTTCATGATGTGTACACCTCAGCTACCAACAAAATAGAGTTTTTACCCCCCCCCCCCCATTTCCCTTTTCCCTACTCAAGTCCAACACTCTTTGAAGCCAGGCGCTGATCACTGCGCAGACACTCTAGGCCAGCTTGTTTGTCACTTTCTCTTGAAACATGTATCTTAATTACTAGAACAGCTGACGCTAGTCCAGTTTCGTTTGCTTCGTGGTTCAAAAAAGTTGTACAAGTTCACTTTCGGTCAGCCAATTTTGACTCCTCGAAGGCTTGATGTGCCGTGCGCGCTAGCTAGCATTTAGGTCATCTCCGAAGCCATGATATAGACCTCGCTCTTCTGTCTTGAGCGCGAGATACTTTTCACGCGTGAAAAGGACCTTGATTCCTGAGCATGCCCACACGAGAGATCAAATTACCTGGTTCCCACTGGCGTTTTTGCCCGATTGAAAATGTTGCCCTTAGCGCCTGCGCAACATTTTACGGTATTTTCTCTTTATAGATAAATAGTTCAAATTGCTTTTGCTCAATAGGCGCATTCTGTGCGTTTTTTTTTTTTTTTTTTTTTTGCCTTGTGTTGCGACAGCTCACTATTTCATTAATCTAACTTTGACTCATTTTTGGGTCAAGCCATTCTAGCGGCCCACAATGCCCATTTCATGAGCAATAATAGGTAAACAATCATACCAGGATGTATGGACAAACTCACAAACCGGGGACAGTAGTTGTTCCATTATGAAGCATCGAGCTGTTTTGTTAGCACTGACGGCTTCTCCGCCTCAGAAATGGTATACCTCTTGAGTCGAGACTTATTGTTTTATGGATATTACTGGGTATTCCCGGCTGATCCCCGGAAGAACACCAGCAAGACTACATGGGAAAAGTTTGGAAAATTTCGAATATACATTCCTCGCCTTATTTTTGTAAGCTTAACATTTGCTGGTCTATAATAATAATCACTATATACTTGAAGAATTTTATAATTTTTGAACCTCGTCATGGGTCTAATGATCGTCCTGCCTTCAGGCGTACACTGACTAATTTTTCGTTAGGGTACCAGTATTGAATACTATCGTGCAGTTCTGGTTCCGCGAAGTAAGTTTCACGGCGAGTTAAGTCTCGCAGGGACCTGAGTGCTTGAGCACGAGGCAAGTTTCACGCGTGAAGAAGAAATCGCCGACGAGGACGCCTTTAAACCGCTTGCGAGGTCTTGAAAGCGAGATCGCTATTATACATACATACATACATACATACATACATACATACATACATACATTAACATTTAATAGTCTAGCACACTGACAATGGAGAAACCGTTATACTTCCAAGTAAAGTACTGATATTACTGTTCTAAGTGTTTATACATCGTACATGGAAGCACAATGCAACAATTTATTGTGTTGCTTGGTAGACCAACCTGTTTATGCTGACCCTCAGTCATATAACATTTGTATGAATGAGACTGCAACTCATTTTTTTTTTTTTGCTATCATTTTCTTTGTACACCTTATACAAGAGCTGCCAATATGGAGGTTGAACCCATAAATCCGCTTACCTCTCAACAACTCTTATCAAACGTGCATGTGTCAATAATTGCCAAGAGGTTTTGAAACCGGACTTGATATAGATCTGATAATACACGCAAGACTCCAAGCAGCCACACGCTCCTATATTTCAGTCTTCGTGGGAATTTGCATCCTGGAGATGGCTTGAGTGGACTTACAATATTATTGAACTGTCCAATTTACTATTTCGGAAATTTGTGATCAGGAACTAGTGCGAACAATTAAATTCTGAAGGTGGCAATATGTCCCATATCAACAAAAATGTTCAATACTACTGATTCATAACAGCAAGTATCAAAGCATTCACGCTTGTTTGGACATTTTACATATAGATAAATTACGCAGTGTTAATGAAGCATTTAAAAATTGTCCCTCTATTCCTATCAACTCATCAAGGCAGATGGAATAATATTTCAAGCATCGATCTGTGAATCAGCCCAATGTGTACAAAATTATATATCAGTTATAGCTACATCTGCCTCCAGTATACGCAACCGTGCAAATCAATTTACATGATCTCTGGATTGCGGACATCAGTCATTATTGACTGAATCATAACACTATCAAATCACAGAAAGATTGTATGTCATCTGGTTCCTTGTAAAAATGAGTTCGTTCTTTGGAATCGCAAAACGTTTGAATGCTGTGAAATGAGGTGCCATGTGAATAAAAAATTTTAATCTATATTTGGGATATCGATGTCCCCATATGAGATTTTACAACGTTAAATAAATCATATTGGTTTGCCTACTGTTTCATGCCATAGCATGACTTGTGGTACCTTGTTATTTCAAAAGTACACAGTGTGAAATAATATTGCATCACTGCTGGACTGATTGGGGCAGTGGTAGGAAGGGGGGGGGGAGAGAGAGGGCAGAACGGGCTCTGTTGGACCAGGAAATCAGCCTCGCTGTACCATCTGGCTGTTGCCGCGACGAAATTGAGAATCATGGCAAAATCAGATAACTTTAATGCAGGTAAACCTGGATTCGAACGACGCCTTGTTCTTGCTTCAAAACATGACAAGACATTTTTTAATGAGTCTTTGATGCAGGAGAACCACACAGAATGCAGTTACGTTGTTCAGAAACATTGCAATGAAAAGCTTGAGGGAATCCTCTTGCTTTGAAAACATCGCCATCGAGGAACCCAATGCGTGGCAAACTGTTTGCAGAAACATGTGTTAAAACTATTTCTTTGTACAAAATGTGTGTATGTATAGCATATTATATATATATATAATGTTCGAATGATGCATTTGGGGGATAAGTTTTAAAGACAGGCTTCAAACATTTAACACGTCAAAGTGTGGTGATTATCTTCCATCCATTGACCAGGACTGATAAAGTGTGTTGTCTTAATTTCATTCTGTACTTGAAGAATAACAAGAAAGAATTGTTTCAGCAGCGCTCACATAAAAACCAACTTTTATTCAGAAAAATAATTTTTGCTGGAGAGCTAAACGTGGGGCCCACACTTGATAGAGGAAATTTGTTGATAACAGCAATGGATTTAGGACACCGACGCAAACAAGCGAAAACAAAATGGCGGAATTGTTAATTTTTGGAACAGCAGTTAGCTATTAGTTGTATTGGCTAAATCACAGGTGAAATTTAGCTGTACATATACGAGACTAACCCAAGTAAACTTATTCTAATGGGGATACTTTGTATTTCTTTAAGCACCCGCTTAGATGTATAAAAAGGTAACAATTAGAACACGTTTTGCGATACTGTACGGAATCTAGGCCAGATAAAATAGACAGTATGTCCCTATATTTTTGCATACATTACTGATAACTGAAAATGGAAATGCAAGTAAAAGTAACTTAAAGAAATGTACAAGAAGTAGCAAGAGTCTTCTACCATAAAATGAAACATGAAAAATGAACGGCCATAAAATCAAACCATCTACAGAAGAAAGCTTCCTGAAACCGCTTGTACATTTTGGTGTCATTTTTGAGACATTGCAATGTGCAATTAACTCTTGGTTATGACATATGTTATACGCTACTAATTAGATAAGTACATAAATGCGTGGTATTGCTCAAGAGCGATGCTGGGAAACAGGAAGATGGACTTCTGTCTGCTGTTTAAGCATAGATTAATCATTCAGCATGTATTGACGAGTTTGAACATTAGCCTTTGTCACGCATTTGTGTCAATTACTTGACATGAATGTTGATTATTGACATGATGGGGTGTCATCATTCGTAGCATAGTTTGAACATTAGCCTTTGTCACGCATTTATGTCATTTACTTGACATGAATGTTGATTATTTATATGATAGGGTGTCATTATTCGTACCATTACTGCCCCATATAAACCAGATGTTATAAAAATAATTTGTTTTGTTCGTGCTCATCTCAATACAGTAGCTAAGGAATTCATCTTGGCAATTCATCTTCCGACAGATCCACATGCTGGTTGGGCAATTTTCATGAATACATTTAATTAAGCAAAATATTCTCCAGATACTTAATATGAATACACAGATGTAAATTAAAAATTTTAGTGGTTCTATGTCCACAATCCGAGAGAAGTCTGCTATTAACATTAGTGTTGGGTTTTTCCCGGCCAACTGCGACTAAAATCGAAGTTTCAGATTAACTTTCCTGAATTGTCAAATGTATATATCAATATTCTTCGTAAATAGAGTGTTCATTTAAATGCCAGTGTGCCTATAGTCCCATAGAATATATTGGTCTAGGTCAACCCTTTTACTCGGCACGCTTTGGGCTTATTGCGCCCGGAAAATGCACGTCCCAAAGCACGTCCAAGAAAGATGTTTGACTCAGTCTTAAATTTGGCAATGAAAGAGTTAGATTAAAAAATATACCATTGTCAAGCAAACGTGCCAGGTAGCAAGCATGAGGAGATAAATTAAAATGCCGTCATCTTAAGGCTGTGAATGCGCTTATGAAACTGAATGCAATTAATCATACGAAATTGAGTTGCAGAGATTACATTATAGATACCATTAATCACACGAAACTAAATCGGGTTAATGTTATCACTTTTATTCAAAATGTCAGCTTTTCCAAACCGAATAATTCATTTAAGTTTTGAACTACATAGGCCATCAACTCTTACGGGCCGAGCAGGACTCTGGATAAGGTTTAGTTGCTGTTCAATAAAACTAATAAGCGCATTGGTCTGAACGGGAAAGTTGCGTTAAACTGATATATATATATATATATATATATATATATATATATATATATATATATATATATATATATATATATACCAAAGAAATATATACAACATTGGTGCAATCTGTGTTGACATTTCTTATTGGTTCGCCCTGCCTGTTGAAATGTTAAAATACGATTACGGCGCTTTGATTGGAGTTTTAATCACGAAGTAAATGCAGCAAAGAAAATTAATATCGCCCATATTAAAAATTAATTCCTTACAATTCTTTGATATTTTGCTCGAACCTTAAACCACTGGTATGCTACAGTAGAACCTGCCTATGAGACCATCTCTGCCAAAGGACCCCCTGCGCCAAAGGTCCAATCTCACCATCCCAATTAGCATATTTCAGTTTTATTTTACTTGCCCTAAGGGCCCATCTGTCACCAAAAAAAGAAAAAAAAAACATTTTTACAAATTCTGTAGGTGGTGTCCTGAGGCAGGTGTCATTGTATATGCGCAGAAATGCACAGTTTCAAAATGGGCATTATTAAAGCAAATTGTGCTTCTGTCACAAAAAAAAAAAAAAAAAAAAAAAAACTAAATTAAGGATTCAATCGTTGTTACGGCTATGGTGTACTTAACGCTTTACTGCAATTTAATCTAATTTAAAACTGAACATTATTACGATTGAGCATAGATGAGACGGAAATCGTTCATAAAGCTGCATATAACTATGTGAAGTAACCTGGATATTTATTGTTGCTGATTAAGTTACAAACTAATCATAGGTTCAGTGAAGTGGGATTTAATCGGGTTTTGAAGTCTTAGCACAAGATCCCAAGTGAGTTTCACTATGTTACAGGAGTCAGAGCGTTCTGAGGTACCGACATGTAAAGAGAACACACACAATATAATTATGACATCTTTTTTGTTAATAATTCGTGTTACATTATCTGACATATTTATGTTTTTGTGGTAACTTAAATTGCCAATGCACGTCAGACCTCTTCAATCACTGGCAATGCTTTGATCAGTAAAACCTTGCTCATCATTACACATTGCCTTCGGGTGTTCTTCATTAGTTCCAGTTTTCTCGTTTAACAGTTTCTCTTGGCAAATACAATATTTAGATGATGCGGCAATACGTATGTACTTGCATAGATACGTCACTGGAGGTATGACGTTTTACCCCGGTTCGCATATCTTTTCAATTTTGTGCATAAAGCTAACTCGATTTAAATGTTAGATAATGTGTTTATGGATTTCATATATTTATACATTTATGATAACCCTACGTCTTTAAAAGGGACCATTTATGACCTTGATAGTGTGACATGTTGTCTACAAGTGACAGGAAATTCATCATTAAACAGCCTGAAGACACACATATTTCGTGATGGTAAAATACCAACACACCAGGTTTTGAAATGGAAGAAAATGTAAAGAATTTTTTTCCTGGATGAAATGCTGTTTACAATGTGCATCCCACAAGCTTTATTAGCTACAAACAACAAAGACAATATTGTGCAACATAATATATATATATATATATATATATATATATATATATATATATATATATATATATATATATATATATATATATATATATATATATATATATATATATATATATATATATATATATATATATATATATATATATATATATATATATATATATATGGGCGCCGCCAAACAAAGTAGAGGCACCTAATCCATGCCGAGTAAATCAGCAAAGCCTATGTTCGTGAAAAGAATACAACGGCTAACAAAGTATTATTGCTAAATAAATCGGTAATGTATGGGTAATATTTGCTACAACAGGTCAACAACGATCGGTTCCTTGAATTAGTGTCTCACAGAACAGTGCCTTTGTGAATTACTCTCCACTTACCCAAAACGTTTTGAACCATGACCTGCAAGTAAAAGATCAACCGGTAAAATGGTTCATATGGGAACTCTGTTGACAAGAGAGATATATATTTATAAATATGCTTGAATTCTGCAGACTCACAAGCCACTCCAGCCAAATGTGACCATAGAGTAAGATACATGTAAGAAGGCATGAGGCCACCATTACCATTACAGACGCTTGTAAGTAACTTTACTCAAAATTTTACCCTGTCTAAAAAGTGGATGCAGTGCTCTGCGCACCCTTTGTTGGTATTATCTCCATGCCTTATGGTATATTTATACAGTGTGAACGCACTGTTGTGTCCACCCATTTTTCTTCGTTTGTAACAGCAAAAATGCAACAAAATGAAGGAAACACTTTAAGCCAGAAGAGTGCTATTGCCATACGAATATAAGTTTATTTATTTGTTTTATATCTTGGGTCAATAATCGTACATCTGATGTGTCCTGGTCATTCAGTACTCAAATTGCTATAATATTACGAGGTCATTACTATTGTGTGATCTCTACAAGAAATGTTGAGATTCTTTGATGGGAAAAGGTAAAATAAAAATGAAAAGCCTACTCTTAGCATGCAGTGACCTAATGAATGATTGTCTGGGCAACATGAAGGAAATAAGAACATTGGCCTATCTCAGCGTTGCACCTCATATGCACAAACATTTATGTAAATTCCGTCCTGTCGGAGCAATGAACCAACTCTTTATAAGGAATTAACTAATGCATATAAGTTCCATTTAAAGCTCAAATGAAAGCACTGTTCACAATTTGTTAATTTAGATACATTTGTTTAAGTTTTACAAGGGCCATTATGTTTTCTAAGACGTAACTAAATGAATGTAACAACGCGGCGGAACGTAATTGGTGAGCGAAGTGTTTACAAGGAATTTGCTTATTCATTTATTTGATAACTCAGACACTTTAAATTTTACAAAGGGCATTATGTGTTCTAGGAAGTAACCAAATGAACGTAATAACACGACAGGTCGGAATTGTTTAACCAACATTTTACAAGGTATCCATTAATTCATGTAAGTCCAATCCACTGCTTAAATGAATGGTATGTAAAAATTTGATAATTTAGACTCTGTAAATTTTACAAGGGGCATTATGTGTTCTGGCAAGCGACTAAATGAGTGTAAAAAATTATATTTTCTCTAGTGTCAGTTTTATTCACAACTACTTTACATCAGTTTATATTCCAATTTTGAAATCTGATGGAGGGCAAATACCTTTAAGCCAGCCAATAAACGATTTCCGTCCTGTCGCGATGAATAATCACTTCTAGTCGATATCTGCAGCTCTATCTCAAAAGAAAAGTATTGCCAATTGGTAATTGTATATGTTTAATACTTATAAACATGTATTCTTAACGAAGTATATTTGGAATTATAAAAAGAACAGTTAAATTTCACACTATATGTTGACTATTTTTGGAAATGGCCCATATATATATATATATATATATATATATATATATATATATATGGGTCAACAAATGGCTCTGGTTGTGAAGTTATCACTGCGTATGCAAAAAAATTAGGTTGAGATGACAAAGCGGATTTTTTCCGCCTTAAATCAGGAGAGACGGCAGCTCCAGAGAGAGCAGTCGTGTCGCAGAAGTGCTCTGCATTTTTTGCCGTCAAGTGTTACAAAAGCTTACATCTTTACACTGCGATAGTTGAAGAGCTCACCAAATGTAACTTTCTACTTTGTGATTAAGATCAATGCGTTAATATGTGAATTTTTATTCTGTTTTATTTACTTATGTCTTATGTGTGTATTGAGGTATAGAGATGGTGTATTGAGAACAAAGGGAAGCCACGTGTCACTTTAACTGTTGCAGGGTGCGATACTTGATGTGATTCCCTTTTATTTGGTGTGAGAAAGTATCTCAGGTAAACGTGTGTATTTCCATAAAACGTTGTGTTAAACAAAATTATATCTTTTTTAGGTCTGACCGACTGCAAGACCTCGTGATACAACGGTAATGCGTATCGCATGCATTGCTTCCATTCATTGTTCGTTTACATGTGAGAAACATCAAGAAAAAGAATAAAGTCTCTTCTCATGGAACCGCAAGATTTGTTTTGAATTTCATTTGTGAATACAAAATGTTCTGCCCAAGATTTCTAGTATATGTCCTAGGACCTGGCTCTAGCCCTGCAACGTTCATGTAATAGAAAATTGTTGCAGTATATGAAATATTTGTTTCTTGTTTGAATTTTCAAAGAAATGTCACAAGCAAGGAATTGAATGTGAATCACAAAGATTTTTCCGCATTTCATTACATAGTATTTTGACATGTCCGAGTAGATCCTAGGAAATTCTGACTTTATATGTAATGTTTCGGAGTGCCGTATATTGCTCTTAGGAAATGAACACCCACTTCAATAAATATATAGTCACTTCCCTGCAGGTGATCAACTCAAGTCCCCTTAACTTTGTCCAATAACATGCACCACTGATATGACAAACAGTTGAAAATAAAATATGTTTGATAATAGTTTGGTATAACTCTACATCCGCACAATTTGAGAGGCAACAGTAGAATTCATATAATTCTGATCTGTCATTTGAACACTCACAACTAAGGCTTGTGAACCAGATGCCGTAATAAATTATAAAAGTATGACATTGATTAGGAAACCTCTGACACCACGGCATTTACCTATCGCTTCTTATCAGTTTTTGAGACTAAATATATATTACAGTTTCATACAGGCCAATCCACAGTGTACAAACTTTATAAATGAGGATCGCGTCACTCTCTTAAACTCTGTTGAGTGCAAATCGCATTGTTTGAGACATGTTAACCAATTTCTGACCAAATAAGATAACATTCGAGAACTTGTAGTAAGACATTCGGGCTCAGGGCAGTTGTAGACCTATCTCGGATAACCTTTTCTGAAAGACTATTACAAAATGACGTGTAGCCTCTAGAAAGCTGTGTTCTTGGGCATGTTAACATAGTGTTCAGTAAAAACTTGCAGAAGATATCACCGATACAAACCTTGCTATTAAGTCACTGAATTTTCTTAGTAAGTTCCCACGCCAGTACGTGATGGTAATATGGTCATGTAACTAGAGATGGAGATACCATTAAAAGCTCTACTTGTGTTAACTAAAGTATTGTAGGTCATCCGTGCGGCTTGCAATTAAGATGGTAAATATTTATTCTACGGTTATCAAACGATGAAGGTGAAACATTTTTTGAATTTACGAGCCCATGGTGACCTGTTTCAGCAATAGATAACAAGCTTTTGACACTAGGATAATACGTGCTTTTTGGTGGATATTTAAGTACAACAAAACAAGCGAAACATGTCCTGAACACATTGTTTGATACTATACATCATAAATTACCATTCGTGTTTTCAATAGAACCTAGAAACGAACCAGTCGAATGACACTCATCAGACGTCATATGCCAATACTGAAGTTAGCAAAATGGTTCTTGCAGGTCAAGGAGCATAATCATCACAGTGGTCAATTCTACTTCCTAAAAGGGTCTATTGGTTACTTC
Source organism: Hermodice carunculata (assembly GCA_964020975.1). Taxonomy (NCBI): domain Eukaryota; kingdom Metazoa; phylum Annelida; class Polychaeta; order Eunicida; family Amphinomidae; genus Hermodice; species Hermodice carunculata. Next base: position 61,566,329 of record OZ026622.1, on the reverse strand, counting down.
ACTGGAGATAATATCATTTAGGTCGTAGCCAGGCTTTCTGGAGCTGTACTCACCAGCTGCTGGAAATATTGATGCACCCCATATTAGGGGCACGCAAATCCCCCACCAAAAATCGAAAAAGAATAAAAACTTGGCAGTCTAAAAGGTATTTTCCTTCATTTTAAAATGTATACATTTTGCGCCATTAGCTTTCTAAATTCAATATAATAGAAACCGCATTTTGGCCAATTAAATCGTTTCTTTCTTTTTATTCATAATGAACGTTCTTTTAAAAAGTACAACAATAATTATTTTCTCCCGCAACCGAAAGTGTCGTGCGGTGACATAGAGTTAGTGAGGATAGGGGGCCGTCCGTCCGGAGTGCAATTTGTTTCTTCACATTGGTATTGGAAGATGAATGTTGATGCTTCGGTAACTCTGGAATCTCTTTGCTGTCATTGTTGAGTTTGATATTTATGAATATGGGTCATGTTTTTCTACGTAAGTGTATCATAGTAGAGACGTCTGTCTGTAGAACTTCAATTGTTTAGTGAGGGACTTGTAGAAGTCTACTCCTTGTATTTGATACTCTATAACAGTGATTCAATCACTTAACTTATTAATTAGATAATATTCCAGATTCATAGACATCATAAAAAACGATATAGCCCTACTTTCTAATTTTGCTATAAACTCAGCTGACGAACTAGTCAGAAGAACCAAAAGAGTGATAGGCCTACCAATTCTCCTTTATCTTTTGCAGAAGTAATGAAATTTGGATTTTGAGTGGTTGGACCTGTACATATTGAAAACACTATAATCTGTATTTAATGAAGAATATTTCAAAGGTTGAGAAGACCGGATTAAAACCACTAGCTGCCTTTTGTGGGTGACTATCTGTCTCAAGTTAGGAGTGAAATTTGTTTCTTCACATTGGTATTGGAAGATGAATGTTGATGCTTTGGTAACTCTGGAATCTCTTTGCTGTCATTGTTGGGTTTGATATTAATGAATATGGGTCATGTTTTTCTACATAAGTGTATCATAGTAGAGACGTCCGTCCGTAGGAGAGCATATTTCTAGAACCATAAGAGATAATATAATGAAAATTAAATCAGAGATGTATCATACCACGGGCATGTGTGCTGTATATTGTTTTTGACCTTGTCCCATTTTCAAGGTCACAGGACCCAAGGAAATATCCGTTTTCATGTGTCTGGCAGCATATCTCTAGAAACCCTTAGAGATAGAATAACGAAATTTATACCAGGGATGCATCATACCAAGGGCATGTGCACCATGTATTGCTTTTGACCTTGACCTATTTTCAAGGCCACAGGGCCCAAGAACATATTACTTTTTGTGCATCCAGACATGCTGTAAACATGGTATAGCTTTCATCTGTATTCTCATGCTTTGAATGCTTGTAGTGGCACCCGAACTATGATCATGGAAAGAGATGGTGCCCCTCTGTGCAGCGGCACCGTTTAAAGCATATACAATTTTTAGCAAATTATAGCATCAAGCTAATCATGATATTTGCCAGAAATATGCCTTCATGTAATGACTATTGAATCCTTCAAAAACAAATCATAACATATTCAAACAGGAACATCACATTTAATTGCTATATTTTGTTCTACATGCTTTGAAAAAATAATCTACATCCTCGTCGTGGTGCTGGGGAGCATGATGCACCCATTTGATTTTCCTTTCTATTTCCTTGTCTCCATCTTGACCGCTATATATAAACATCTTGGCTTGGCTTAAGCTAAAATCCTAGCAGTTGCTAACTTGTCACAGATGCATTGATGGAGTGGTGTACAAATAATAGATGAGTGCTTGATTGCTAAATGGTCATGGTTTTCCTTAATTTTTCAGCAAAAATCACAAATTGTAGCAGCATGTTGAAGTTATCTTGATATTGTGCTATTAATAGTCAAATGTTTGGTTAAAACATATATTATTTCACCAAATGAAAAAGGATTAAAAAATTGTAGAGCAATTCTATGAACTCAACTCCGTGTACATCAAATGAATTTTACATTTCATCGACAAGATGGTGGATAATATATACACTATATATATTGTTATGTACAGTATTATGCTGGCCTACGGTATTAATGCAATGGTTTCACAGAAGAATACATTTATGAAACAGGTGAGATGAAACTTTCCATAAACACACTGACAAGTTAAAATCGCTTAGTCTGAATAAGGAAACCATGGACTGTTTTAAATAAGTGAATAATTACACTCTCTGGTTGGCTGAGATAGAATAACGAAATTTTTACCAGAAAAGCATCATACCGAGGGCATGTGCGCCATGTATTGTTTTTTACTTTACCCTCATTTCAAGGTCACAGGGCCAAAGAACATATCAGTTTTTGTGCATCCTAGTTGGTGCATCCCTTTAACAAGTGGAACAGCCTTTGCAAAATTTTGTGGCGGGGACATGGATCCTTTAGATCACTGTACACTTATTATTATTATTATTATTATTATTATTATTATTATTATTATTATTATTATTATTATTATTATTATTATTTTTGTTTTTATTATTATTGTTTTTATTATTATTGTTTTTTTTTTCTTTTTTTATTATTGTTATACACATCACGATGACAGACTTTTTGGGAGTTTTTATCGATCGCAGATATCTGTTCAAGGAGCGCATCATGTTGGAACTTTATTCTACGTTCAAAGCAGAAAAACGAATAGTTGTAAGCTTCGACAAAACTGCACACGTGTATATTTGGGTTGCAATCAAATTCAACATTATTGAGGTTCCATGTAGTATCTTTTAACCTGGTGTTCAGAGGTACAGGGCCCCAGTCTGACTTCCATGGCTGACACTCTGTGGTATTCATATCAGGGTTGTCGCAGTCCTTGTCTCACAGGTTTACAAAAATTGCTGTATCAGCTCCATCAACTTGAGCAGACAGAAGACTTCGTTTTCTACGTCAGCTTCCAGGTATGTAGCACGCTTCCCATATTTAGAAATGTTTTCATGAGGAAGATTTTTTTTTCTGTGCTGTTGTCTAGATTTTGACTAGGTACAAAAGGCGGGATATGGACACTTTTCTCGTAAGTATTTGGTATGGATTATCTGTTACTCATCATGCTCTTCATCTTATTGACAGTACATACAGAAACATCAATCTCACAGGATGTATGCACTGGGTCGGTATCTATTCTCTGCAATGAAAGGGAGAGAGGGTGAGTGAGAGAGAGAGAGAGGAAGAGAGAGATAGAAAGAGAGAGAGAGAGAGAGAGAGAGAGAGAGAGAGAGAGAGAGAGAGAGATGAAACCTCTGTATGGCACAGACCGCCTATCTGGCTCTCTCATGAGCTGCAAGGAGGCGGGCGGTGGGGCGGGGGGGCAAACGTCTGAACTTTTACGTACTCCTTTTTCATATGCCACCTCCGGGAACAGATGGAGGACAAGCAAACGTCATGAACTCTGTGCACCATACTACTTAAATCGCAGTTTCAGGTAAGCAGGTGAGAGCTAGGTTGAGACAGTGGCCACATGAGTGGAAAAGTCTGCCTGAGGCTAGGTTATTTGATTCTTGCTTATACAGCACATTTAGTACCCGCCACGTTACTTGCATGACCGTTGTTGTGACCTCACCACTTTTCCAAATAATAAAAGCTACTGTTTATTCTTCAGGGATCCCTGGAAGCAATAAATGCCAGGATGTTCTCTCGTGCGGCCAGGTGATTGCTGTAAATATACAAATTGATACCGGTTTCTGGTTGGAATCATCTCTTCATTCACCAGTCGAAAGTGACCTAAATGCTGCCTTCTGAATTCGTTAAGAACTTACGTTCTGACGTAGATCCCGTATCAGGCTAATAGTTTGTTCTGAACATAAGGCAACTTGTACTGCAACTTGTACTGTACATCCATCTTGGGAACTGTCCGTATGTTTTGGAAGCGTTTTCTCGTCTTGCACTCAGAGCCAACGTAGTGCCATAAATAAAAGTGTGTGTGTCAACACACTCTTTCTTTCTTTTTCTTTCTTTTCTTTCTTTCTTTCTTTCTTTCTTTCTTTCTTTCTTTCTTTCTTTCTTTCTTTCTTTCTCTCTCCTCTTTCTTTCTTTCTTTCTTTTTTTCTTCCTTCCTTCCTTCCTTCCTTCGTTTCTTTCTTTCTTTCTTTCTTTCTTTCTTTCTTTTTTTCTTCCTTCCTTCCTTCCTTCCTTCCTTCGTTTCTTTCTTTCTTTCTTTCTTTCTTTCTTTCTTTCTTTCTTTCTTTCTTTCTTTCTTTCCTTACCAGCAAATTTGTCTGACAGTTTTCTCGGACACTAGTATACATAGAAACTCAGAACTTGGCATGATTGTACCTCCATACAAGGAGTTTGGCCGTTTTAAACAGATGAATGAAGGTTTTTACAATTATGCAAATTAGGGGCAGTTGAATTTTTAAATCTTAAATATCTTCAAAAGTATAATAGATAGAGATGTCATTCCAACTTATACTAGGGGGTTATCGACCAGTGCGTATCTGATGAATTTAAAACAAAAGTTGTAGTAATTTAAATTATGCTAATTAACAGATTTGAATTTTTAAAACTTGAATTTCTTCACAACTATAATCAATAGAGATGTCGTTTCAACTTCTGCTAGGGAATTGTTGACCATTGTACTTGTAATGAATCTAAAACAAAAGTTGTAACAATTTAAATTATGGTAATTAGCAGTATTCGAAATTTTCAATCTTTAATATCTTTAACACTATAATAGATAGAGATGTCATTCCAACTTCTACTAGGGGTTGTTGACCATTGTGCACCTAATGAATTAAAAATTCAAGTTATAGCAATTTAAATTATGCTAAATAGCACCATTAGAAACTTTATATCTTGAATAACTTCAAAGCTATAATAATAGATAGAGATGCCATTCCAACTTCTACTCCGGTGTTATGGAATAGTTGCTTTGACACACACTGCTATGCAGCAAAATCATCTTTCCTAGTTTGGTTTTTTGTTATCTCTGTCATCCACAAAAAGGCAAGACGATATCGTCCGGAATGCACTGATTTCCGGACAATATTTCTGCAAATGCGTGTATTGAGACCTATCCTTGTTTTGCCTAGTTCTATGGGCAAGCATTCATCATCCGTTTCTGCACAAGAGTGGCAGGGAGAAGTGTCCAGTAAGTGTCAGGTTCTTACCGTGTTTATATTGCCTCACTCCATTCCTCTTGTGTCCACAAGCCCAGCTTGTACACTTGTCACCCACTCGCGTTTTCCATGCACTGTATACTATGATGACTGTGAGAATAATGCCACTATGACCTCATTAAAGAATTGGGAGTTAATGTCATATTTTTACTCGAAATAGGGATAGAAGTAGTAAACAATGTGTAAGGTGGTGCCCAGTTAGTCAGTAAATACAGAGTAGTTGAAGACATCACTGATGAAAAAACTGGTTTAATAACATCATGAAAAACAAAACAGATCGTCATGGAGTGCTAGTACTACAATGACATTAAGCATCTCTCTCTCTCTCTCTCTCTCTCTCTCTCTCTCTCTCTCTCTCTCTCTCTCTCTCTCTCTCTCTCTTTCCATGCAGTTTCTGACCACATGTGTCATGTTCGAACATGTCTTTTAAGTTGTTGGCATTCAAAACAACATACATTCAGCCCATCAATGTCCGCACTAGACGGGGCTGGAGTAGAGTATGAGCAGCAACGGTTTAGTTTGAAATACAAAGCCATACAAATAACCGTGATCTAACTTCGTCTTGCAAATAATAGTCCGGAAGGACAGGTTATCAGAATTAAAAGTACTAAATAGTTTAAGATTAAAAAACTCACGCGTAATACGTGCGACGTTGTATCCTGTTTAACAACTTTGAGTGTGTGCTCTGTATACCTAATTTTTCACAGTGCCAGGAAAACTGTTCCTTTTGCTGGTAAAAAGGTTATACAAATGACCGTAAGAGATTCAAAGTCTTCACAATAATTTGTAATTTGTGCTTATTTGATGATATGAAGACTTCATAAGATTAATTAGTACCAAATAAATACCCACTAGGGATACAAAGTAGGGTAAAATAGGCAAATGTCGCGCATGAGGGTAATATCGCACATATGCACTTTTGTGGATGTTGTCTGGGTTGCTATCATGCCAACGTGCATAATGTGCATGTACCAGCATTGGTGACGCTAAAGCAACATTGAAACTTTTAGATTGCGGCAACGACAACGACAAGTAAGTATCAAATTTTCTTAAAAATACATGATTTATGAAGAATTAGTGTGTGTGTGTGTGTGTGTGTGTGTGTGTGTGTGTGTGTGTGTGTGTGTGTGTGTGTGTGTGTGTTTTATTCTATAACTTTACAGGGTGAGGGGTAGAATGTACCCTGGTGGCAAGATTTACACTTTGCAGCTTTAATTCACTAAAATTTACAGACTGTTGCCGAGCTTTTTTTCCACTTTCGGTTCTCCAACATCTTGAAATGGGAACATGTGGCAGTGCTCCCCTGAAAAATAAAATATCAGGCGTGTACCGCGTACTTGTAGCGTATTTTTTCGTGCACGCGATTTTACACATCTGCAGGTAATATCGCACAGGTCGGGTATTTTGGCGCACGCGATATTGCAATCTATGGGTTATTTCGCGCGCGGTATAACACTTTATTTTTGTGACGCGCGGAATAAAACCCCAATAGAAGTGCACGAAAAAAACTGATTTTCTTTCCGTTATTTGACTGTCACACAAAGTCCTGATTTTAAATTTACATAAATCTATAGGCTGACAGATGAACTTTCTCTTATACAGGGTCCCCTATGGGGCCATATGACATTAATAGGCATGCTAAAGGTACAAGATTTAGGCCTAACAAGCTCAATACTCAAGGGGTGGCAGCCTTCTATTAAAAAAGTCGACATTAAAAACACTTAAGCAGGCTAGGCCTACATCAATTAAAATTTGGCTTTTTATCTCCCAACAAAATGCGTTCAGGGTGCCTACTTAATTCATTACTGTAGTTTATAATATCTTATTAGCGTTAACTTTGTTTACTTCTCGGTACAGTCTGAAGATGGTGTGGCTCCTATGTAAGAAGTTCCATGCTGTTTACTAAACAGTCCACCAAACAGTGCAAGTAGAAATTATGCAGCCTGCTCCGGGGACGGCACGGCCAAAAAAGAGAAGAGCATGCATCGTCAAGAGATTTAAGTATGACCAAAAAAATCCGGGAAAGGCATACAATGAGCATATTACTGAATGAACATTGTCGATACGTGCCCTTACCAGGGCATGGAATGTCCGGGGACCACCTTGCGAGATAGAAGGCAGAGTTGCGAGAGATGCCAAGGTTAAGTATTCAGTATGGACCTTGTTTGCTGCAAATCAATTATAACCCTTTTTCTCAGATCCCCAATATACGGGCTCATCTAAATAAATATAACGAATTTTTCATCAAAATACCTTTCATTCGAGTACCAACATGACTTACCTACGGTCTTAATTAACATCTTGCATCGGTGCGCTTTCACGTTTTAGGGCACTGTAAAAGCGCCCGAAGCGCCCCGCGATAAACTGTTGACTCGGTCTCAAATCTTGCACAGCAGGGACGGCATTAAATAAATGGATACCAGGGCCCCCTTAAGTGGGCTACGTTTATTAGTTTTATAATAAATATTGTACTCATTAGACTAAATCAATAAACTTTGTACTTTTGCATCTCTTCACTTGCATGAATAACCAAATTGAAAAGAACATCAGATTTAGCCCAGTTTCATTTATCATCTTCATATTACAAATTTCTCTCCATAACAGATAAAGTGTAAAGATTCACTTATTAGAAATTGCTTCCGATAACTTGCATATTTTCTGCTCTCGTGTGCAAAGCACGTCATTTTACTGTATATAACTGACTATGAACCGAACCTTTAAAAACATTTAGAACCTATAATATGTATAGCGTTGAGTCTGAAGAGGAAGAAAAGAAGTTGGCGACATGTCTGATAAAAAATGTGCGAACTTGGTTTTGGAAAGACAAAAGTGCAAACCAACTAACTGGCAAGCTCCATTTAGTGCCACAGAAAGACTGCCAGCAAATAACAGTTTGGAAATGAATGCTTGGAAAAATCTAGTGCCGGCGATGAATGACACTACGCTTTTGTTAAGCATCACCCTGAACTCCTTTTGAGAAAAACCGGAAAAATCGTTCGTGCTGCAATGAGAAACGATGCAATTTTGAATCATTATTACCAAACCCTGGAAGGTAAATTGGAGAAACATAATCCCCATACCAGTGCCAGTATGATTCTCAATCGTGACGAGACGTTGGTACCATTAGATTTTCGTCCGTAAAACGTTTTTGCTCCAAAACAAACAAAACATATTTGGAGCATTACTAGTACCGACAAAACTCACATTACCATCATGGAAGCTGGATCTGCTGATGGCAAAATGGTGCCACCAATGGTGTTGTTAGCAGGTAAACGCCAGAACAAGGCACAGCGAGCAACAGCAAAGCCACACTGGCAGGGGAAGTGTACTGAAAATGGCTTGATGACTGGCTATGTTTTCGAACAGTGGCTGGAAGAAATATTCATTCCGTATGTCGATGCAAAACGAGAACAGTTTGGGCTACCGGAGCAGTCACCGTTGTTACTGCTTGATATTTCACACGAAATATGCTATTGAAACGGCAAACGAAAACAATGTTGAACTGTTTTGTTTACCGCCAGACACGACGCATATGTTGCAGCCGTTAGATGTCAGTTATTCAAAAGCATTGAAAGTGAGCTAGGATTAAGCATATGAGGAATAGGCTCGAGATCCAGCAAAGCATGGGCAATTTGTGAAAAAGACCACATTTTGTCAGGATTTTTAGGTTGTATGGCGAAATATCAGTTCAAAGAAACAAACCGTCACCAATGGACTTGCAAAGTGTGGCATATTCGTGTTCCAGAGAAAGGCCATGCAAGATTGATGAAGGACAACTCTCATGCACCACCTAAGACTTTACAGAGAAGACTTGCCCGAGCATGAGAACATAAAGGTTGCCGGAGATGATTCTCTTCAAAGTGTCGGCGGTAAGAATGAAGACACCACAAGGCAAGCCATCCCACAGAACACTAAAGTGACAACTGGAAAAGAGGATACCGAAAGTCGTGAAAACGGGGCCTAGATGAACATTACGAGAGACGCCACCTCACAAAACGCTGAAGTGATCAGGGCACAAAAAATATAGAAAGTGCCAAAAAAGAATCCAAAATGGATATGGAAAAAAGACACGACGAGAGAAACCAGCCCACAAAACGGCCAAGTGATTACTGCACAACAGATTGCAGAAAGCGGAAAAACAGAAGCGTAAGTCTAGATGAGAAAGATACCACGAGAGACGCCAGCTTACAAAACGATAAAGTAATAATTGTACATGAGAATAGAGAAAGCGTGGAAACCATGAGAGAAAGAAAACACAACGAAAGAAGCCCCCCCCCCAAAAAAAACCCCGCTAAGGTGATAACTACGCACACACACACACACACACACACACAAACACACACCATTGCAGCAAGCAAAGAAAACAAAAGCAAAAATGGAGATGAGAAAGACGGAATTTGACAAGACAGTGAAGCGATAATGACACCAGATGAATCAGATGAAAAAGACAAAGATGAAAATAGCGGTGCTAATGACACTGGGAGTCCGACAATTGACAAGAGGAATGACACACATCAGAGCCTAGATGATTTACTGTGTTAAATTTCACCAGGCCTGCCACAAAATGGAAGAGACACCAAACAGTATTGCCGACTCTGACCAGCCAAAACGTAATTTTTGCTTACAAAATAAGGAAGCAGGAGTAAAAGACAAGCAAGCAAAAAAGAAAGGAAGATTAGAAAGCGAAAAAAAGGCTGAAGAAGAAAGAAAGAAAGAAAAATGAAAAGGCAAAAGCAAAGGCGGAGAAACAAATAGAGAAAATGGAAAAGGAAAAAGAAAAGGCGGAACCAGTAAGTAATTTTAAACAGAAACGGGGCGAAAAAATAAACCAGCCAACTAGGCAACAAGGAAATCTCAGAAAAAAAGTGAAAGTTGCGACAGACAGGGATGAGGTAGCAGATGCAGAATGTCTTTTTCTACCGAGACTTTTCTTACAGCAGGGGCCAAATGGATCAGGTGTGAAATTTGCAGGGGATGGGCGCACGAGGAGTCCGCATTCTTCGCATGCGACTTCTGCAAGTGGATACACAAAAGAAACAGTCAGACATAGACCCTTTGTGCCGTGATTGTTTTCATTTGTTTTGTTTCTTTTTTCTAAAGAAAAACATAACGGGTTGTCACACTTTGTGTGTGTGCTTGTGTGTGTGTGTGTGTGTGTGTGTGTGTGTGTGTGTTCTTGAGATGAGTCCTATGGCTTATTCATTCAGTTGTTTGGAGAAGCACGTCACGAGTTGTGTCATGCAGGTGCTTTTTCTGCAGACTACCTATAATCGCATACAAAGAGTATTTTCCTTCAGTTATACTTTACGTTTGAAGCCACCACCATTTCATCCTGAAAAAAAAACGAATATGCAACTTGCATAAATATGCCTGGTTGGCTTCTTAGACTCGACTGTAGCCATGGAAATTTTATCAATAATCCGCTTCTTATGCCTCAGATTAATAATATGTAAGTGCAAATTCTCCAATACTTTTTTTCCGAACCTCCCCGAGTATTACTATTCTGAAAATAAAAAACCGGGAAATGTTGATTTGTAATCAAAAGTACGAAAATGTGTGCTTCTACAGTAATCGGCTACTCATATCTGAAGTATAGAAATGGAAATAAAATTGACCCTCTAGGGAACCAATCAACAGCTTTAATCGGTGCACTCTGGTCACAATGTGCGCAAAGTGCGGTGAGTAAATCTATTGACCCTTTATTACTCTAGACACAGTTCTATCTTTCGAGAGTCCACAATATAACCCAAACTTCCTCTTTAAGACAAAATATTAATATACTCCAAAAAAGCTCCGTTATTGTACTTTCTGTAATGTGATCAATGATATCCTCACATGCACGATATAGTTTATGAAGCGCGCGATCTCGCCCAAATTTGTGCGATATATGCCAAAAATGACAAGTGTGGACAACATTTTTGATATTTGGTCAGTTTCATACAAATTTATCATGCAAAAACGTTGCACATGGATATATGCTCATAGGGCTCTCAGGGATACTGTAGACCTGACCAATTAAGTCCAGCATGACACAGGTGTATTTTGTTAGAGAATATGTGCCCCTGTATGCTAATACACAGGAACACTCCTTGGACTGAAATTGAAATAATTTTCAACAAAATAGCAAACATTACAAAAAATTACTTTGGGCTTCATTTTAGGGATTATTCTACTTTTGTGAGTCCTCGGTGACCTTAAATCTGCTTTGGAACAAACGATTTGTGTATTGCACAAAACAAATTATTCTATTGGGATTTATGTAACATGCGCGGTAATATCCTGACATGCGTGATATAGATCAGGAAATGAGCGATATAACCCAAATTTGCTCGATACATGAACAAAATGAATAGTGCAATATTGCGCACTCAACAATAATTCAACGGATCCCTGTTTTTTTTCTTCAAGATAATGCTTTTATTGTTTTCTCACCAATAGATGACGCGTTTAACCTTACATCAGAGCGTTTGAGAGAAAACTACGTGTTTTTCACCATAAAAGGCAAATACCGATGAGTTGGTGTGTGACAGTTGCCTATTTAACCCCTCAAAGCATAAAGAGTATAGTTCAAGTGGTATTCCACATAAATATTGCACCTTACCCATATCAAGTTCATCTTTGACAATTGAAACGTCATCAGCGTTTTACACGAAAGTTTGCTCAAGATATGGCTCAAACATTTCTCTTTGTAACTTGTTACAGTTATAGATGATCACATGACCCTCAAATCCTTCAGAATACAAGCAGATCATGCAGTATTTTCGTTGTCTTTGGGTCGATGTGGAAAGGTAGAGGACAATTGAAGGGCAACCGCAAGATAGCAACTTTTCATGAGGGGGGGGGGAGGCGATAGATTGAAATATATATATATGAGTACTTTGGGCCTTGGAATAGAGTAAATTTGGGGGAATGGCTTCAAAATGAACATAACTGTGAGTTACAATCAAAATAACCTGCTTTTACCCCGTCCATCTTATCGACAGGTGGGGTAACCTCATCCTCATTTCGGTGTGCCCTTGCTTGCGTGCGTACATCGTTCTGTCCGTCCGTCCGTTACCCTTGTAGACTCAATCTCTTGAATTTATTGAGTTGTTATCATGAAACTTATACAGCCAGTACTATCTAATTACAAGCCTTGACCTATTTCAGTGTCACTCGTCACACTTTTATCCAGGTTGAGTGGCTTTCAATGTTGCTTCAACCGTTATATTTTTATTTTATATACAGAAATATATATATATATTGTAAGGCTCTTGCTCCCCTCCCCCTAAAATAAAATTGTAAGTAATTAATTAAATAAATAAGCGGGCTGTGTGAACAGCCCATGCTCAGCTAATCTAGACATTCATCACACTTGAAGCTCTGTGAACTTGGGGTAGCATCAAGGTCACCCATGTACTGAGTACGTCTGACCTTTATAGAAGAACACTAACATGTGCAACATCAAGGTCCCAGTTCAAGTAGTTTTCAAGTTATAGTGAAGAGTAAAATTCATGCATGTTGCACTGTTACCTCAGAAACGAGGTCAAGGTCACTCATGTACTGTCTAAGCATGACCTTCATAGAGAAACATTACCATGTGCAGCATCATGGTCCAAACTCCAAACATATCTCAAGTTATGAAGTAAACAATAAATTTCGTGTCAGTTGCCCTGTGACTTTGGGAATGAGGTCAAAGTCCAAATATCACTGGAGCATGATCATTTGCACAAAATAGGTTGTCACTTATAAAAGGTACATCTCTACCTAGTTTGGCACAAATTTGCCAAAAAGTATTTAAGTAATAATCACTACAAGAACTTCTCCTGTTCAACTTTCCTATTATTTATTTTTTTTATTTAAATGATAAAAAAATGCAAAAATCACTGGAGCGTAACCATTTGAATAAACTTGGTTGCGAGCCACCCAAGGTGCATGGCCATCAAGTTTGAATTAAATCTGACAGACATTTTCTTCAGAGAAGTCCAAAATGTGAATTTTCATTAGAATGTCCACTGACTCGCATAGTAAGCAATAGAAAGGGTGCATTTACCGATTAGTGCCCGAATTGTAAAAAAAGTTAAAAATCAGGAATCCACAGAAGTGCTACCTAGTGAACATCTTTGCTTGACCCTTTCACAAGTAACATATTCACAAAGTTTCAACTTAATCTGAGAGACGGTTCTGTAGAAGAACTAACAAATGATAAAAACACAAAAATTCATAAAGAAAGTTTGAACACAAATGCAGCACCACATGGTAAACAAATTAAGAAGCACGAGCCCCTAGGTCCCTAGGAGTTTTCTGATTTAATGGTAAAGCAATTGGGTGAGCGGTTGTTGAGAAAATTTTGTAAGATTTGCCCAATATATAAATATAAATATATATATATATATATATATATATATATATATATATATATATATATATATATCAATGGAACATGACCATTTGAACAAATCTGGTAGAAACCCATCCAAAGTACACTGAGACCAAGTTTGAAGTCAATCTAGATGATGGTTTTGGAAAAGTCGAAAATGTGAATTAGCGTTAGACTTACATAGTAATCAATAGGAAAGCTGCATTGACCAAAAAGGACTCGAATTGAAAAAAACTCGTCAAACATAAAGGAATTCATCGCAGTGCCACCTAGTGAACAATTTTGTTTGATCGTTCCACAAGGAACATATTCACCAAGTTTCAGCTTAATGTGATGGTTCTGGACAAGAAGTCGAAAATAGCAAAAACGCACAACAAACATAAACAATTAGAAAAAATCGCAGCACCACCTGGTGAAAAATTTAGAACTAAGAATACCCAGGAGTGTCCCTGTGCGATATCAAAGCAATTGGGTGAGCGGTTTCGGAGAGGAAGGTTTTTAGATTTGCCCCCAAAAGAACAAAAAAAAAAAAAAAAAAAAAAAAAAAAGTCACTGGAGCGTGATCATATCAACAAACTGGTAGAGACCTAAGGGACATTTCCACCAAGTTTGAAGTGAAACTGGCTGACGGTTTTGGAGAAGTCGAAAATATGAATTGTTGACGACAGACGACGGATGGACGGAGTGAGAACCATAAGATAAGTCAGTCTTGTCAGTCAGCTGAGATAAAAAGAATATTCAGTGCCTAAGTGCATTTCATGGGTGAAATGAGCGGTCCCCAACTGGATATGATGGGCCAAATACGCAGTCTGCAAGTGGACACAATGTGTCAAGTCAATGCATAAGCAGGGCTTTAAAGATACCTCTTGCCGACCGGTCCATTTAAGAGACAAAGAATGTCAAGGCCACACAAGCACTTTGTAGCAAACCTGCGATGACACATAGATTAGACCACATATATTCCAATCAAGTAAGCCATATCATTTGATTTGGAATCTCTTCAACTGATCATTGCGATTTTTATTCGTTAGGATGCAGCGAGGGAGATATTACAGAGCGGGCTTGGCAGAAATGTAATGCTGGGGTTAAGCTAGGTTTCCATGTGCGCGTATTGCGCATTGCGTACTACGTATTGCGTATTTGGGGTGCGTATTGCGTACTGCGGATACCATTTTCCATGTATCCGCAAACCAGGCGTATACTGTACGTATGTATGTTTACTTTGGTAGGAATTGGCGCCATTTTGTGTATGTTATGCGCGTCTACCCTGCGTGATGCGTACAAAATCGCTACACAGAGCGATTGAAACGCATAGGCAACGCGCAGTACGCACTACGCAGTACGCACTACGCATACATGGAAATGGGGTAGTTAATTTTAAGCAATCATTTATACGCGCTACGCAGTACGCAGTACGCAATACGCGCACATGGAAACCCAGCTTTAGATCTACATGCACAATAGGCCGAATTGATACATGTTCTTGGACAATATAATTTCCTTCTCCCCTAAAGATTATGCATTATTTCTACTCAACGCATCACCAAGGAATGTACTTCTAAAATTAATTCAATATTCGTTTTTCATTAATGAACCGTGCTTCCTGTTCCTTTCCTGTCACGTGTCAGTGATTTGTCATGCACTCTCTGGCACACACAAATGATGCCCTGGGTGGCAATATGACCTTTGGAAACATGAAACAGAATTAGCGATCCTTTGATTGATTTTTGCGTCTTGTAATTCGGACATTTTGTTGTTTGCCGGCAACCGCCTGGGTGTCCGTGACAACGACAACAGAAACATTGAGGGGCAGCCTTTAAATGGTGATGTCTACATTTATGTGCTGTTTCAATATCATGCTCATCCCTTCTCAGATCTTAGAATAACAACGGGCAAAAGGCCCTCTCCATACGGTCCATAAAAGAAGCAAGACCACTTCAGATGCACGTGTGGTTCACCACTCATGAGTTGCGAATAATTTCAAGCGTTAGTAAGCGATGCATCGATATCTAGGTCTTGTTTAAGTGTGGGGAACAAATCAGACAGGGGCAAATCAACCACCCAATTTGAAATGAACTAGCAATTCCACTGAATTGCTATGTTCTGGTTCGGGCCCCGCAATCTCTTGTCATTTTCCAATTACAATGATTCATTGTGTAACTGTTATTATGAAAAGGTCACACCAAACACCTCCGCCCATTGCCACTCACCTTGTCCACAAGCCTTGAGGCCATACCTTGGACAGCCCACATGTAGCTATAAGATCTATTTGACTACAAGACATACAGTGAAATAATGAACTATATTTCATGATGGAGTGCACAAGGAGGTTATAAAGCCATAATGTACGAGCGTGCGATCAGCCTTTGCGTAAATGATGGCACTTCTTTCCATATTTTGTTATGAGCCTCAAGTCACACAAATAACGAATGAATAAAGTACTTTTGAGCTTATTTTGTGTAATTGTCTAATATAAAGGACATAATGATAATTATGGGATGAAATAAGAGGATTGTAACGGTATCCCTTTGGAATTTGAAAGCAATCGGACAAAAATTTTTGGAGACAACTTTTTTAAGATGTTGCCAAAAAATAATAATTCATAAAAAATGGTAAAACCACTGGACCGTGACTATTTAAACAAACCTGGTACAGACACCCCTAAGACACATCCCATCATATTTAAACTGAACATGGCTCACAGTCATGAGTTTGACTGAAGCTTATATTGCTAAATAAGCGGGTACTTCATTTAACCAGTTATTGTCAGCATAATGGAAAATCATGCCTCATTGCACATACCCTTGTTGGTGCTAAGCTGGATTAGCATGTCTAAATAAGCACGGACACCTGACTTTTTACAGACGCTTACAGTGATGAACAATTTTGAGTTATTTTTTTTTACAAAAATAAAAAGGCTGTTTACTTACTTAGCCACATGGTATGATGGAAGATCACCAATATCTTTTACCAAATTGACAAAATATCAATTTTGATGGGATGTGATTTTCACAGCATAGTGACCTATGGATCTAATACCTTAATTGACAATTACCTGAATTTGAAAAAAAAATCAAAATTACATGTAAATATATATATATGTAAATCAGGGATCCAGAGTATCATTTAAGAAACACCTTTGTTTGACCCTTCCAGATACATTTCCGTCAAGTTGCAGGACAAACTGATAGACGCTTTTGGAGAATATGTATATATATATATATATATATATATATATATATATATATATATATATATATATATATATATATATATATATATATATATATATATATATATATATATATATATGTATGTGTGTGTGTGTGTGTGTGTGTGTGTGTGTGATTTGTCTGTATGTAGACAGAGCACCCCGAAGAGAAAGCATTTTGCATGACAATTGCGGTGGATCTGATATAAGTATTGTAGGTGTTTTTTGGAGTGAACTATTTTACCAACACAACAAATAACGTTCTAGAAACGGCTTCTCGTCTGCTGAAGGAAGGTTTGGACCTAGGGAGGAGGCATCTTTAGACTTCTGCTAATGGGTTACATTATACGAAAAGTTTATATTGTAATTACGTATCATGCAATATGCACACAAAATTCTCGCAGCACTGATGGCCTTTTCTGTGAGGTCCCCAGGTTACAAACCATCTATCAGTGGTTCATGATATTGAACCAATGCATTCAGTGCTGACTTGTTTGTTTGACTGCCAATGAACAATGTCCTGTCATATCGCATCATGGCATAGCAGGCAAAATAAGCACTTGAAGGATCAGGGACAGGTTGTTTTTGACTGACCTGATGTAAATGTAATTTTCCTCAAAGCCATGCAAATATTGCCAAGCTGCTACATTGGAATTATGGACAGTGTAACACCAGCACATACAAACCGTCCATGTGTCGTGTATACCAACATGACAATTGTATCGACGTTTGTGCGCGTGAGTACTAACAATATCTCAGCCTCTTTGAAGGTTGGCCCTGAGTACACATTTCAACTGTTTTTTCATTATAAAATTCTATGGCAATCGCTTTTTTCAAATTGTGCTGATAATTTTTTGGAAAGAAAGAAATCTTGTCGAATCTGTTTTGTTCTATGACAAAACTGGCAAATTAGATCAATTTCTAAAAAAAATGACACATGGCCTTGAAATGGAAAGCCTTGGCCGTGCCTGTTCTGTATATGATATATTGATTCTAGTCTTACAAAATCCATCCTTCATCTATCAAAGCAAACACTTTTGTGCTAATTCAAGTTAACATAAAGTGACACAGCTACCAATAGTATGGAGGGAGACGAATTCCTAAGGTCATGAACCAAGAGGCTTTGTCTGTTTATTAACAAAAGAGTTGCCAGTTGTCAGGATGTTAACTAGCACAGACTTTATTCCAGCCCTAGATGAGCCATTCATCTTTGCCAAGGACGTTAGTCTTCACAACAGCTAAATTTCTACCACACACTGCAAGTCATCTTTGTGGTCACCTTTATTGGTCGAAGTTTATGCTCGTTTCCCACGTACAGGGCTGTTAAAAGGAAATTCACACTTTAGACTTTGAACAAGTAGTTTCTCCATATCAAAAACATCAATTCATTGTATTCCTAGATCCCTTGCTTTCAGGCGGGAAACCTGATTTCCTTTAATGACAACGTGGTAGGTGGCAATATTGTAAGAACGGTTGGATTAAACATCAAATGAAAACACATGAAAGTTCCGAAAGGCAGTGCAAAGTACATACTCAGCATTATTACACCTTTTGATCTGGCTGGCCTCAATGCTTACTCATGTGTAGTAATTGCACAGATGAAGCAGTTTAGGAGTTTCATCGGGAATAATTTGCAGTCGAATGTCCTTTGGTGGAGAGCAGAATTTGTCTTAGGGATACCAACATACTTATCTCCACTCATCCTTGTTTCAGTTAACCACTTGTTTCGGACAACTTGACGACGTTGGTGTGCTTGGTGTAGGTTACTGTTTCATCAGCTTGTCTCAGCTAAGTACATAGGACTCCATTTGCATAGCTTGTTGCGCATCTATTTCATCACGTTGGATAAAATGCGTATAAAAGTATGTAGATACAGGTCACAAATTCCACCATTCTATTGTTGATGAGTAAACAAAAAGTGCACGAAGATCTTTATTAAATAAGTCTTCAAAAGCTCACATAAAACATAGACAGGTAGATGAATGAACAGACAGGCGAACTAATGAATGAATCAATCAATGAATAACTGACTGACTGACTAACTAACTAACTAACTAACTAACTAACTAACTAACTAACTAACTAACTAACTAACTAGCTAACTAAATAACTAACTAAATAAGTAAGTAAGTAAGTACGTAAGTAAGTAAATAAATAAATAAATAAATAAATAAATAAATAAATGATGATCCGGAACATTTCGGAGGTAATGGTAAAGAGTGAGGTGAAGTGTGTGTGTGTGTGTGTGTGTGTGTGTGTGTGTGTGTGTGTGTGTGTGTGTGTGTGTGTGTGTGTGTGTGTGTGTGTGTGTGTGTCCGAATGTCGTTCACATTTCAGAGGTGCTTTCCACACTTTCACATAATCCTGGCCGATATTCTTCATAAATTGTCAGACGAAATGCCATCAGAAGTCACCAATGAACTTACAGGGAGTGCTTGTTGGTACGCATGGATTTTGTATTGCATTTCCATGTCAGTTGTATTTGACAGAGAACACAACTTTAAATCGATATTTAATCCGGTCCGCATCCACAAATAAGGCTTCAAAGACCCTAAAGTGCACAGCATCGTGGCATACGGGTGTTCGTCTACTCTGAAACAACCCATGCAATTGCAATAAATTTGATGTACGTTAGTTGCTCCAAATTGCGAGACATTTATACCCCCTTTCACAACTTTTTTTCATTACATCTAATCAATTGGCCAGTTTTTAGCGTATTGGCATATATCTAGCCTCTGGTAAATATGGGGCACTTTGATGGGGGTGGGGGGGGGGTGATCATGCATTATTTGTTTAGTCTGGCTCATTACTGAATCCATGAATGCTATCCATTTAGTCTTTATCTTGTGTGGGTCTTTATTGGTATTGGACCAGTTAAATGCGGTCTATATAATTATTGTCTACTCTGTGACATCATTCTTCAGGAACTGGTTAAAAGGTTTTTATGCAATGTTTGTTTGGTTTGCATCATTAATGCATAAGGACTGCTTGAATGTTTTCCATGCAGTGCTAGCCCCTGGCACCCGTGAATATTGTCTATGTTTTGGGCAGAAAGCAGTTGCTGAGTAGTATCTGGTACAGTCAAATACTGTTTGGTAGAAGTTCTTTTTTTACGGTCAGGCATGGTGTTCATTCTTGACCCTCAATGCCATGCCGTACCGTTATATGTGTTGCATAAATGTTATCCTTGTCATGCAAAGTTCGCTACAGTACGCCAATATTATCTTAAATATAGTAACAAATCGCTCAAATTTGCAGGAATGACAACAGTTTGTTGTCCCTTTGACATAACAGTGTCATCAGCAAGGTACGCTTCAGAATTTGATTATTGCTTCAAATATGTCCTGATTGCGGGAACAGTCTTGCAACTCTTTTGAAGATTTGGGTTCGTACAAGCTACTGCCAATAACTATGTGCTGTCGAGTCCGTTTAACTACCTTTGAAGCCATATATTACATATCCTGAGCAGGAGCTTAATATCTTACCTTATGTTTTTACCTTTGATGCCATACATGATATTCTGAGCAGGCCCTGAACTTCTACCTTATTTTTACATCTAATACCATATATTATATCCTAAACAGGATCTTAACCTCTTACCTTATTTCCACCTTTGGTGCCATATATTACATTATCCAAAGAACCTTAGCATCTTGCCGTCATATTAACTTTACAAACTGTACTATTTCTGCACATTAACAACAAAGTGTATAAGGTAACATTGACCCTTTCCGACTCAAATTGGCCAAAAGTGTCCATATGATAATTGTCATCTGCCTTTACGTTTCGCTTAAATATCCTGTTACCACTTATACATGCACAAAAACCGGTACTTTCGAACCTATATCCAATATCGGGGCAACTTTCTCCACCATATAAATGCTCCATCTTTGACTTAGTGGAGGCTGCTCTCGTGTGCCTGTGCTGCTACTTTATTCAAAGCCTGGAGGCGACTTTAATGTCTGACAAAAAAATATCCCTTTTCTGGGGCCTAGAACTAGTAACTGTACGGCGTTGTATTTACAGTTTCAGGTAATGCTCACTGTGGAAAAGTCCCATTATATACATTGTATTGTAGCAGGCGTCAGCGACCTCTCATGCTTCCCAGGTAACTTCCGCAGTTTTATTTACACCAAAGTCTCGAACTTAGTAAGCTTTATAAAAATTATGTCAATAATACGTGTCTGTTCAGAATACGTTGCTGATAAAGTGTGATAAATCATAATGATTCACCAACTAGCATTGTTGAAACCTCGATAGTACCTAGGCCTGACAAACACGCAAATAACCAACATTTGCTGGGGATAAAAACTCTTTTCTTCCGAAATTATAACTAGGCCAGCCTTAAAAATATTTCTGTTTCGTATAACGCGCCCGGTGTGCGCAAAACGTTGCGATTGGAATTTTTTTTTCAAGTGCAAAAAAATTTTTTTTTTCAGGCTTGATTTATCGCTATTCGCACGCCCCGTGTGGCAGTTCAGAGTTCTGTAAATGCATATCGTTTGCGTGCCTACCATGAATGCTATCGGTACATCGTAGTAAATTTGCGTGTACAGTATTGGCAAGTTCCTTGCAATAAAAGGTGTTCCTAAATCAAATTCAAAGGGAAATTTTAATATTTCAAATCAGAAATCGAGTGTGCACACCGTTGACATCTTTCCTGCAACTGTACACAAACAACCGCTCTAGCCATGTGGTCTGACGCACAACACATCACCCGATTGGTCAGTTGAGTCACATGCAAAAATGAGCCAATCACGGCTCGTGTTACAGTGTTTTCATCATGGCTTCCGCTCAGTGAACATGTGTGAATCTGTCGTAATTTACAGAGGGAACACACAAACGGGAAGCTTTGTTTATATTACAGCATGCGAAAATAAAGATTCCAGTGTTAATTGCAACAATTATTTGGAGTTATAGGCAAATACGCAAAGGTAGGGGATAGCGGGAACAGCCGAATGTGTCCCCAAATCAGTCCGTGAGACTGGGTCAGTTCACCGCAGATCCACTCCAGTGCGCTGCCACTTGCGTGTGACTGGAAGTTGTGTGCTGTTTTTGCCTGGGAAGTCATCTCAAGGCACCTATTTTTTCCAACACTGTTAGAACCCACCGATAAATGGCATTTGATGTTAATTTGCAGATGAATTCGCCATGCAAATTTTATTGTAATTTGACGCTGCTTTGTCTTTGACATCGTTGGGGCAGATCACACTGACGGTGAGTTGTGTGACCCGCTCAGCAAACCAACAATTACTCCCGGTACCTTTGCTATCGTAACGTAATCGTATGTTGTGTACGACAGTGAAAATGTCTGCTTGTGTTGACAGAGATAAAGTTCTGATGAATACAACTGCAGACCAAGTAATTGTTTAAACTTAGAATGTTTATCAATTAGCGATTATTATCATCCATCGGCGCCTTACACGTGCTGCGAAAGCTCTGATTTTTTAAGTGATTAGACCCTTCTCCCGCCCTTGCCTCCCCCCCCCCCCCCGTAGCAAACCTTGCAAACAACTGCAACTTGTAACTGTCATTTAAATTTCAGGAATAGAGTTCCCAGCGAAAAAAAAAGTTGGTTGCCCGACCGAACAAGTACCTATTAATTTTAACTTGCCCGAGATTAAATCTGACTTGACCATGGAGCAATAAAACTCTTAATCCACGTCCCTGCACATACACACAAAAGAGGTGTATTCATGACTTGTAATATTTACTCTGAACCCTCATCATACACCCCTCCCCTCCCCTGCTGTTGTCAAGTGAAAATCAAAACTACACATTTGTATTTGATATCTTACTCTTTTTCTTCTGTGATATTTTACAAAAAGGGCAATTTTATTATTACGCTAATCCTTTGTTTCTTGAAGCCCTGTACATGTACATGTTTAAAATAGCTTAAGACCCACCCCAATGCAAGCCAAGCCGAGGTGTATTTAAAGTAGGGCTACTCTGTCTCAGCGCCAGCAAACCATCCTGAAGCATATATTGTCCCGCCACAACCTCATCTGTGGAAGAGTCTCTTGCTTTGATACAGATTTCATAAAAAAATTTCAACCTGGAATCTTGTTTATCTTGTATCAATACTAAGTCTATCAGTCCTCGTACTAGCATGATGCCCATATTGCAGTAATACGTGGTAGGTATGTGAAGTTAAAAAAAAAATTAAAAAAAAAAAATCCTCCCTGCCTCATCAAAATTTTCAAGGCCCTGTTATACGAAACAGAAATATTTTTAAGGCTGGCCCTATCATCATTATTACCATTTTTTTCTATTCCGCGGAAACCCATTCTAAAATGCTTGGAAACGGACAACTTGACTGAGACATTCGTGAAAGGTGATGAGGGTTTCCGTTTAAAGAATTTCATCATTTACGTTAACAAAATTCCAGGATATTTATAGAAAGATTTTGTTCAAATCAAATATGCAGGTTTGGGCCTTTAGTGTCATCAGGGCATTGGAATGACAAGACACGTTACCGTGAATGTATGAAACCACCATCACATTTATGCCACCACATTTCGATCTGCCCAGTCGCACAAGGGCAAGGAGGACTAAAATGTCCTCTACAAAAATTTAAGCCCTACATCACCATTGTAAAGGGGACATTTCAATTGGTTTATGTTGTACATATCAGTGTTCTTTGTCATCCTCCGTATTGTAGGTTTGCTGAATCTACTTCATACAGGTTGAGTCAAGTTTGTATTTTTCAGCAGAATTAATTAGGACCTATGTGATCGTATCAGGAAAACAGTTTATACTTATGTTTATTTCTGAATAGACCCTCTTGAATTCCGAGGTACCTCAATTTGTGTGATCTTCTGTTTTATTTTTGAATAATTCAAAATCAAACACCTGTAGCTATTTTTTTCCACAAAAGAATACCTTTTAAATATTCGTATTAGTAGTTTTGAATGTATGAAGCTCAGAAGATACTACACCCAAAATATCTGCTTGAACCACTTTAAATATTAGAAATCAGGCCTATCTTAAGCAATTAGCCAACATTTGCTGGGGACACAGCTCTTTTCTTACTAAATTATTTTTATCATCATTATTATCAATAAGTGTAGCAGTGTTTGTATTATTATTATTATTATTATTATTATTATTATTATTATTATTATTATTATTATTATTATTATTATTATTATTATTATGTGATTCTTTACCTGATTCTTTTCACATGAAGGTATGCCCAATGCATATCTTCCTAAATAGGCCGATTGTAGGTACAAATATATAACTGTAGAAAAGGCTTACCTGGTTGAAAATTGTAATGCTATATAAAATATTAACGCTCACATGAAAACGGCAGAAACGGAAATGGATATATTGTGTACACATGCATGGAAATCAGATTTTGGCTGACGGTTACACTGATAAGCACTGACTGAAATCTAAGCAGACGTAGATAGGATTACCGAGGTCTTCGTTCAAAGTCGCAGGCCAATGTAAAGCACGTTTAAAGTTGTGAAGAGCTGTTTCTGTAGATGTTGGGTTACGAATCGCCGTTGGGAAAAAAACAAAAACAAAAACAAAAACAAAACAAAAACAGAACAAAAAAAAAACAAAAACAAAACAAATACAAAAAACAAAACAAAAAAACAAAACCAAAAAAAAAAAAAAACAAAAAACAAAAAACAAAAAAGCAACAACAACAACACCCCCTCCCCCCAAAAAAACTTTCTTCATTTTATTGCACAGATGCCTGTGTGGACCATGCCTCCTGCCCTGTGTAGACAATGCCTTCTTGCGTTGGCGTACGAACTCTCGGAAATGGCGCATACTCTCTTTAGTGGTGGCTTTCAGACAGAACGTGATGCAAGAAATATATACGTTTAATCCAACAGCTTATTTCTGTTGCGTAGTCTTTAGCGTACAGCATATCTCCTGAATAAGGAGAGGTCATGTGAGCAATTGCGGCAAGCAATATTCTATCGTTAAGCCTTGTGTGTGGTTACATAAAACTTTCTAATTTGGCGGAAAGCTCTGCAAATACCGTAGTCTACAGGATTTAGTCAAAAGCAGGCAAGTGCTTCCACGCACGAAGCAGAACAGAACTCGGAAGACGATCGGCCTAGCAACCCAGCTATGGGTGACACTAGCGAAGTTGCCTCGTCTACGGGACCGACCATTTGATACTAAGAGGGGGGGGGGGCTATGCATTTTATTAAAAAAAATATGTACGTCCCAACATTGCTGAAAAAAAAGTCCTTCGTAGTATCACCTGAAAAAAATTAAAGTACGTCATTCCTCTCTAAAAGATACTGTTTTAATGAAAAGATAATATCAATAGTGGCATTTAGATTTTTTTATATACGTACATGTATGATTCTCGAAATATTTGATACATCCACGTTCCTATTCTCGTTTTGGCTAACCAAGAAAAAAACTGTTTATTTTCCCATCAAATTCCGTGTATTAGTGGGTCAATAGCTTTCCTTGAGAACTTGGGAGCCCACCATTTGTTGCGAAATGCCAATGTGAATGAGGCAGAAGAGTGATCTTGTTCTATTGCTTCATTTCTATATACACTGTGCTGATTATTCTGTAACCGAGTATGGATATGGCATTTCTATACATGTAAATGTAGAATATCAAATTATTAAGGAGAGTCCTGCAGTCATCACTCCACCCATTTGAAACGTAGAGTAAATATTATAAAATATCTAAATATCAATACAAGAGAAGGATTTTCACAATGCTGTTAAAGTTTTAATTTCACACGGCCACACAGGTATCAATACCCTGTCCCCAGCAAAAGAAATGTGAAGCATCAATTGTTAAATAGTTCTTAATTAATTGAAGGCAATGATGGTAATTTTAGCATTTTAATAGTACTATCCTGGTTTGGAAAGACACGTTGATAAAATTATCAATCTTGAAGTTTCTTCCATTGGATACTATTGCATGGGGAATGTATGTACATTACTTTCAAACCAAGTGCCCGTAGACTTCCATCGACTTCCATCAGTCTATAATAGTATTTTATCATGTGACAAGCCACCCCGTAGGGGTGAGAGGTCATACGATCTTCAGAGCTGAAAAAAACATGGTGGATGCCAGTTGAAAGCTTCTCAAAAAGGAAAACAAAGTTCCTATGAGTAGGGGTTTAATTCACATTTCACAACAAGTGCCTCTATTCAGTTATCGTAGACTCTGCCAAAGGTGACAATATCATGCACTCAATCAACTCAACAAAATATAAGAGATTTGGTAGATAAGTATTTAGCACTTTATTGCAGTAACTTGCATTAATTAGTCTTCACGTAATGCACACATGCATAGTATGAATAAAAATCAAAATTGTATGTGAATGAATTTATTGGGTTGCTATTATCAAGCCATCTGTTTGATACATCCAGGTGCTTGAACAAATCAAACTAGTCAATTGGTTGCAAGCATTTACGAGAATGGTAGGAAAATAAATATTTAATATGAATTTGGCTCGATAATCTTGTAATTCCTATAAATGTGGGACCGAAAACTTCCGTCAATAACAGTAGCAAAAACCTGTTCAATTCTCGGGCTCTAAAACACCCATGGGTGGCCAAGACATAAATAACTGCAATTAACCCTTTCACTGCCACATTTGGACGTCGACTGAGTCAACAGCTTTCCTTGGCGTGGTCTGGGCGCAATGCGCCCAGGGCATGCCAAAGAAAGCTGTTGACTCAATCTTCCTTCAGGGGTTCAAGGTTGGCAGGGCGGCCACGCTCTTGCCTTCCACCTCTGCGACATGTGTTCAAATCCCGGCCTTGGCGGCATGTGGTTGGAGTTAACTACCTCTCCGATCGTGAACGGTGGTTTTCCCCGAGATCTTCGCTTTCCTCCACCAATAAAAGGTAGAAAGTATATGCCAGCATCTCTGCCTTGGAGAGGGATGAATATAGGCTTTGCCAGATTCCCAATCCATGTAAAACACTTGTGTCTATACTTTTCCTTCAGGGTGGAATGAGTTAGTACCATATTTTCTGAACTGGTTCATCCAGATTGGGTATATATTTATTAACTATATTTACTAAACTAGTTCATCTAGATTGGGTACAGACCACAATTAGCTGGTGGCTTGGCAGGATACACATAGGTGTGGATATGAAGAAATAACAATAAGAAACACTACTTTTTCAGAATGTCACTTTATTTTTGCAGAATCCAAAGTACACAAGAACTTGTTCTAGCATTACTATACTTTTTTACATGTATATCTGAGACAGTCACTACATTGGATATAAATACAATACTGCTTAATATATATGCATGTTTCAACTATATATATATATATATATATATATATATATATATATATATATATATATATATATATATATATATATATATATTAGAAGAAGAAACATACAGTATTTTGGTTGCGCAAATAGGAATACATGTTTCTGTTGATCATGTTGACTAGACAAGATGCTGTATTATCATATTTTTAGTAATAATAAGCATAATTGATTGGTTTATCATTCCAAAATATATAACCACACTCAGTGTCTCATGCCGCAAACACATGGTATTTTCATCAAACAGATGATACGGTTTATATCGATATCGTTTTTGCAAGCAAACCTTGCTTTTGCGTGCTAGCAGAAAAGTTTGTGCAGCACGAAAATCAAACGGGTGATACGGTTTATATCACGGTTAAGCAGGCGAGCAACATAATTATTACTAAAAATATGATGAAATCGTTATCACAGGCTAGCTTCACGTAGTACGGAGTTTTACTTGGCCTTAGTCAGCCATAGCACATTTGGGCTTAGCCCTATGTGGTATGGCTGGCAAAGTCAGATTTAACTCCGTACTATGTTCAGCAAACCTGTGATAGCTGATGATAGTACCAAAGTTCACTGGTAAACATAAAATGCACAAATTAATGTCTCCTTTATGCCTTCAATATACAATGTTAATTTTCCAAAATACCAAATGTTGTGTTTATTTCTTCACTGATTGTACTGTAAATGTTAACCCTAAAACAGTTCAAGAACATGTGCATCCCAGTAACTTCTTCACGCCAAAAAAAAATGTACGTTGAGGTCAGGGGGAAAAAAATTATGTACATCTTGTGTGCATTAAAAAAAGTAGGTTGATACAAAATGCATAGCCCCCCCCCCCCCCCCAAGTATCAAATGGTCGGTCCCTAACACGTCGGAGGCACGGGTGATTGTCCTCACATGACGATACGTGCCTGCACTGGGCCTATAGTCATGAAAGTCTGTTTTATGAATTTTTTTTAACCAATAAGTTATAATTGATATTATTTTATTCACATTTCATGCACAATGTTCATAATGTTTAAATTAAGGAAATGCCAAAAATGTTACATCAACATGTATTTGCCATAGTATGATTCACGCATGGGCGACCGTTGCGTCCTTTTATTAGGCCTACCGAGTGTCATAAAACATTTTTAAACAAATGCTGTAATTTTAGATGTGCTGATTTGCAAGGAAACGACGGACTATCAAAATAGAAAGAATATTCGGTATCTATCCAACGAATTTTCTTCGTCATCGGCTTCTGCGCGTGTGCACATGGGCGCAGCCCTTGCGTTTTGAGGCACCACGGGTAATTCTCGCAGTTTTATTTACACCAAAGTCTAAAACTTACGGCCTTTATGGAAATCGTGTTAGAAATTCATAACTGGGCATCAGAAAACGTTGTCGGCAGAGTGTAATAAATGATAACGATTCACCAATTTGCATCGTTAACACCTCGATGGAACGTGGACCTGGCAACCCTAGGAAACATGCTTCTGGGGCTAGAAATGGGTTTCCGCGGAGTAGAAAACTTGACAGGTGTGATTGAGGGTAACCTAAATAAACATCCCACAGTATGTAGTATTTTTTTTTGGTGCATGTTACGTCTAACCTGACTGATATTTGCACACTGTGCAGCCACCAGGTTGCTTCTTTGGGCCTTCCAGACCGCAACTTCTAGTCACACTTATCCGCCATGGGCCTCAAAACGCCATGTTGCCAAAGCCTGCTCCAATTTGGTTTCGTCGCACTAACAATCCAACAATCACTCTCCGTACGCACTACATCTTTGCCACTGGATACGGCAATAGTTCAATGGCGATATCAAGATCTTTGGAACAATACTTAAATTTGTGGAACTGTCTAACAAAATAAGGGCATACGGCATATAACTGGTTCAGCTGTTCAAGAATGTGTGGCCTCGCCCCTCTAGACTGGTTTACTAAATGGCCGCTAGGTAATAATATAAATAGAACATTTACATCTACTATGTTCCATTAACTATATATGATTTACTCATCAGAGGAGCTCTTGAAGTAGTAAGAAAACATCTTGGTTCAGGGAAGTTCGAAGGAAGTGACCTCAAAATAAAATAATTATTTTTGGCATGGAGCTTTTATTTGGTAGATAAATAAAACCAGAATCCACACAAGATGTATTCCAAAAGCTAATATGGAGTCATATAAAGACAATCTGTACAGCACAGTTTATTTAGACCAAAAAAAAAAAAAAAAAAAAAAAAAAAAAACCCATAATGGTGGAAATACTTTCTTTTAATGTGCGTGGTTTAGGAATCCAAAAACTTAAGAAAGGAAACTTTTGTTTGGTTGAAGAAAAAATGCCATTGAATTTTTATGATGCAAAGGTCCAAAGTACAGAAGATAAAAGAAACTTTGGTGTGCAGAATGGACGTATAAAGTGATATACTGTAATTGTTAAAAAGAAGGCCGAGATGTTTGTATTCTACTTAAATGCACTTTTAATTTTAAAGTACATAAAATAATTCAGGACAAAGAAGGAAGATATCTTATACTGGACATCTATATATTAACCAACAGTAGAATTGCTATTGGAAATATTCACAGTCCTAGTGAAGAACATTTGAGATTTTCCCGAAGATGTAATTGAAAAAATAGCCTGCCTGATGACAATAGAATTATTGGTGGGGATTTCAGTATGGTGTTGTACATTAGAAAAGTGGAATTCCTAGAACCCATTTAAGATCATTTGAAATAATTAAAGGATGATTGGAAGAAACTGACATGGTAGATATATGGCGAAAAAAAAATCCAGACTTGTGCAACTTTACATGGAGAAGGAAAACCCCTATACCTACATATTGTAGATTAGATTTTTTTCAAGTGTCCTTTCGGCTTGAAGGGGTTTATTAAAGATTGTGATATCATGCCAGGTTTTATATATGACCATTCTGCAGTAACTTTTTTGGGGAAGAAATAGATCGACAGAAAAGACGTATTGGTTTCTGGAAATTGTCGTTGCTCAGGGAATGAGAATATATCCAGGAAATTAAAGATACCGTTAACCAAGTACGTTAAACAAATGTAGAATTAAGCCCTAATCTACTGTGGAAAATAGTTAAAATGGAAGTCCCAGTTATGTCTATTAAACATTCACCTTACAAAAGCAGGAAAAGGAAAGAATATCTGAGAAACTAAAACATAAACTGATAGTTCTAGAAAATACGTATATGGTTGACAGTGATCAAATAGAAAATGAAATACTGAAAACCAGACAGTAACTGGAACAATTATTTGATTTCAAAGTTGAAGAAGCAATAACAAGATGCAAGGCCCAATGGTATGAAGAGGGCGAAAAAATCGACGAAATATTCTTTAACTTGAGAAAGAAGCTACAATAATAAAACTATAAGAAGTTTAAGAATACATAACACTATTGCATGCAATCCTAAGATTCTTTTGAATTAACACAATAAATGTTATTCTAAATTATACAAAAGCAAAAATAGAAATTACATTGTAGAAAATAATCAGTTTTACTTTTTTCCGCAAGATGAATCAGCTCCAAAACTGTCAGAAGAACAAAAAACATGACTTAGAAAGTGAAATCACAAGATACAAAATTCTGACAGCTCTTATAACAGCAGGAAATGCGTAGAAAAAGTCTCCAGGTCCAAGTCTCGATGGATTACCGGTAGAACTTTATAAGGTATGCTGGAATGACATGAAAATACTGTTACCTAAAACAATAAATTTGCAATGTAGATTTAGAAAACTTAGTATCATACAGAGACATGGAATTACCACAATATTAGCAAAATAAGAAAAAAAAGATAGAGAAAGATTATCTTGATTTAAAAATAGGAGACCACTATCTTTTAAATCAATTTTATAAACTAGTTACAGATACAATAGTATCAAGAATTTATACAGTTATTAATACAACAATCAATGAGGAACAAACAGGTTTTATTAAAGCCCTATATATAGGAGGGAAAATGAATAGATTATTTTATATAATAAAATGGTCCTATAAACAAAAGTTCCCAGGACCTTTTATGCAACTGGATTTTTGAAAACCCTTTCGATTTTTTAGATTGGGACTTTATTGAAATACGTTTGAATTTCTTTAACTTTGGCGAATCAATTAAAACATGGGTCAAAGTATTTTATAACGACTAGGAAAGCTGTGTGGTGAACGATTTGTACTCAACAGAACCATTTTTATTAACCATAGGTATAAGAAAAGTATGTCTATTGCCCCCATATGTATTCATTATCTGTGTAGAAATAATAGCATTGGCCATAAGGAAAGAATCTCTGGTTTCGGGAATAAAAATAGATGAAATAAAATTTTACAGTGTGCAGATGATACAACGTAAACACCTCCAGGCTCCGATGAAATGTCAACTTTATATTCAGTATGTTAAAAGATTTTGAAAAAGTGTCTGAGCTAATAATAAATATTTCTAAAACTAATGTGTAACCGTTGAAAAAAAAACTAATGTAATATATGCTAAAACCTTTAAATAAAATTGGACCAATGACGTCATTGGGACATTGCGGGTAACAGTTTCCGCCAAGACAAGTGAAATAATAGTATTGAATTATAATCCCCAAATTAACAAGATGAAAGAAGCTTTGAATATGTGGACCAATAGAAATATATCTCTATATGGAAAATCTTTGATAATTGGAAGTTTTGGACCATCTCAACAAACAAATCGAGCTTCCATATTACCAAATACACCCCCAGAAATGATTCAACAAATTGAAATATATATATATATATATATATATATATATATATATATTTTTTTTTATTTATTTATTTACTTATTTATAATTGAATCACAGTTCAATGCACTAATATGTGCTTGGGTGAAAAAATAATGTAATCATTCCAATGCAACCCCGAAACATCTGGTACAAAAGAGATTCCCGAGTGAAGATGACATAATCTGGGAATGAAACATAGGTGAAAAAAGGGTTTTAAGAGAAAAAGAGGTATTTTTGAAAAAGATTTCACAAAGTAGGTGCAAAGACAACACAGTCAAATCCAAATTAAGTCAGTCGCAGGAAATTAAAGATCAAATTATGTGGTTTAACTCCAGCATAAAGATCAATAAAAATACAATTTTCTATGAAAAATGGTACCAACAAAGAGTAAAGTGTATTTCAAACTTGATAAGAGCCGATGGGGGATTTTACAACTTTGTACACTTTCAAAACAAATACAATATAAAAAAAAACTTCATTTCATATAATGGTGTGACTTCAGTCTTAACACAAAAGTGAAAAAAAAACTTTAAAGGAAGATTTAAAAACTATTGATCAAGAAGCAGATGATGTTGAGACAAGACTGAAAAAGATATTAAAAAGTCACATAGTTTGTATACCAAAGATTAGTTGAAAATCATTTGAACCTAATGATCAAATAATGGAAAATGGGAGACAGAATTAGATACATTGAAGAAGTCGAATGGTTGGAAACTTTTAAAAACCCACTCGAAGCTACAATCCTAAAAGAACTAAGAAGTTTCCAATTCAAATTTCTACATACATGTGTATATAGTAAGGGTACATTATGTAGACGGAAATTAGTTTTGAGTCAGCTGTCTTCATTCGGCTAACAAGAGATTGAAACAATTGTACATTGCTTTGCTGACTGTGTTGTTTTTGTTCCGCGCAAATTAGTTTAAACAATTGAAACAGAATGAATGATTTGGCTGGAATATTGGAAAAAATGCCGATCGTCCAATCGTATGTACCACGCATGATAAAAGATTCTGGGACCCTGGTTATGCATGCGAA
Organism: Hermodice carunculata; assembly: GCA_964020975.1. Taxonomy (NCBI): domain Eukaryota; kingdom Metazoa; phylum Annelida; class Polychaeta; order Eunicida; family Amphinomidae; genus Hermodice; species Hermodice carunculata. Next base: position 61,533,535 of record OZ026622.1, on the reverse strand, counting down.
TGGAATGTGCGATCATTGGTTGCCGACGGTTTGCGGCTCACGACTAGCTGCGACGGGGAATCGACGGAGAGGGGCTGGCCATGCGGTGAAGGAGGCCCTTAGTTAAGAGTCTTCTTCACAGTAGGAATATAGCAGCAGAGAATGCTGCTTGTGCAGTTTCCAGCGGTAAATTGAGTATCCGAGTGATACTACACACCATAATGAAGTTATTTTTTTGAAAAATACTAGTTCAGAAGACTACACCATAGTTTGGTCCATGCATTAATAAAAGCCGAGGGTACCTGTCTTCAATGTTAAAAAAAACGCATGATCTAGGCAAAATAAATAGGGGTGATCTTGGTTGGTTTAATTTCTTGACACATAGCCTTTTGTTCCCATGATGCATGTTTCTGACATCTAGCAACCTATGCCATTTGAGGTCAGGTGGGTCAGCAAATCCCATTTCATTACAGTAAACCTGAAAGTTTCAGCCTGCATATGAGGACGATTTTTGGAATTGTCATCTTCTAATCTACCTGAAGTGCATATTATTATCTTTCAAATACACCCGGGTGTGATAAAATGAAAGTTTAATGCTTATGTTGCAACATATCGAGAGGTTAAATTTATGTCTGCAAGTTCCCCCATCTTAATTTATGGAGAAGAAATGAGGGTCATGATGTGGGCGGTCAACCATGAAAAGGATGTGCAGCACCACCTTTAGGCGAATTTAGAACTAACCCAAGTATAGACCATTATCATTAATCATGCATTGATGATTTCATTTGGTTAAAGTTTCACGCAACGAAACCACATTTAACAACATTTTGTTGGACTCGTGCCAAAATATTTTACCACACGTCAGCCTCATTTCATGAAGGGGCTTGTAATCATTTTCTAATGCACATGTACTGACTAATGAAATACTATCCCAAACCTGACTGTTTACGTATGCTTCAAAAACGTGTTGCCTTATGTGACTGACTTCACGTTTGTCGCAATGCAGGTTTGATATAAATTGAAAGACACTGTTCCTGCGAAGTGTCCCCATTCTGCAAAAGCGCTTTATGATTAAACGAAAAATGTTATTGCAGTCAACCCTAATGACTGAAATTTTGTGAATCGAACTTCACTTGGTTGGTTATTGACGACATCACGTAGAGTCCCAATGCATCAGCGGTACGTGTCCGTAAATATTGCCTCAAGAACTGGTGACATGTTAGATATTAAGCCTGTTATTCTGTCACATATAGCACCTCTCCCTCTCAAAACCTAGCATATAGGTCGAAAGCACGGCAATGTTATGTTTGGAACGAGTGGGACTCGAACCTGCCCCTTTGGCACCAGTCGCCCAGCTGAAATGGGAAACGCACATATCCACTCTACCAAGTCCCTATTCCTAAAAAGCATGGTTCAGTGGAGGATAGTTATGTGCGAGTGCCATATCAGCACAGTATAACATCATTTGCATACACACTTATGCCAAACTGGATATGTATATAAACAATAAGTGACCTCAGTTAGCTATACGTTTGATGAAGAATGTGAAACATGGGGTGTCGAGAGAAACGAGGGCTTTGAACATTGTTCGCACTCCTTTTCAGTCTGCATAGAACACTTGGTCATTAAAATGGGATTATCTTTGCATCGCAATCCAACAACATGACTTTCAGTATATTCGCACCCGTCCTCCATCAGAACAATTTTGTGAGGTTACTAATTCATGTTATTAGGAATACAAAACATAACTAGAAATCCACGGATCCATAATAAGAACCGACCGGATCAAATTTAACCTACTTTTAATCATATAGAGAAATAAAATGGTGTCAAATATTATTGTTTAAGCGTGTGATATACTTTATGACTCCCATGTAGAAACGCTAAATTTCTGCATGTGGTTACCATCTGATACCCTAAAAGTATACATTTCCTGAAAAAAAGGAATAAACATAACATACATTTCATTCTACGCTATTAATGCAATAAAATTTTATTTAAAATTCTGAGATTTTGCACCAAATCTAAAAGAGTTAAAAAATTTAAATAGGATTTAGTTTATAGTGTCTAATAAAGGCGCACATAAGGATCTCGAAAACTCTATTTCATTTTTTTTTGTAACAGGGCTTTGTTATAATTTTATTGCTTTTTTTAATTTAAAAATTTAACTTTAATTTGGACATCACCTGAATTTTGAACTAAATCTGTTACCCAAAATGCAAAATACAGTTTTGCTGCCCCGATGTGCACTTTTTCACTTCCCATAAGAAAATACTATTTACCGTTTTTGGTATTTTTGCTATTTTTTCCCGTAAACAGGTAAAATTAAAGTTCTTTAATTAAGTAATTGAAATTCATTTTCTGAAGACTAATAGATTTTTCCTTATTTGAAATAGCTTAATCCAAATGTATGCTTTTAGAAATTATCAGACATGTTTGGAGCAAAGTCGCATTTGCTGTGTAAACTGTTGTAAAAGTGTATCAAGCCCTTTAAATATGTTTATGTCCATAAAATTTAGTGTTAACACAGGCTTTAAGCATGCTGCTTGGCAACGGAAGCGCATGGTATAAATCAACGGGTCTAATCCTGCATGTTGGCTTTAGATAATATGTAGATATTGACTGTGGACACGAATGGGTCTTTATCATGTGTCTGCTGTAGAGACCAAAATAACGTCTGCACTGACGGTGATAAAGCTGTCATTTTTAGCGCCACAATACTTTTGATATTTTATCCACAGCGCCCTGCGAGTCTAGTGTTTAATTGATCGGTTGTAAAGAAATCTATTTATGTTCAAACACACAATTGTTTCGATTCTATGTAACAAAAGCTCACGTCATAAGCTCTAGTGGGCGTCATAATCTTGCTTATATGTGACGTTTTCTTGTGGCCGAACAAGGTGTGTAGATTCAAGTGTATAACAAATCCAAGCAGGAAGTTTCGGAAATATATATAGCGGTTGCTCTCTAGAGCGTGTGCTTAACAGGATGAATTATGGCATGGACACTTTTGTCATTCTCTTAACGTAAGAAAGTGTAGCCTTGGGAATTTTGCACCATATGGGAAGGGTAAAAGTGCCGAGGTGACTTTTCTCTCAAAAGCGGAAACCCAACTGTGATAAGATTGATATTGAGAATGCAAAGTGGCTGTTGGTGAGAGCTGTATATCTGAATGAGACATTGTGGTTCATATGTGACCACAAATTTACTTTATCGGTGACGCGAACTTTTTATTCCGTTATTTTTTTCGCAGAAGTATTGTTAATGTAGCACGTTGATAAAAAAGACAGCACAGGTTAAAATGTTTCTACAGTCAACGACTTTCTCTTTGGTATGTTCTTCGCGCCTAGCAACCATCGATAGAAGCAGCCGATTAGGTTTTTATCAGTCAAGAAGCAGTACTTTCGTGTGGCTTGAATTTGGTAGCGTGAGGTAAAAATTGAGAAATATAAAAAAATATAACCATGTTGAGAATGGCGAAAGAGAAAACAATATACTATGTATTTTGCACCCGTAGAACTTTATCGAACCGAGTTGCTTATGACACAGGGACTGAAAGTTGAAAAAGCCTTGCCCAGACTAAACACTTTGGTTGGAGCTACTGTCGTAAGAACACTGCTAACATCATCGACAATTAGTATCCGTTATTTACATAAAAAACTCTCTTCCTAAACCCTAGTTGTGATCGTCCCGGGTACAATAACCGGCAGTTACGGGAAAATATAGTTTTGTGCATTTTGTATTAAAACTAAAGTCTACACACACACACACACACACACACACACACACACACACACACACACACACACACACACACACACACACACACACACACATATATATATATATATATATCTATATATATATATATATATAGAGAGAGAGAGAGAGAGAGAGAGAGAGAGAGAGAGAATTATGAAAATTAAAGGTTCAGACCAGAAGGTGCCACAGTTAAAAAAAGAATCACACTCCCACCCCCACCCCCCATAGCAATTTTTCCTATCTAATCCAAAAATTCCTCCCAAATGTATTGCAGGTACACATAGGCATTTGAATAAGGACTAACTGCATCATATCAGTAGCAAATAGAGGCTTGCCTCCGATCATTAGAACAGTTTCAGATCTTTCGATTAAACAATAATAATGGTCTCCATATGGGGATTATCTTGGGTGCATGAGACAATAATGGTTTTGTGAAAAAAAGAAACGCCATATTTTAGTTACCATGTTTGCAGGAGATAATAATACTTGTGCGTTTAAAAGAAGCCATATTGGAATTATCTTGTACACAGATTATAATGATTGTGTGTAAAATAAAAAAAAAAATCAGCCATATTGAAATTTTGTTGTGTGCACGTGGTAATAATGGTTGTGGGTTAAAGAACATCCGCCATATTGGAATTATCTTGTGCTCCCGAGATAATAAAGGTTATGTGTAAAAAAGAAATCCGCCATATCTTGTGGGTACGCCATAACAATTGTTGTGTGTAGAAGAAAAAAAAATTCCGCCATATTGGAATAATCATGTGTGCACCGGATAGTAATGGTTGTGTGTAAAAAGAATGCCGCCCTATTGGGATTATATTTGCGCATGAGACCATTATGGTGTTTTGTAAAGAACCTCCCCCATATTAGAATTATCTAGTGCCCACGAAATAATAATGGTTGTGTGTCCAAAAAAAAAAAAAAAAAAAAAAATCCGACATATTGGAATTATGTTGCGCTAGAGATAATAACGGTTGTGGGTAAAAAAAATCGCCATATTGGAATTATCTAGTGCGCACGAGATAATAATGGTAGTGTGTAAAAAAAAATCCGCCATGTTGGAATTATGTTGTGCGCACGAGATAATTGTTGTAGTGTATAAAACAAAAATATGTTTATATATATATATATATATATATATATATATATATATATATATATATATTGGTGTCAAACAAACGTGTTTTCTATGAATCGAATTTGTCTTTTTATGATCAGTTCCCTAATATTATTCATCTTAATATATCGTTATATTTATTTCTGAAGGTGCAACGATGAATGTCTTTACAAGTGAACTTAAAAAACATTTTATTTCATGCTGACATTACATGCAATGACATTACAAGAGTTCTCAGAGATTACAACATCATCATATCAATTTGGCATTTGAAGAGGATTCTCAAATCTTTTGATCTTTTCCGGCGTTCGCAGTACTCTGACCTCTATGAAGTGACGCAACTTTTTTTGAAACATAAATTTCTTAACGCGGCGAAATGCATGGTCATAGGTGGATGTATTACAAGTGTACACAGCATGAGTATCGTGTTCTTAAAAAGACGTGCATCTCCTTATACAAGAACTTGATCCTGAAGGCGTGAGGTTCCGACAGAGGCGCAGATTATATAGAAAGAGGTAATCCACACGAGGTCCAAACCATGTATGGCATGTGGATTCATATGATTCAAGCCTTTATGTTTTGCCATTAATGGATGTATTGATGGATATTCCAGGATGGTACTATGGCTGAAGGCTTACACTAAAAATAGTTATCCAACAGTAATGCTTGGATATATTAAATTGAGCATGTGAAGCACTGTGGTGGTTGCTGTAGGTTAGTAAGAGCTGACTACGGTACAGAGAATTCTAGAATATCGTTATTACATAAGTTGTAAGAAGAAATGCAGTTGACCCATCAGCCGGACAGAATTTTTTCCTGTACGGGACAGGTGTAACAAACCCGTGAATCGAATCTTGGTGGGGAATTCCCCGAAAAGGATGCATCGAATTTCATATTGCCATGTTTCATCTGGTAAAAGACGATTTTCGACGGCAGCTTCCTGGAAAAAACCGTGATCTCGTTTTGTTTCATGGGATTGATTCAGGTAAATTACATTTAACTAACCGGTTTTATGTTAAAACAAAACAAAAAAACAAAAACAAAAACAAAAACAAAAACAAAACAAACAAACAAAAAAAAAAAAAACACAAACACAAAAAAAAAACCAAAAAAAAAAAAAAACAAAAAACAAACAAACCCGCATTATGTCTCAAATTATGCAAGTATATACTTCAACTTTATTGTGTGACAAGTGCGTTCTTTGTGTCTGTTGACTGCTAAAGTCTCATTCGGGTGATACTTATCCTTTTGCTGTGGCGTCAGGGATTCTGACCAATAGCCAAGGATCTGAGGTATGTTCAGCTGGCAAAACCGGGATAACTGAATATTCATTACAAAAGTTCATAACTACACCCTAAAATGGATTTTGGAAAAAACAGAATCGTATTTAAAGCCCAAACAGCAGTGTGCTGTCGAAGTCTTGCGAAAAATGATTATATTTTTGCAATCGTACACGGCTTTAATACCTTTACTGAGCTCTTCAGGTCTACAGATATTGCCCAATAGACACTTTTGTTCACCATGAGTCAATGATGTTATCTGGTGTAATCTATTTTATCATTGTCTCGTTGATCTAATTGAATCACCAAGGAAGATATCACACATCACTATCTGTCTGGTCTTTGATTGAATTTGTGCCTTTTTGTCCAGAACCACTTCCTGGTAGTCATTAACCTATTCCACAGTCCCAACTCTTTACTCTCCATAAGCTTACCTGTCATATTCTAGTTCCCATTTTATTGTACATCGAGATTCACTTTTTTCAAACTTACGACTTTAATGGTTGTACAATGCGTATGCTTTATTGTCCGCTCTGTGATAGTTTGTGTTTTCTGCAAGAGAAATTCATGTCAGCTGCGATTTGAAAAATCCATATAAATGAGAGCCAACGGAGGCGTCGGCTCCAATCGGCGCCGCTGGCTGTAAAAATTTTGGCTGGCTGCCGCCAGGGATGTGCTCAGTAAGAGCCTTAGCAAACGTTCTGTAACTTTTCTTTCTTTAACAGCGTGCGCTTTGTCTACTGAAGCAACCCTGTATTCCAATACTCCAGAACTAAGATTTATTGGAGTAAAGAATTTAGCGTCTTAACATGCGGTGTATTCCTTTGCTTTCCTTCCAGCATGAACTAGATTAGGTCGTCAAAGTGTGGAACAACCATATCACCTGCCCTTCAAGACATTGTGTGCAATGCGGCAAACCAAATATGATGTATACAATTCCAATCTTCTACAACACCATTGATTATTTGTGTCCGGTTACAAATCATGAATTGGATGCCTGTGAAGATGAATGCCTTTTCCGTTAGCCGTATTCCTGTGACCGCGATATATCTTAATGGTGTTGCATCTTCATGGCAGAGAACAACCTACATTTTCCTACCGACCCGTTTCAGGCGCTCGACCTCTATGTGTTTTTAAGAAATGAAATCTTGCAGCTACTGTGACTATCACAAAACAAAACTGTTTGTTCATCAGTCTGAAGAACGTTGAGGAAAAGAAAATTAACGATACTCAATGCACGTCGTCAAATATCAACAGGTTTTGGCGCTGAACGATACCAAACTTTGTTCTTAAGCAAATGTGCTCATGTTGGAATAGTAAACAGCTCCCAGCAGACGTGATACTTTCTGTCTAAAGGACCCACTGAAGTATTTGAATTCAAACTAGACTTACAACAGCAGAATAGACCAGTTCATAGGACTCGGGCTTATTCGGTACAGTTCGGGACGCGCACCCTGCTTTGTTTACATTTTGTGCTCGAGCACGCTGGCCGGATTTAACGTGGAAGGATCAGAAAGTAAAACACGGGATGTGCTTGGATTTTACAAAAAATCAAACCGTGAGCAAACTATAAATGCACATTTCACCACTGGTGTGATGGTTCAGGTAAAAGATTTGCACTGTTCAGCACAATCCATGCTGTTATCGCTCGCGTTAGCCGTGGTATCGGTTATAAACATATGAAAGCGTTGGCCCGACTCGGCTGCTTGCTGATTGGACAATCAGGCAAACAATGGAATGCATAATTAATTACGGCCCGGAAAAGTTCGGTATAATTCGGAATGAACAGGTTTATTATTTTCAATTTAAACGTGACCAATTTATGTTCCATTTCTCAATTTTTTATTTTCCCAAAATACTTTTACCAAAGTTCGTTTCTAATATGTTTTAATTGGTTAGTTGATGTTTCATGATACTATCAGGCATCATTTAACTATTTGGGTAATTTTATGCACACATATAGTCAAATATTTACACCAAGTAGCCTGAAAAATACGCAATGTATGCCACAAACTGTAATATTAGTCAATGATAGATGCAAAATATTGTTCTTGATACAGCGGAATAAAGGGAGACCTTGCCGTTGCGGCAAAATTTGTATGATAGCATATGTCACTGCACAAAGGTCATGGTTCTTCTTTTGTAAACAAAGATAAAATATTCCATTGTTCTAAACATACAAACGTGATTGGTACAAAGACAATCTATATGAAATAATATAGGTGAGCCTGTATTGAGCTTGGTCTTGATAAAGGTCACCAATAAGCAAGTTACTTTACTGCGTATTTGAAACAAATGCACTGGCTCAAAACCTTTTGTCCAAGAACGAAGCGACTTAAACAGTCAACCCCCTCCCCAGTCGTAAATAGAAATGATTTTTTTTGGGGGGGGGGCGTAATTTTAAAACTTCAATAATTTCAGTCTCAATCCACATCTGTAGTTTCGAATACAGTCATTCCAGCAAACATTCAGCACACACCACTGAAACACGAAAAAATCGATAACCGAGTTTAAATCAGCTCAATTTGTTCATAAAATGAAATGCCATGTTAACAAAATACAGTTAAAATTGGCCAAATTAAATGTATCATATCTTGCGTAAAACCTTAAACATAGTTAACATACCGTTCTTAAAAAATTGCGAGTGATTCTTTCTTAATGGAAAATGATGAAGCATATATTCGTAAGTTTTTGAAAAATAGTCTCCTTCAAGTTTTAGAACCAACTAAAATTCATGTCAAATTTATGTCCGACAATAATACTAGTAATGCGGAGAGAGATCGGGTTTAGTGCGATGTTGAGTCATATATCAATAATGAAGGACAACACTTTTATAAATTGATGTTCAAACATACCTGTTATTTCAATCAATCCACTTTGTTACAATACGCCACAATCTGACACATACGTAGTCTGTCTGTGCACAGGACCACTGACACGGGACATACATGTATCTATGCACTGAACACAGACAGACCGCGATAAACTGCACTTAAGACAGAAACTCCATTCATTGTATCATAGTAAACACAATGATATCAAAAACTTGAGTCTGAACCCCTGACATGTTCTGGCAAACATTGGGAAAACTTTGATTTTGCCACTTTCAAGCAAAACGATTTATTGGTTTCTTCTCTTATTGTGTAAACGCCACCCCGGGTGACACGGAATCGTATTTGTCAGCGCAAATTGACATGAAATTTCTTTTTCCAGCTAATCATTTCATTTTGAAAGTTGTTGAACTCAAAGTTCTCGGAGCGATGTCACCCGGTTTGGATTGGAATCTTAGATCTTGATGTTCGCTGGATGTTCAATAGAATGAATGGAGGTTCACACTACAGTGCGCGCATCCAGTTTACAACGAGCTGCTTCAGGGGTCTGTAGTACTGAACCATTGCCGCATTTCATGTGAGTGTACTTTTACTTTGTCGAAAAGCAAATTAGATCCCAGTGACAGGTCACATAAAAGTGTGTGTTACAGAAATGTCTGCTATGAATCGTTGATTTTAGAAGCATTTCAAGTAGTTTTCCGCCCTTTGTTCTGTTTGACATGCAAACTTAACTTAAATCGCTAAAATGTGCGTACTTTTGCCAGGAAATCTCAACAAAAGGGCGTTTTGCACAATTGTCCTCATTTTACTTGGTCAGAAGATTTCGGTGCAAGCGTGTCTCCGGGTAGTTTTTATTTTGGCAAAGAACCAATTAGATCAGTGAAAGAGACCACATGTACACCTATCAAGATATAATCCACACCAAAAAAAAAAAAAAAAAAAAAAAAAAAAAGACTCTTTGTATACTAGTCCTTGCTCCGGAGAATTTGGTGCAAGCATTATTGTCTGTGCACTGAACGAATTAGCAGTTACTAACAAGCCACACATCAAGACGTAAATGTATGTGCTACAGAATTATCTGCACTAAACCTAAAGCCTTTAATGTGACTTCCCACCCTGTGTCTCCTTTTGGATGATCCAACATAATTTATAACTGGTTTCAGATATGCATACTTCTGTCAGCATTTACTCCGAGGGAAACAATATATTTTTTGCACAATTGCCACCGTGTTGCTTGGTAAGAAGATTTCTGTGACAGCATGTCTCTATATACATTATGGACGAATTATATGGCAGTTGCAGGCCAAATATACACCTGTGTGCTACATAATCATCTGCATTTGACCTTCGAAGCACTTTTACCTAACTTGACACCCGGTGTCTTTGAGATATGGAAATATAAAGTAAACCTGGAATAAAAATGTGCGTGCACCTATCAGGAAATAATCCACGCAAAAATTGTTTTTGCTTAATAGTCATCATCTTGCTTGGCCAGAAGATTTCTGTGCAAGCGTATCTCATTGTACTTGAAGGACGGGATTAGACGCCAGTTACAGGCATAATGTATACCTGTGCTTATAAATTATATGCACTAAACATTTGAAGAGTTTTAACATAACTTGCCACCCAGTACCGTTAAGATATGCACACTTAAAATTAAACTGGATTAAAATAAGCGTACATTTATCAGGAAATAATCCGGGCAAAAATAATTTTTGCATCCTAGTCAGCGTTTTGCTAGGCCAGATGATTTCTGTACAAATGTGTCTTCGGGTACTGTAAGAAACAATTAGATGCCACTTGCAAACCAAACATACACGTGTGGTAACAGATTTATCTGCACTGAATCTTTGAAGCGTTATAATGTAACCTGATACTCCGTGTCTTTGGGAAATGTAAACATAGAGTTAAACTGGATTACAATAAGCGCATATCTATCAGGAAATATAGTGCAAGCCTAATTAGCTGTCACCAACAGGTTTCATATATACGTATCACATATGTAACAGAATTCTCTTTACTAAACCTTTGAACCCTCTAACATAAATTTGCATCCTATGTCTCCTTTGAGATGACCAAACATAAGTTATAACTGAATTTATAGATGCGCATTCTTCTGTCAGCATCTAATCCAAGTAAAGCAAATATTTTCGCACAATTGCCCTCATTTTGCTTGGCCAAAAGCTTTCTATGGTATGTCCATTCCCAGCATAGGATACAATACATAGCTGTGTTCTTCAATGGGAACTAGTAACGGCACACATGTGTGTCCTACAGGCCATCTCATTATCTCGGATCCGACTTCAATAAAAGAAACCCTTATTTTGGGTATCACTACCAAGTTTGCACATGAAAAAACAATAAAAACCGGCACGGTTTCAAGAAATTTTTAACTCATACGTAGAAGACTGATTAAAAAAACAAGCAGGCATTATTCAAAAGTGTGACTCTGCACCTGTATTCAATATAATCTTATTTTCTGCACGCTGTTCTGTCCATTACCAATGCATTGGCATGGCGGGGAGCAGATACATTCATTAAAAGACTAACACAGGTGGTGTTCGCCTGTATTGCTGTACCATTGTTGACCCAACTCACCACCTTAACCGAACTGCTATTTGTTATACCCCCAGCAACGAAGTGGATGGAGCATACTGGTTTCACCATGTCCGTCCGTCTGTCCGTCTGTAGACGTAATCTTGTCTGGACTCTATCTCCTTCAATAGTGCTCCAATCTTCTTCACATTTTTTATGGCTATTCTCTGTCACTTAGGGGTGCGTCATGAAACAACGATATAAGGGTCCAGGAAACAACAGGCAGGTGTGTACATAATCTTGTCCTGCCTCCTTCATTAATGCAGGAATATTCTTAAAAATTTGTACGGTAATTCTCTTTTACTAAAAAGTGAGTCATGGAGCAACAGTGACCTTGAGCTATGTAGGTCAAGGTCGCGGCAGGCATAATGTAGGAATAATGATCTCTAACTCCATGCAGGGAGGGGGGTATGGTTATTGTCTATCACTAAAGGGTGTGTCATGAAGCAACAATGAACTTGAGCTATAAAGGTCAAGGTCACAGCAGGCTTCTTTATAAAGGTGTATTATGAAGTAACAGTGAGTTAGTACCCAACAATGACCTTGATTTATATTGGTCAGTTATAGAAGGCATCTGAATATAGGTGTGTCATTAAGCAGGAGGGAATACAAACAGTTTTGTCAAATACAGCTCAAGGCAATAGTTGAAGTCATTGCATATGGTGTTCATCTCTGGACAAAGTCACCTCGAGGTCAAGGGGCAAAAGTCTTGCACCTCACGTTCCATGAGAGAACAGTCATCACCATGATCACTAAGTACCTGTTTGAAGACAAGGTTTGTCTAGCTTTTAAATATAATTGTCTGTCTGTCCGTCCATCTGTCCGCCTCTAGACATAATCTTGTCCAGACTCGATCTCCTTCAATAGTGCATCAACCTTAGGTAACAGACATCATCTAAACAAATCCTGCAAGTCCTTGCACTTCATGCTATCCTTTACAGTACCTTTCCAAGTTTTAAAGCAATGAGATAAGATTGAAACACATAAGCTTATAAATACAGATAATTTGTTACTCTTGACTTATTCTTTTAATATCCACTTTGTTCAAGCATTGGAAGGGAACATGAGAGTACATGTATTTTTCTTCTTTTTTGAAGGTAAAATATAAATGACATGTCTGTTTAAAAAGCAACAGTGTTTTTTGAGTTGAAGGTTATGGAAAACATTAAGGCACAATGTACTCACATGTTTTTTCCTTTTTTTCTTTTTCTTTTTTTTCCCTTTTTTTGGGGGGGGGGGGGGTATCCAGTATGCCATTCAGCTACTGTTTCAAGTTGTTGTTATCATCTGCTTTTGAACATTCATTTCGAAAAAAATGACTAAGCTCAGCGCAAATGATTTGGTTGTGTTTGGCGAAATACTTGTAACTAGTGAGTGTAGAATACTCCGGCCTTGACTATCATCATTATGAAACCATGACTGATAAAGAAACTGGAGATATATTGAGTGCATTCCCATGCCAGCTAATTAGCACGTCACAAGGGGCTTTCCAGTTTGAGAGAAACTGATCAGAAGCCAGTGACAGACGAATTACTGCCTTCTGATTGCAGAAAACACTGCTCATCAAAGACATATGTTTCTTTTTCACTCAGAAAAACGGTCAGCTTTGTAATGAATCAAACTTTTATTTTAACTATGACAGAATGGGAGTCCACCACCATTGCACGGCATGGAGCGCAGAATTACGCACGGGAGCGCATTTGAGGCTTTGGTCCCACACTTCCTGCGATCGGGCAGGACAACATGCCTCGACTGCACTCCCATCAAGAATGTGCCTCATGCCACGCAACTGTGGTGATATCCCGAATTCTTTCCCTCTCTTTGTGGGTTAAAGAGCCATTGACCTGTGCCAGGTGTCTGGTGACAAGGGTGCATTAACGGCTAAGAATAGACCCAATTGTCTTTTAATACGAAACATTTTGAACCGAACTTTAACTCTCCATATGATCGTAATCAATCGGAACGCAAGTCCACTAGACACATTCAGAAGTTTTCAGTAGCACTTAGAGACTAAAAGCTAAACCACTTGTCTTCGTAGATGTGTATTTAAAACTATCATCAGTGTCTAATCCTAACTTAAGTTTCCTTTACAAAACAACAACAACAACAACAACAACAACAACAACAACAACAACAACAATAACTTTATAATGGTAAAAGTTTAAGATTCTTGAAGTTTATTACGTAGTTTCACAAAATGCAGACAGCTTAAAATATTTCTTCTTCATACTGGATGTGTACATCTCTCTTTAAGCAATAAGGGGGTACAAGCAAAGCAGATAATATGAATACTATGAATGCCCACATTGCCTGTTTAAGGTATGGGGGAGCCTTACAGTACACAAAAAATCAATCTGGGTGAAACAATCACAATGACAAGAGTGAGGCGTTGACGTGTTCATATTTCTGGTACACAAGATCCTTTGAATTGCCATCACATTTTTAAGCAAGGTTGAACTAGGTTTTGATGAAATACGTGGGGCATAATACGTTATTCACATTTGTTCTTACCTGTATAAAAACAAAGAAACTTGGCTAGGGTACGCTCATCCATACTTTTTATGTTGCGGTGAAGGGCATCTTGAGCTGTAAACTCGTGCGGTATCATTACCTCAGGGAATTCTAGTAGCTTCAGAATTTTCTTGGTGTTTGGTATCAAATCTTGATAGAAGTTCCTGATATTTATTGCGAGAAATGAAATACAGTTCCCTCTGTAGTATTGGCTTCTAGACATCACTAACAAATGCTGGCTTTTGAATAATTTCTTTTTTGGACAATTTCTGTCAAAATTACACGAAGATTGCACTCGGTAGGTACAATTTTGACATTTTAATCTTCTAACGCATCCAAAATTTCTTCTTTGACATCATCAAACTGTGTGAGGGCTCTTTGAAGTACGTACCTATAACTTGAAGAAATGTACCCTAGGAAATCATCTAGTTAGTCATGAAAGGATTCATACAAGCAGTTGTCCATAAAAGATGCTGCAATCTGGATTGGAAATATTTGTCCTATCTGTACCCTACGGCGATCAGACTCGCTACTGTCCTTCATCTATCAGCGCACGTAATGTGCACTATCGCAGGTACTTTAGTTGTTCTCTCGCCTAATGTGTACTTTATATAAAATTTGGTCCAGAATTTTGATAAAGCGTTCCTTGTCAAACCTCCATTATCTTCCCCTGTCTCTTTTCTCCGGCGTGATTTATCATTGTAACGGATATTTTGTCACAGATGTTTCATTGACATCTCCATCAGGGAGTTCTGTACATGTAGGGGTTGTACGCTCAAAATTCTTTCCCAACGACCACGAGGAATTATGACCGCCCTAGGCTACACAACCACCGAAACCCCTGGTCGCATGACATGCAGACACACATGGTAGTTTCTTTACTATAGGCCTAAGCACAAATAAACGTGGACTTGCGGGGAAAAGTCAAAACAAACTGTACGAGATTTTGTACGAGTTAAAAAAAAAAACCAGGTGTTTTTTTCAAATAACGGTCCGGCGCTGAAATACATTGAACAAAACTCAGCACGTGCGATTTCAAAAGTCGCACCGCGCTCGTAGGAGCCCCTTATCTCCCGACCGGCTGGTCAGTGTGTTTGAACCTTTGGTATTCCACACACGTGAAACGACAAGATCTGTATCACATGTATGTTTTTCCAACACACTAACGACACATATCTTTTACAGGTGAGAGTCTGCAATCCCCAAACTTTCCAGTGTTAATAACAATTGATAATATAGCATTTCAGTTTGTATCTATCATTTTGTCGCAAAGCTTGAGTAAACATTGTTAGTGTCTAGGTTTGTAAGTCATTGTGGAGGAGGATGGTGTGCTTTCGTGAGAAAAAAACATAATTTAATCTTTTCCCGCACAAAGTGCTCGGATGTAAATGGTCGTCCACCTTAACATTTTTATTTAAATTTGTTACCAGAAAACATTTTGCTGATATTTGCATGTAACACCGAAAACCAAGACGTTTCAGAAATATTATTCTGTACTGCCGAGAATATTTATAATATGTATTTATGTGGTGAGTACATTCTGCTGATCCATGCAAGCAATTTGTAAGTAGAAAGCAGAGTACTGCGACAGGAATGAAGGTTGGCCGTTTGCCAATATGCAAAGGACAAAAAAATATAGTGCCAAACATCTTCATGTGATGCCAATATCTACAGCTAGGGGTAGGACTTAAACAAAGTCTGCTGGCCTTTTACGAGCCCTCAGTTGCCTGACACCTGAAAGTCCCAGACAGGATTCCCGTATTCCGAACATTAGTCTCATAAAAGACATGTAAATAGTGTCTGGCCGGTTTAGTTTTAATTTTAAAAATTTTTCCACTGTTGCTGGATGATTATAGGCACTCGAGTGAATTAATTTGACCTAATACTGGAGTACTCTCGTATATGTTGTCTATTGTGCATATGATTTTTATTCATTGTTGTACACTTGTCATACATTAACCTTCT
This sequence comes from Hermodice carunculata, assembly GCA_964020975.1. Lineage (NCBI taxonomy): Eukaryota > Metazoa > Annelida > Polychaeta > Eunicida > Amphinomidae > Hermodice > Hermodice carunculata. The sequence goes on along the minus strand of OZ026622.1, from coordinate 61,517,492 downwards.
GTAACTCTTGAATCTCTTTGCTGTCATTGTCGGGTTGAAATTTATGAACCTGGGTTATTTTTCTTAACCAGCATGTATTGAGATGTCATGTTGTATTGGCATGTGCTTGTTCTCAGATCCTGTTTCTAATAAAAAAACAAACAAATATCAACAACAAAAGACAATTAAAAAAAAAAAAAAACAAAAAAAAAAAACAAAAAAAAATAACAAACAAACAAACAAAAAAACAAAACAAACAAAACACAAAACAAAAACAAACAAACAAACAAAAAAAAAAACCAAAAACAAAAAAAAACAACAAAAAAAAAAAAAAAAAAAAAAAAAAAAAAAAAAAACAATAAAGTTTAAACAAAACCAAGAGTATCATAAATTGTATCATGGCAATGAAAGCCCGCATCAATAGCTCTGTAGATAGCATTTTTCTGCATATAACCAGGGGCATATTTATTCCTTTTGATAGATATGGTCCGTTATTTGTTTGACAAATTTGTACATGAAAAGTTAAAATCAATGTAAATTTCCAATACTAATTTCACTTTTATAATCCAAGCAGTCGTGTAGTTTGATCGTACCAACTAAACTGGTTAGCATTAATTTCAGCATCAACTGCCCCTCAGTGCACAGCGACATCTATGTGATCTTAAGTCATGTGGCAATTGCCAAAATACCCGACGGTTTGCAGCGGCATTTCTGTCCATTTCAGCCAATGGGTGCAAGCTGCCGCAAAGTAATTCCCTCATCGGACCCCGCCATGTAGCTAGGGAGGGCTACTGATAAATGAGTCATCTTATCTGCCTGCTATATGTTCGATAATTATAACAAGAAACGTCTTAAAGACATAATCATAGCTGTCGAGAACGTGTGACCTTATATATTTCCTTTCAGCACAGAGTCGAAAGTTTCACTGCACTTAGTTTTCCAGCTGCTTAAGATTGTTTCCAGGGCAGTGGAAAGCCAGTACATCTGTGGAAAGTAAATATTTGTGACAGAAATGAACGATTTAGAGAAATACGTAAATTACAGACTGAAAAATAATCTGATTTTGAGAATACACACCATGGCAACCCAATGCCTGACACTGTAAGTATAGGTATTTAATTAATCCTAACCACTAAATAGAGTCCCTACATGTAGGCCATGCTTTCCGTTTTTCAATGTTTTTCTTTCCCTAAAAGATACATTCATTTATTAGAGTTGCCAGCCTGGAATAGTACACACGTGTAAGAACTTTTAAGAAGATTCCTAGGAATCTTTAATGATATTAATTTGATTGTGGTCGGGTCATTTCAACTATTCCCACCACAATTCCCAAAACAAATTTCATGGCATGAAATTCAATCTGATTTGTTTCCTGCAGGCCATGTGCAGAAGTTTGGATTCAATATCAATAATAAATTGCTGCTAATTGAGTTTGCATGTCTCTGGACTTATGCATTAGGACCTGTTTCCAAACTCTGTATGAAACATTTTAGATTTTGAATTGTGAATTGAATTTTGTAAAAACAGATGAGGTTTTGGCGCGGGTATTACAACTATATTGCCTAATCGCGCTATATCTCTTTCTATTTCCTTCCTAACAGCCATTCTTATATTTTCAATATTAAAAACTCGCTCCCCAAATATCTTGGAAGACATTATCATTCATATTATTTATATCGATATTACGCGGGGAATATGATACAAATATATGTCACTGATAACCTCTTTCCGGTCAGAATAGTCATTATTGTTCCAGATTACACCTGCCAAATTTCCAATATTGAATGACATGGACGGCTCGTGCATCAAAGATTTATGCAGTTCTGTGTTGCCGAACTTCCAGGAGGCTAATATCACGCTCTTCAGCCAAAATCGCCAATAGGCGCCCGGATTCAAATTGTCATCTGCCTTCAGGTTTTAACTGAAATTTCTTGAAACAAGGAAACAATTTTATTCAGATTTATATGCAAGACCATTCATGATAGCATGCCCTACGACTATCGCTTTCCTTGGCGCGGGTTGGGCGCAATGGAAGGAACTAACACTGACCAGAAGTGGACTAACACTGGATTTGTTTTTACCATCATGGCTTTTATTTATACTGTACGCATTTTCTGTACATGCCTGACATTTTGATTGTGCATAGCACACAATATATTGGTAAATGCCTACCGTGCAACTGTTAGGACTTTTTACTCAAATTTGGACTGATTGCTTTTCTTCTGCTTTAAGATCAACTAGCACTTTGTGTTTCTTCTGCCACCTGGTAGCATATTGCTAATATCAACTATGAATTTTCATGTCAAGCTTTGATGCAATTTACTTGCGTACGGATAACAGCTGGTATATCGAATTGCTGTTGCACACACTTAATAGTTTTTATATTGATGGACCACTTGATGTAGTTTTTTGCTGTACATACGCCCAGCTCTGCTCAATTCACAAATAACATGAAATATAGCAAACTGACTATGCCTGTGCTGCCTTGAACATGGTAATGTATGCCTTTACCCAGCCATATGCCCAGTTTCGACAGAGATACCTGAGCATTACAATGCTTAACTTGTGTGACAGGAACGTTCTCTCCTTATCACGCTAGGAGTGTACTGTGCTGAACACTATCTACTTGCACTGGTTTGACATTAAACTGGACTTAAACGGTTGAATGCGACACATGAATCAAAGTAACTACCAACATGATTTATTGTGATGTTGGTAAAATTGGTATTGTAATAGTAGGAAACTGGGGATCGTACTTCCTGCGGCGGCATGTTCCAAATCTAGGCACCATTATGCCAGCGACTGTTTCAACTGTTCCGTACGAGGCCGATATAAATATATATATATATATATGTATATATATATATATATATATATATATATATATATATATATATATATATATATATATATATATATATATATATTTATTTATTTATATATAATATATATATATATATATATATATATATATATATATATATATATTTATATATATATATGACATCTGGTATTCCTGTCGTGAAATCTATTACAGAATGAAACGTGAATTTGCTTGCTTAATATTCTGGGGCTGTTAGGTGTAGATAATGATAAATCAAAGTTGCCGATGAAAATGTCGTTGATCGTACAAGTGTTATTCAGCCTGATAAGTCATTAATTGACTTCGAGCCCACGGCGTAGTCAAAGCTGTCACCAGCAATGCGTGCACACGATTCTATGTCTCTGCAGAGCATCTGTGTACTTTAGACAACAATTTTATCCCAAATTGCATCAGAAGTATGGAAATAAGGTACTCGTTTACTATTGTATACAAAATTTAGTAAATTTGATTGAAGCACAAACCGATGTCTTCCAAGCATTTCTATTTTTTGCCAGAAGTTTGAAACAAGTGGTTAATGTTAGAGTACAAACACAGGATACAGTCCACAAACTACACCTTAAGTTTTGGTGTCTGTTTCATTTCACGAGTTTGCAATGCCCCGACGCCAAAATGGCAGACTTTGGTATATTTAGTGTCAGTTTATTCGAGGAAAAACAGCGAAACGCATCACAGGGGTTAGTCTGTATCTGCTGGAGCAAATACAAACTGACTGGAACAGCAGCTTCACATGTTGAGAACAATAAAGAGATATGTGTTGCAACCCGCCTGCAGTCAATCTTTCAGTCGTACGATTATCGTGCTTTTTAGACCTAATTTCATGTTTTTCTATTTCTTGCGGTATTAGAAATACTACAACGTAATAACCGATAACAAAAATCAAAATGCAACATCGACAGCAAATACCTCATGATTGTTCACGACACTGCAAGGGCCAAAATTCATCATGGCAATGCTGTTACTTGAAATCTAAGTCTGGTTGACAGTTACATAGAGACAAAGATGTGGTAGATTGATAAAATGTCTTCCACCGTCATTTCAATAGACGACAAATCCTCCTCCTCATCATCATAATGCATTCCATTTTTTTTTTTTTAAATTTTTGCAAATACGGCATTTGAATATGTATGTGAGCTATATTTGTGGATGCGGAATGGATAAGTCTGTCTTTCAAGTAAATATGTTTCGGCTGGAATTGCAAATTTGATGTTTTGATGTAATGCAAGTCATTCTGAGGTCAATGCTGGTTTCTGTAGTGTCCTTCCTGGGGCGGAATCTGTATTAATGGACTTCGATCGATTCTGGTCGCCTGGTATAACCAGATTACTTGGATGGACATGGTTGTACAAAATGAAATTCTTTGATGTATTTCTAGAGCGTGCTATGAAATACATATGTCACCAACAAAAGGGCAACATGTAAAAATAATATTTGGATCAGTCCTAGGTGTTATGTTGTGATGTACTGGCACTTTTTTTTTTCTTTTACAAAACGGCAATTTTCGGAAACCTGCTCCTGAAGTGCAAAATATGTGAAGTCCAATCTGTTCCTCGTACTTGCTTCAAAGGGTGAATTCGCCATATGTTTGCTCAATGAAAATACAACCAGCCTTGATATACACTAAATTTGTGATTTTCTCATCTGTTCTTATCTCTTCTTCCCCTCCTCGACCTTTCATGTGAGAATGGCTAGAATGTCTCCTGTACTTTACATTGTTATTCTATCATGACACGTAGCAGCAATCAATCAGAAGGCATTGCTATCATGCTCCCAAAATGGCATTAGTACCAACGCAACCCGCACTGGCCTTGAAGACGTGTGGCTTACTTTACAGACTGATGTGCATGGATCTATAGTTTAAACTGCTACATGTTGCCCTGCATCTTTGTTGAGAGTAATAATAAAAGCATTTCCGTGTGTCGTAGGCACTGTTTTGAAGACCACGATGGCATGAAATGGTGTTTGACTCCAAATACCACACATTAATATCAGTTGCCTGGTTGCTGTGGCTGTTCTAGCCCATATAGCGATACAAAGCCGTACCTTGATATGCGGGTACATCCTGGTATTAAATTGAAGAAATTGACTTGAAAATAAAGCTTTTTTTTTTTGAAAAAAAAACCGATAGCCATGTTCTCTTGATATCCACCGAGTTTTAAATCATCTTCATGTTGAAAATGTAACACAATTTTTTCAATTAATGTTAGTGTCAATGCTGATGTATCCATCAGTACCCTCATGGTAGAGTATGCTTGTCGCCATTGTCTGCCGATAGAACATATGATCTTGGTGAAAAATTAATCTGCATGTGTCGTATCGCTGTGCTATCTTGTTTGTGCTTTTAATTTTCTGTATTACAATTGCAAATAGTGCCCCCTGACAAGAAAATCAATAACATGCGACACACAAGCGTATGCCAGTAATATCTATTTGGTAAATACTGTTAATAGACGCAAATGTACCATGCAGCGTCTTCACTAATTTAAGTCAAGCATCATACCATATGCTGTGAGCCTACCTTATATGATAAGCTATTGCCCTTAACCACTGTCGACTGTCAGGCTGCCCGTCTGAGATGCCCTACACAGAGAAAATTAGAGTTTCTGCAAGAACAGAGCCTTCAAAATAATTATCTACATATACCAACCTCGGGTTTTCTTTGTTTATGAAGTTACATATTGTTTGGCAGGTATTCTTCTTTGATATGAAGCTCTACATTTATAAGCAAAACTTCACATATTTAGCTAATTCATCAATTGCCACGTTCATATTTATTCATTATTATGTGGGTTGTCTTTGCTGAATATTTAGCTTAGACAAGGAGCCGCTACTCAGAGAGACATGTACGGGTAAAAGGCTCCGAAACATGTTGAGTAGTTACCCGCTGAAGATCCTTTAATTTACTTGGGCTAAAACAGCCTTTGTCAAAAATTTTACAGAGGAACGTGGGCAATATGGACAATAGAACTTCTATGTATATAAGTTAGACAGGGACAGGTTTACTTATGGAGAGTAAAGAGTTCGGACTGCGGAATAGAGTAATGACTACTAGGAAGTGGTTTTGGACAAAAAGACACAAATACAATATTGTAAAGTGTTATATATATATATATATATATATATATATATATAAACCTTATCAAATCGCCCTTACGTAACTGAATACTGTATTGTCTCAACTATTTGGTATCATACATCACTTTATTTTTATTCAAGCATACTAGTCATCACTTGCCAACAATTCTGTGAGCAAGTAACTCCTCTGTTGGTGGCCTAAGGAACAGCAAAATTTAAATCGTTCCCTGTGGTTATGCTGACATTTGTGAAGTCGTACCGTTCTATGTGAATTCTAAAGTTGTATATCATATTGTTAAAATTTGTAATTTGTAACATATGCACATTAAATAATGTTTGTCATACAGAAAATGCTCTGAGTAGTGAGTTCTGAGTTCTACAGGCGACCATTTTAAAATTGCGTGTTGCATTTAACTTGTTGGCGAAACACGGTAAGATACGTGATTCCATTAGCTAAGAAGACTTGTCTATCGGTAGAGCTCATAGTATGGGCGGTTTTCTATTCGTCTGTCCCCCTCTTTGCAATGACATGGTTCGACCTATTATGTTAGAGTATCAACATTGTTCTTTTAAAATATGGCGCAGATGTACCTTGGGTGCGTCTCTTTTACATTTGTACACGCTCCAGTAATTCTTGTATTTGCATGATTTTATCGTAAAGTTTGGAATAAAATTGCAAAAAATAAGGTTCGCTGAAACCGACTGGCTAATGGCTTGACATGCACACACTGATATTTATTCATAGAGACTCTTAGTTCTTCACTGCTTTGCAGTTGGCATTGTCGCATTTTTCTGTTTTCAGAACTTTTGTGATTTTTGCTTTCTCGGAACCATAAGTTTGTTTGTTTTTTAAACGTACTGGAAAAGTGGCTTCGCAGTATCCAACAAACTTTATCAGCGTCGTCGTCGTCGTCATCATCATCATCATCATCATCATCATCATCATCATCATCATCATCATCATCATCATCATCATCATCATCGTTTTTGTCGTAGTCATCTAAAAAAATTGCCTGACTAGCTGCTTTGAAATTGCATAGGAATACTTCAGGCTGCTTTTTCCCTTTTATTTGTTCTCAACAGGTGATACTGGAGGTCATGTTTGTATTTAGCTCAAATGACTCGGCAAATAGCTGAGCCTACAGGATTGATCTGCTCCCGTCGTCCGTCCCTCGTCGGTATCAAATTCATATTTTCGACTTCTCCAGAACCAGTGGCAGGACCTACTTCAAACCTGTAGGGGATATACCTTGAGTGTATTTCTATCAGGTTCTTTTATTTATTTATTTATTTATTTATTTATTTATTTATTTATTTATTTATTTATTTATTTATTTATTTATTTATTTATTCATTTATTTATTTATTTTTTTTTATTTATTGATTGATTGATTGATTTATTCAATGGTCGCACAGATTGCAATATGATTTTTCCAAGGTTTTTGTGGGTATTCACGTACCATGACCTTTTTTCCGGTATACCTGAGCGTTACTATTTGAAACTATTCCGAAAGATTCATGAACTTAGGTTCTTCTATTTTGCGAACATAATTGACATATTTTCGACATTTTGTAAAATTCATATGATGTTAAAATTAGGACAAAAATGTTTACCTCCTTATTGCCCTTCACTTCATGCATCGGTTCTAAGTATCTACAGTGACATCTGCGCTAATACATTGAGGGTCAATAGCTTCAGGGAAAACTTTCGCCATATGCGAAAAACCGACCGCTTATTGCAGAAATCGTTGGGAACTGAAGTTGAAAAAAAGTTCTTTGGACTAACTGGATGTAAGATATGCGCAAAATTTGCGGATCTATGACACACATCTTTTATATGTAAATTTGTGCCCCGTTTCAGCAATATTTACGAGATTAAGTGTGGCATGATTTCTAGTCTGATTTCCAAGCCATACAGTACAACATCGTCAAATTGCTCGCTCTGGGCCATCGGACAATACATGAAAACGCATTCTCTTGTTTTGATTCAAGGTCCTTGCTTAATGTGTTCAGGCACACACGGGTAGCAGAAATAGAGAGTTGTGTTTTTTCAGGTCGGACACAAAAAGGAACGTGGAATGATCAGAGATGCTAATCCGTGATTAGTAACCTTAAGTAAGTCCAATCGAAGTGTTGTAACAGTATCGTTTTGTCTGAAAGGAAATATACAAGAATTCGAATTTGTTGGTCATACTCCCTCATAAAAAAGGTTCTTTTTTGCCCGTTTAACTTGTGCTTTCGGAGCACTTGTCAGCTGCTAACTCTCCCGTCAAGCGTTGGAATGAAATGTTGCCTAGCGTTCATATTGTGTGTCAATTCTATAACGGGATAATGTATCATAGTACCTTATAAGCCTAAACGTAAATTTGAAGAAGTCTGTAATTTATCAATGAATTTAACAGTTTGTGAAATTGCTGACCCTTTAAATTTGAGGGGAGAACAGTACTTTGCTGATGAGAACGCTACATTAGATTTTCAATATATTTTCATGTTAACACTGATACTATTTTATATTCAAAGTTATATTGACGTTATGATTTTAATGTATGTTCATATACATTTTTTTCCTCCTGTTACTTTGCGCGGTCAGAAAACACTCACTCGTCAGGCGCTGATTCGCTCTACGGTCAAACAGTGCAGGTAACACACGGATGCTGTTGAGTCATGTCACCGTTAGTCATGTGAGACGACTACCCGTCATATTTACCTTCACATATGTGTAAGCTAATCGAGGTGGTGTCTTTCTTGACTTGATAGCTGTATCTTGTATATATATATATATATATATATATATACATATATATACATATATATATATGTATACATATATATACATATATATACATATATACATATATATATGTATATATGTATATACATATACATACATATATATATATATATATATATATATATATATATATATATATATATATATATATATATATATATATATATATATATATATATATATATATATATATATACATATATATTCCTGCCTAAGCAATGGCCAGATTTGCCTCACGCATTATAGCATCTCCCTCAGGTAAACCTCCGACTAACTTGTTCATTTGTACGGAGTAAGGCCATTTCCTAACATTAACGTTTTTTTTCATTACCGTCAGATGCAATAAGTATACAATAAATTATTGATTATGATGTACTCACGTTTCAATTGTTAGTTTAATACCAATGCACGTGTGCAGGCTAGCACGTATTCCTATTTTGACTTTGTACCCTAAAACCTATATAACATATGTTAGGACGCCTGGCAGTACCATGTTGTAAAGGCAGAAAGTCAAGCCTTTAGGTGATTGAGGACATGTGCCATTCATCACTAACCAATAAGTTTGGTTTGCGGTTTTTATGAGACTTCAACGGAATCGCACACAGGCAAATATGATGGCCACATATCCGCCGTGAATCAAAGTTAAGCTACAAGATTAAGTACATCAATATGGGTTACGTTTGTACTACACGTTACAGCTCTGTGTTATTATTTCCGTGTCCTTTGATGGACATGGGTCATGAAATCTGGAATTTTCCGTTTCAGCTAGGCAACTGGTGCTAAAGGTTGCAGGTGCGAGTCCCGCTCTTTCCTAACATAAAATATATATTTTCTACATTTCCTTAAAGGTCCTATTGATTGAATGGGTACCACAAATTAGAAAGTTGATTTTTAGGGTCATTAGAAATGATATCTGAAAACCAAAATGTTAAATTTTATTTTTGAATGGTGTTTTTTTTTTAGATCAAAAAGTGCATCACATTTGCGACAGGAAAGCGCGAATTTTCTCCGATCATGGCCCGATATGGAAAAGTGTTACTGACGTCACAAACGCAACCCACTGGCCATGGTGTATGTGTTCTAAGCCAGCGCACCTTCAGTTTGCCAAGGGTTATGACACATACAACAGAGCATAGTGATTCCAGAGAGTATGAATTGAGTTTTTTTTATGTAAGTGGTCTGATGAAGATGAAGAAGAATGAATAAGAAAAGCTGAAGCAGAGGAGGAAAAGATCATTCCGCCTTGCACACATGAGGGGACGCCCAGAACCCTACCATCACCAGTATTGCAGAGTGCAGCCGTGGTTCTGGCAGACGATCCCAACTTGCCGTCGGGGCAATGATAATTCGTTGCAAAAGAGATATTGCCCATCAAAACTTATAAAATGCCATTTAACAAGAAAAAGCATGAATGAAATAAATTAGAATTTGTGTCAGGATTGGCCAGGTCTTGTAGTGTTTCAAATTCTCGCACTCACAGAAACAGCTACGGCCTACGCCTACGGTATATAAAAGTCTAAACAAACAGTTAATTTTCCCTTCCCATATGTGTGGTTTATGGATGATTAAACATTAGTTTGCATTTATGAATATAGCTTTCAATACCAGTATAACTCCTACCCTTCAGTAACCTCACGACCTTTGGATGGCAGTAATTTACGTTTCCGTACACATTGTCATCAGTGCACGTGTTTATGATATCCTTTATTTCAGATTGTATCCATTATGTGACAATGGCAAATACGTCCCTGTGACTGACTTACTTTCTGGTTCCATTTGAAAGCCAAATTAAGGGTATATATCAGGTTACGCGTGAGTCTTACAAATGACTTAATAAAAGTCTGAAAATACGTTAAAAGTACCATAAACTATATATTTCCTGAAAGCTAATAAATCTGGAAATAAGTTGATAGCATTTTCATTTTTACAAGTTCTTCTGTGTTGACACAACAATCAGGTAAAGTGATCATAAAAAAATCACACAATTATTAAATCTACTTTTTTATTTTGAGCTTGAGCATGTGCATTTCTGTTGCAAAAGCTAGCAGACATGATTTTCTACACAAACGTGTCTCATTTTTGTCATTGTTTGCGCTATTGTGGAGATACTCCCGTTTAAAGTTGAAAAGATGACATTCCATTCTTACATCAAAGGATTTGACTTTTGGCTCGCTGTGAAGGGAAAACCACTCAACATAGAAAAAATCTGAGACACGTTTTTAAAGATTACATTCTTGCGAACAGTTTGCCACAAAGCCCAGGTCTTTATGAGCAAAACTGACGAAGTTGATTTCACAAGAAGTTGAGAAACAAAGGCCAGGAATGATGCCGAGAAAAACGCTTTCAAAGCAAATGCCGACTTCAATAGGACTTACGCTATTCTTTGGGCCTTTGATCGCAATGACACCTTGGTATTCCGTTATGCACTCCTACCTGTTGAGTAAATGGACAAGTTTGGAGCATCAAACTTCAAAGAATGCTTTATTTTAGAGGTTTTACATCCAAAAATGTTATAATCATGCTCATCTGTCACTTTGGATTCCATGTTGGGGTTTCTCAAGTTTAACTTGATTGGCCGACAAATGACTGACAGGTGGTTACGGGGCAACCGGGTTCTACGATGTTTGCCGTCTTGCGTGGGGCCCAGTATAGGTGTCAGTAAATCGGAACTTCAGTCTCAGTTCAGAAAGTTTCTATCAAGTTTACAGGATCGTTGCTTACATTTGTGTGATTAGAAAGTGCTATTGCAAAGATGCCGAGAAAGAAAAAACCTAGGGGCAGACCGATGCCCGCGTCAGTTGCAAGTGAACTCAAAGCGTCTGATCTAGGATCATACTACAATCAGTTCCCTCCAGTGGAGACGACCCTGCAACCCGACGTGAGCCTCACGGAGACCCCGGGCGAGTCTGGCATTGCATGGTCAGGGTCGAACGAAGTCGCGGCCAAGGTCACGGATACTGATTCGGTGAACACCACAACATCCACAAGCCAACCCGGTCTGGACAAACGCTTCTGCAGTGCTAGTGCCCAGAAACTCGGAGACTTTGTGGTCCACGAGGCTAGATCTACAGATTGTTGTGAACAAGGAGATGTGAATGAACAGCCAGAGGGATACCGATTATGGGACTGTTCTCAGTTGCAGGCTTGTATTGATGCCGCTGCTGTGTGTGCAACTTGTAAAGTTGGAACTCTGAAACTGAGCGAAAGAACAAGTATTGGAGCAACAAGAGGATGGAAGTCTGAGTTTATATGGATATGTTCAAACGAGAGTTGTACACAAAGCGATAATGCGGTTTGCCTGCCCAGCTGATCGTAGTCTGCTTGTGCGGAGCGTGCGCAGAAGCGCTCACACCTGCTGTATGTAAATGAGGCTCCTGTTGGATTCCTGCAGGGTGGAGCTTAGAAGCTTAGCTAGTCCCCAGCCGAAGCCACACCAAACAGTGAGAACCAGGCCCAATACTTTTGCCAAAATTCACAATTTTCCTTTACACAACCTGAAATCTGATTCCGGCATACAAAACTTAAAGGAAAAGTGCATAACATGTGTGAAAATAGCAAAAATGATGGTTTAACCATTGTAACCTGATATATATCCTTAAAGGTACAATGAGATGAAATTTTGTACACCCGATTATTGGGAGCTGGCCGTGGCTGTCACAAACACTGGCAGATGACTGAAAAAAGATGAAAGGCCAGCCGCTCACTGGTCTTGGCAGCTGTGTAGATGAGGCGCGAATGTGGTAGCTATCCAAACAAATGTTATCTGGTTATGGGATAAAACACCTCGCAATATACAGTAGCAATTGGTCATACACATAACGGTGGCCAGCTAACTCAACCTGTTATAGACTGTTCAACCCTAGACCTGGTTATGGAATAAGATCGGTCCTTGTTTGTCCATGTATTCCACCCATTTTTCCATCAATTGAATCAAAATGGTTAAACACACTGATGTTTTGTTACAATGTTACTGTGTAACAACATCCTAGACCAGCGTTGTCACAGTGACATTCAGTTGATAATTATGTGATACATTGTAACAGTCGTAGAAGTACTAGAGCTATACTTTGCTGTTATGCAAGCTTTGAAATCCAAATCAGACTGGAGATTAATTTGCAAATACAAAAAAAAAAAAAAAAAAAAAAATCACTGTTCCTGGTTTTATAAGTAATGCCTAATTTGGCCATTTCCATGAATCCTGCCATTGGCCAGTGAAGGGACCGTATTTGGCAACAGCAGCAACTCTTTCTTGCCAAACATCTCCTAAACATCGCCATATTTGACAAATCAGAATCACTTTCCACAAAGTGTTCGCTACATAGGTTAAATCGGTTCCCAGGGCTTTGCCACTTGTCCCTGTAAATCTTGACTGCAGGGGTCCATGCTCTCCGTAATTTCTGGTCTTTGGGGGAATGCAAACAAGCTGCAGACCTTGTATTGGTGTAATTAACAGCAACATACGGATCCATCCTAGGCGGGAACAGGGACGAAAATGAATATTTCTACTTGCATTTTTACTCCTGTTGCTTTAAACATAGTTTATTAAAAAAAAACAATTGGGGAGAAGGGCAAGGCCCTATATTACCCCCCCCCCACCGGTCAGAAGAGAGTTCTGTTGATAAAGGGTGAATAGAATATGTTTAAGCCAAGTGACACTTGACAGCCATGGCTCGTCAGCACGGTCAGAGTCTTCCCTGTCAGCCAGTGGTGTTGCGGTTGTGACGTCACAAGCCTTTTGCGCTTTGTGGGAGTCGGAAATGAACGGAAAGCGATGCTTGAAGGCGCAGTGAGTTTTTAAAATAATAATGTGGATAAAAGTATTATTTTCACATGCATTTTTTAAAAAATCGCACTGTATGGTGAGAACAACCCATGAGTCACCCATGGATCAAATTTGAACATGGTCAATCGAGAGGACCTTTAATGCTGGTGGATTTAAATCCCCGATTCTGGAAATAAATGCCGACTCAGTACTTATACTGCATAACCGTGTTGATACGGCACTCGCACATAACTACCTCAATTGAACCATTCTTTTTAATAATGGGAATTTGGTCGAGTGAATATGTGCGTTTCCCATTTCAGCTGGCGACTGGTGCCAAAGGTCGCAGGTTTGAGTCCTGCACGTTCCGAACATGAAATGTGAGGGGCCGAAAATGCATGAGATGGATTAAAATAACGTCACTATGACGTTTTAGGGGTAACGATAATAAATGCATGCAAAATTTTCATCTATGGCTTTCATGTGGTTTAATTTGGTTTTTGATTAAACCTCACGTAGAAATTAATAAGAACGAACAAGCATCTTTTGTAGTAAAACTTACTCACAAAGTCCAGATTCCGGCTCACAAAAACATTAATTTACATTATATATTGACACATATCTATCAGGTTTAAATAGATTTCCGTGTGAAACAGGTCACTGACGTCGAGTAAGTGGGTGAGTGACATCCATTTTCTATCAGGCCAGAGTTCAAATCAGCACAGCTTCGCCCGGCTAATCTCAGACTTAACTGAAGTTGAAGCATAGCTCAACTCAGGCAGGTGTTTGTTTGGGTGAATGCTTCTAGACCAGCGAAGCATGGCCTATTTACACAGCAGCCTTGTTCGAGTTCTCATCGTTGAATTACTGCACACGGTTGACCACTTCCAATGTACATTCTAACTAAGTTGAGGAAGATCTGGTTAACAGTCATAGTGACCACCTTGCCTTGAATCGTGTAAACTGTTGTGTTTCTGGTTTTTTTGGTTTTTGGTTTTTTGTTTTTTGTTTTGTTTTTTGTTTTGTTTTGTTTTGTTTTTTTGTTTGTTTTTTTGTTTTGTTTTGCCAAAATGTACAACATGCTTAGCTGACAGGCATTCCTCCAACTGTAAGTCGATATTAAGATCAAAATCATGTCATTAAAGAAGCACCATTGGAGGTACAGATTTGGTACAAACCTGAGTCAAGGTGTAAGGTTTAAAAATAAATCAACTAACAGTTTTAGAGAAAAGAAAATGAAATGCCACTTACTTTTCAAAATGAAAATCTGGTAGTAACCAAAGATGTAAACCTTCACATTGTTTTAAATACGGAACAAATTTCATCACACCAAATAGAGTATGACATGTTTTGCAGCCCTGTATATATACCCAAGGATTTGACAAAATATTTTTAGAAAAGGTCAACAATATAAATTGCTGATGGACGCCAATGGATGTGGAGTCGGACAATGAATGACCGTCCTATTAGATACAAGTATTCGATATAAATCAGATGCATTACACATTGACATCTTTTACGTCCAAACAATTGGAAACATTCCCAACGTACTTCCTGCAGAATCATAACTGATGCAATGCATTATCAGCTGTTGGATCGATGTCTCTGTACAGCACAGCTGGTTCATAGTGGCATGTGATCGAATACTGGGTTCACATTTTTCAAGTTAGGAAATTGACGAAAAACGAGCTACATGTGTACATGTGACTTATGAATAGTCATTGATGAACTCAAATGTTGTATATCATTGAACAACAAGTCAATGTCCAGTGAAATAGCACTCTTACAAGCGCTTATTGTATACATAGCTTTGCAATTATATTGCAAAACCGCGAGATCCACACATTGTTTGGGGGCAAACGGATATTACTCTACATTCAAGGCAAAACGGATATTTGAAAGATCTTGTTCAATACCTCCAATTATCCCAACAGTTTCCGTTGATATCCAGTTTAATATGCGCATCATTTCTCTAATGGGACACGCAATCCAATAACTATTTTGTTTGTTATTTTTAAATTGGATCATTTGTTAAACTGTGCATGCATGGGTACGGATTTTGTACAACTGCTGCGTGAGCAAATAAGACAGCGAACTGATCATGCGAATTTACATGGGTTTTAATTTCAAATAGTAAAGCAAGATCAAGTAATCTTGTGACAGATAACGTCAAGCTACAGTTAGAATATCATTGGAGCGCACTAGCACTTTGACATGACTAATAAGACATCTTCTTTTTATGGAGCGAAATATAATAGGCTACTCGTTACGTTTTCTTTACTTGCATAGAACACAAGAGAATAATATCATGGCTCTCAATAGTATGCCTGCCTTTTAGCAAAGAACATTTACAGATTCCATTTCCTCTTTGAGCGAATTTTCACATTTGCTCAAGGAAGCATATCTCTGGTCAGGGCGACAAATTCTCCCAAGAGAGACATCAGCTTTCTAGTTATTTAATAAAATAAAAAGGCGTTTGGTTTGATGACGTCACTTGTATCACCTCCTGCATACCAGCTTTTCGACCTCCCTATAGCGTTGATGCTTCCAGTGGCTTTCGTCAAGTTCGTGAAGCAGGGCACATTCATGAGTTGACACTTTGCATAATTTTTATTCCGTTACAATGCATACCATTGACATTTAAATTAGTTTCAGCCGTAACAGATGAAAAAAAAATACCGCATTCATATTCCATATAAAGCGACATTCTGTTCAAGTACCACTATGCCTGTAGTTACAACATTAGACCAGAGATCATGGAAATGGTGAAAGACAAGCGCAGCCTTTTGGGCGCCCATAGGCGTCAGGGAAAGCTGTTGAATCCGTCATAACTTGGTACTTAAATAAGTGGCCGCTAAAATGAATAATATGAGCCAAGAAATTGGACTCTACTATTCTGATTGCCAGATTGGTCAGTTTAAGAGACGAAAAATCACAAATGACGTTGTTAGTGCGATTATTATGATTCAACCTCTCCCCCTTGGCACAAGTAATGCTGCAAGCTTGAATTTGTGATAAGCAGATATTTACTGGCGCGACTGGTCATCATTATGTACGGCACTTACAAATATGACTAATTTCTGGGGAATATGACGCATTGATATTTTCTTACTGTGATAAAGGTTTGTGTAGATGTTACAAAACCGTTCCATATTAAGATGTTAGTACTTTTTTTCCACTGCAGGTAATAGCTATTAGAACAGAAAACCCAGGCATAGCTCGGCATATACACCATAATTAAAGAATGCGGCCAACTCCACGCGAGTATATCAATATAAGCTACTGACGTGGTAAACAATTAAGCTCTGGATTACCCTTAAAGTAGAATGATAAGCAGCTAGTTGGCTCATGACTCAGAAAAAGACGTAACAGTATATGTAAGTGACAAATGTTTTATTGGAAACTCTTCCATATAGACTCTCCTTTGGTTTATATATATATATATATATATATATATATATATATATATATATATATATATATATATATATATATATATATATATACATATATATATATATACAGGGCTTCCCCTGCGATTTTTATATTTTTAGTAATTTACTAATTGATACCTATATTGTATATATAATATATATATATATATATATATGTATATATATATATATATATATATATATATATATATATATATATATATATATATATATATATATATATATACAATATATATTGTATTTGTGTCTTTTTGCCCAGAACCACTTCCTAGTAGTCAATGCCCTGTTCCGCAGTCCGAAATCTTTACCCTCCATAAGCTAACCTTTCCCTGGAATTACTATTGTCCATGTTGCACATGTTCCTTTGTAAAATTTTGACATAGGCTGTATCGGCCCAAATAAATTATATATACATACATACATGCATACATATACATACATACATACATACATACACGCATACATACATACACATACATAAACATGCATACATACATACATACATACATACATACACACATACATACATACATAAATACATACACACATACATACACACGTACATACATACATTCATACATACACATACATACATACATACATACATACATACACACACACACATACATACATACATACATACATACATACATACATACATACATGCTCTGGCGCTCTGAATCATCTCCTGCATTTTCGTGGTATATATGACATTTGATTTTATGTTACTGTTCCCCTTAATATTTAGAGTATTTGTTTGAAAATCATTTTTTACAATGACATCCTATATTTGGTTACTAAAAATCCACATTATTCCCTATATAAATATGGGAGTACTATTCTCCATATTGCACACCTTCTTAGATAGAATTTTGACATAGGCTGTATTAGCCCAAATAGATTAAAGGGTTTTTTGTGGATAACTGCTCAGAATAGGTTCCTGAGCCTGTATCTCTACTTGTCACTCTGAGTAGGGACTCCATGTGTAAGCAAAATATTCAGCAAAGACAGTCGACATAACAATGAAAAAATATATGAACGTGACAAACGATGCATACCTAAATAAGTGAAGCTTTGTTTATAAATGTAGAACTTCAATATGAATAAAGAATACTTATCAAACCAAACATAATTACCAATTCTGTAGAGTACAAATTCAGATAAAAATAATTTGACTTACCCCTGGACCAGTACGTAGCCTCGTAGCTGAGTGCCTTAATTGAACCTCCTGCAAGTGTAGAACTGAAATAGAAACAAACTGAGGGAATGGTAATCAGTCAGAGTGATTATGAAATAAACAGTTACCGCAAGAACACCTGCACACACCGAGGGAAATCCTAACATGTACTGCAACAATGGACATCCTGCACCAGAAATGTAACACAAACCTCATGATGACACCTACTCCTCGCTTTGAAAGTCTCCAAACAATAAAACTCCATTTCGCTGTCAACCCTGAGTTAATGTATCAGCATAAGTCAGCTTTGTGACATTTGAGTAGATACTGTCAAATTTGAGTACTTTATGACATTGAGTAAATGGATACTGACCCATGTCAGACAAGAATGAAAATCATTGGCTTAAGTCAAGAATATGAGATCAAAATATAATTCCTTAGCCAGATACTAAAGAAAATAAGCAAGCTTGTAACTGGCGGCGGCCACTGCTTGCCTCCCATAGCCCCTTGGGGTTTAGCCGGAGAGGAAACATGCTAGGCTTAAATGTCTGAAGGGGAATTTTAAAACAGAATGATGACAAAAGATAAAATTAAAAAGCAAAACAGGAAAGACTAAAATCTCTAAAACAATTGAAGCCAACTTGTCTTACAATCTGTGAATATTTACAGCAAAGTTTTTAGCAATATTTGTGCAAACTTAAATCTATGAATCCTCTTGACTGTTAACGGGTAAGGTTTTAGATGCAAACTGCTAAAATGTAGAAGAAATACGACCAAATCCCCAAATTTGTGACAGCTTTCAAAATATTAATGTGAGGGAAAGGATAGTACACTCCTTCAAATTTAAGGACAGGTAAGACACCAAATATAAATCCCACTTTAGTCAATCCTTGCTCAAAATGTATTTGGATAACATATCATATATGTGTGTACTCGTCATACTCCAAAGAATTTATATGTCCCGTATTTGGGTGTCTGTGATCTTAATTGTTGAATAAACAATTGAAAGTTGACCGCAAAGCATCCACCCCATAAATGTCGATATAAGTCACTAATTATTTGTGATAAAATCATAATTACACTTGCATCTTAATCCTGACATATTGGCGACAAAAAACGACCCTCTGATTGTTTATGTTTGTTTTCGTTTTTCTGTTATCCATCCTCAAAGTTTGACGTTTCAAATTTCCTTTGATTTTCAGGATGTTCATTTTCTTCATTTCATAGAAAAAAACGAAGCAAAATTTAGAAAATCGCTGAACCGTTTTTGCACTTCAGACTTTAAAGAATCAAAAGCCTTTAAACGGATTAAATTTCGCCCAGCCGTTTTCTAGGAATAACCATTCTTAGGTGGGGTTCTCGTCCTATTATCCTTTATGAGAAAACAAGCTTTAAAGGCCTTTGATGTTTATCATTTGCCTTTGAAACAATACCATTTGCACAAATTTAGCTGATATTTGTACAAAACTTTGTAATCATCGTCCCTTAACATTTGGGGAGGTTGTCAATCAATTATTGGCCAATCACATGAATAAAAGAGCCTTTGAAGTACGGAAAACATTATTCAGCGATCTGTCAAACGGCAACAGCAACAGTCTGGTTTCAAAGTGTGACGTCATGGAGGCGGCCCTTCGGGCCCCGTGACCTCAAGCCTGGCAACGAAAGTTGGGTAGCCTTCCTTCGGTGGGGTGGCCTACAGCCGCTCGTGGTCAGTGCACGGATGGCGGGTTTGGTCTTCCGCCCCCCTACCTCTTCATCCCGTTTTTAGGGATAATATTTTATTGTATTTACTCCTATCTGTATACTTTATGTAGTCAGCTTGTTAGACTTGTCTGTACACTTTACTTAGTTAGCTTGACATTATTTTGTAGTTATTTTCTCAATGAGTTTCACTTCTCTTTCCAACCTGAGTTTTGTAACGCTATTTTGTGTGTTTTCTCTTCTGTTCACGTTTATGCTTATTTCGATATGTTTATTTGTACTTTTATTTCCTCGTCCCTGGGTTTCGATAAAATATTAGTATGTACGTGGGTATTGTTGATTAAGGTGCCAGTTTTTCCCCGCCTGTCTTCGGTATGAAGGGACACTGGGGTCATCCATCGTGGCACGGCCTTTGAAGATTGAAGGGACACCGTATGACGATTCCTGCTCCTCTTGAACATTTAAAGTGTCCCTTCATTAGAACGCAAAACAAGGAAGATATCTATAAAGTAAACCACTAAGGCTATGATATGTTGGCATGTTTCCCTTTTTCCCTGCCCACAAACATTCTTTCGGCATGCTGCCTTATTTCGCATTGCCGCCCTGATACCACTCTCCTTTTGCCATGGGCCGTTGCTACCTGAAGCCACGTGACAGGCTGTTAAGTATGATTGACGGGTGGCATTGTTCCGTTTGGCGGCTGAAAACCAAAAGAATGACACATGGACGTTCGGATGTCCACATGCCTGTGTGGTTTTTGGCGTTTTTCCTCATATTTGTATTTTAGTTAAAAGCTTGAAATTTGGACAACTAATAGAAAGGATATCCATCTTGTAAAAACCGTTAAAGTCTCAAAATCAGCCATGCAAAGGTTTTGGTGTCTTAGCTGTCCTGAAACTCATCAATGTTGTCATAGACTTTAATGCAAAACCTGGCATTAGTAACATGAACATCCAGGTCCAGAAATACACCTGTGAAACCATCTGAATATTTACTTTCCAAAGATAATTTTTTTCGGTAGATTTCTCAAGCATTTTCACTGAAATTTTGCACAAGCAATGCCATCAATATATCTAGCATTGTTTGAAAAAAATTGTGGCCATTTGAAAGGCATTTCTCATCAATTTATGCATAAACTTAAATTCAAGCCAGGTTAAATAAAAATCAGCAACTAACGGGGAAACAGTTGCTACCCATTGGAATGCCTTTTATTTGTTGAGGTCCGGGTTGAACAAAAGTATTATCCGAAGGAAATTTTATTATGTTTAATAGCATCTATACAAGTTTCATCAGTGTAAGATTGAATGTTTCTATTTCAAAATTTATTATGCGACCAAAATGCATTCTTTGCATATGAATAATTATCATGTATGGTTTACCATTATGTTTAAACATTTGCTGATCAATTTGAAAGAGCACTTTTGACTTTATCTATGGATAAATTTGCGTACACTGTTGAGAAATCAAAACATGTCATATTTTTGGTTTTTAAATTTTTGATTTGAGGTACAAAACTCGGTAGAATTGCAGATAGGCCAAAGGCAATTTATTTTGTAGTGTCTACAAATTGCATTGCGGTATTTACGGAAATGATTCTTATTGGCAGTCAAGCACAGTGTTACTTCCTTTGATAGTTGTTTTTGAAGCACCAACTATGAATCTAGATTTCAGAGGGATTTTATTTAATTTGGGTATCCATAAAAAAGTGGAATAGGGGAGTCCTCTTCAGAAATTTTTATATTAACCGTTCTTTTAATCTCATTTTTTTGTGCATCTATCAAATTATCAGTGAATTGTTTGTGTAATTTATATACGTCATTTCCTCTAATGTCTGAAATATCGTTTATGCCAAGTTTATTTTCAAAACATCAAGATAATATTTTTTTGCAGATGATCATAAAATTGTTACCTGCCTTATTAATGTTAGTGATTGATAAGCTTTCTTGTAGTTGTTTGACTGCTTTTGAAACTTTAGGCTGTTTAAAATTTACCATATTGAAACTCTTAATGTGGAATTAGTGACGATAAATTCTATCTCTAAAGACTCTTTTCAAATTTGATAAACATCCTTCAAATTTATGAAATTGTATCTTTACTTTCTTTGTCCATTTCATATAGTTATAATCACATGTATCCTGACAAATACTGTCAAGGTTCAACTTATGACATATCCGTAATTTGTGTAACTTTTTCATCAATTCTTTGAACACTGAATTTTCTATTATATCCAAATTACCAGTAAGTACATGTTTGCAGTATATATAACAAATTGGAATATTTACTGTTAGACATACAATCACAATTTGGATAAGCTGCAATATCCTCAAGAGTAACTGAAGCCAGAAATTGATTGCAGTTTGCGATACTTTGTCCAATAGTATTGCAATATTTATAGGAAATAATGGGGGGGGGGGGGAGGGATCTTTTATTTTGCATTCCTGGGAATCATGTTTCGGATAAATTTCAATTCAAAGAGGAACTGATCTCAGTGAATCGACAACTTTGTGTTTGAAAGGAGTGCTGCAAAACATTTCATACTTTTTGTCTTATTAGAATCTGGTTTCCGAAAAGTTGGTGTGTAAGCATACACAATTTCACAACTATTTTGTGGAAATGTGTGTTCAGAATCAGTATGACACAACATTACTCTCTTGGTGTGACAAATTTGGCTCTGTGTTGTCAATAGTTTGTACCGGGCAATCCAAATGTAAATTTCCTCAGAATTGAAATGATCACAGAAAAAGGGGTTTAATTTGTGATTTCTAATTGTAGTTTTGTGTCCACTAAATCTCTTTTTAACTGTGGGAGTAGTAAGGCCCGCATCTTGTGATATGCATTTGATGCAAGATATCAGATAAATGATATTAGAAGACTCAAAAGATAACACCAAATTTTTCCGAGGAGGGGGCTTTCAATTTGCAATTTTTGTTAGTAACGTTACTGTGAAATTCTTTGTTCTTGATGAAATTTGATTCACAGAACAGACAGTTACAATTTTTCGTAAAAATGTTTTCCAAGATCAGCGCTCAATGTTAACGCTGAGCCTTCTTAATTTCCGTTTTCAATGTTCATGATTTGTGTTTGGATTAAGAGGTTATTAAGAAAGCTCAACTTGCCATTTATCTATATTCAGGTCCCTAAGCACTGTCCCGATTCGTAACTAACAACTTCACCGAGAAACTAAATTAAGAACGATAAAAAAAGAGCTCAAACAAGTCTAAAACGGATGCTAGACTAAAATTACTACCTGGAGTTACAGTATGCTTCGAAAAACCAAAGATCTAGAGGCAGCCTCTGCAGATCTATCACCCTAGCATCAATTACTCAAAGCTAACAGAATTGCATTTGTGCTTTTGCTTCCAGAACCACTTCGTGGTAGTCATTACCAAATTTCGCAATCCAAACTTTTTACCATCCTTCCTTGGTTACCTGCACCTAAAATAGTTTTGGACATGTGCAAGCTCAAAATTGCAACTACCTCCTAATTTGCAAAATCATGCCAAGTTTGACGTTTCTGAGTGTAACCATGATGTGTACACCTCAGCTACTAAGAAAGTAGATTTTACACCCATTTATCTTTTCCCTTCCAAAGTCCAACACTTTTTGGAGCCAGACGCTTATCCCTGTACACACACTGTCAGCCAGCTTGTGTGTCATTTTCTCTTAATGTCTTTAATACTAGAACAACTGCCTGCGTCCAGTTTGCTTTGCTCATGGTACAAAATAGATGCCAAAGTTCACTTTCTGTCAGCAATTGATTTAGCCCCCCCCCCCCCCCCCATCTCCACTGGTCCATAATTTATGTGGCGAAGTACATTTTGGCTACCCGGCGGTAATCGTGTAAATAACTTGTGTACTGTCATGTAGTCTTTTGTATTCTAATGCTTTGCTCTGTTTCTGATCTGTATACCCTTTAAAAAAACAAGAAAAAAGGCAACAATCAAAATTAAAATAATGATATAAAGCAGAAATATGAAGAAAAAAACAAAGAAAAATAAAAGATATTTCAGTGGCATCATTATTTTATTCGGAAAGAATAATACATGATTCGAAATTAAACTTGCAAGTATTACAGTTACATAAATACGACTACACCGTTTTCTGTCCTGTAAACAATGTACTTCTTTTTTACCTTTTCTTTCTTCATATATGTGCGCTCAAAGCGAGCCCAGGAAAGCTGTTGACTGTGTCAAAGCTTAAAACTGTAAAAGTTAAAACGGATAAATGGGTGGTCTCTTTGTGTTAAAGATATGAGTCTGATAATCTCTGTTGAGAAGATTGGTACGGCACCATGTGTCTTGTTAAGGCACGACATGGTTAAACGTGACAGGTTAAAAAAAATAATAAAAGGAATACACATAAAACACCCATACCAACCTACCATCCAACCCACCCCAAAAAACACACACAAAAGCCCCCCCCCCCCCAAAAAAACAAACAAACAAACAAAAAACAAAACAAAAACAAACAAACAAAGAAAACAGATACAAAGACGAAAAACAAAACAAAACTAACAACCCCCCCCCCCACAAAAAAAACTTAGATGAAACTGCCGACACATCAAGATTACAAGAAGGCATGTAGGGACTAACCATTTCCCGTTAAAGTCGCCTGGTAAGGCGCGGATGATGATTGTCAAAGAATGGCAAAATGCCTTAATTCAGGTAAAATCCTCCAAAAAGTGGTGTCTCCAATACATAAACGTCCTGTAAAAATGCATAACGCAAAAATATCATGTGTACAGTACGAAATACACAACTGAATTTACAACCATTTTTTGAAAGCAGAGAAATGCAACTGATTCCGTGCCATAAACCTGATCTGCATAGGAGACCCGACATGTAAAACACTAAGCCCCTGATTAGTACCTTGATTGGAGTGATGGTCAAATAAAAATACCTTTGTTTAGCCGTCTAATGATAATATATGCAGACGAGGCAAGAAATATCCGTCAGAGTTATAATTTGGTGGCCAAACATTTGTAGTCACGAAATAAAAACATAGTGACTGGGCCTTTTTTCTCTGTCTGTCTCCCTCTCCCTCTCCCCCCCTTTCTCTCTCTCTTTCTCTCTCTCTCACTCTCTCACACACGCATAGATACATTACACACACACACACACATATATATATATATATACATATATATATGTATATATATACATATATATATGTATGTATATACATATATATGTATGTATATACATTCCATCCTCTACAATATAAAAACATATCAAATCAACATAATTATATATGTACGTGTAGAAATGACATGCGCAAAGTCCTTATGAAATCGAGCTGTAAGTTAGTATATGTTTTGAAACCCTGTTTAAACAAGAGTAGCAAACAGTTTTTGTGCTGAATGTATTATCACTGGAAAACAAAAGAAATACATTTATTTACTTGATGTATAATATCGATCAGTTCTCTCTTATCCGTGTAGAACTTCATTTTAAGTACTGTACTGTACACCCGATAGTGTTGCGTGTCATTAACATACAGTAGAAACAGACTGATCAACCAAAGTGTAATTTCCTATAGAATATTCATGGTCTCATAAAGCACAGGTTAGAGCAAATTACCCTCATACCTTCGATTCAAGCACAGAAAGTATATGAACATATGCATTAACAGTCGTTTGCTGGTGTCTCTTACCGTACCTCCTTTGAAACAAGACTTTAATGATTGTACAATTTGTTGTCACCAACAGCAATTTAAAGGCTAATTTTCGGCAAAATGTTAGTAAGCCTACAGTTGAGGCAAGTTAGCACATTAGAAATGTATATTGATGCAATCTGCCACCAACGCAAAAAATCTGAATAAGTATTTTGGATTTTAAGCTCTGCTGACATATCTGTCTGCCGAGCTAATACTTTTCGCTAGCGTCCATCAGTTCCCTTACCTTTTAGACTTTCGACTTCTTTAAGAAAAAACATTCCATAGAATTTGAATTTTCACGTGCATGTATGTTCCTCAGCGTTTCTTTGCCAGTCTTTGATAAAGAAATGTGATGATGCAATAATTTTCCTATTCTATTTTTCATGAATTTTTAAAATTTATCATTACTTTTCTTCAAGAATGAAAATGTCTTTCAGATTCACGTGCTGTCACCTAGTTCATATTTTGACCCCGAGGTGGTACTGTATTTTTTTTTTATTTTAAGAATTTTTGTGACTGCTTTACAGAATGGTACAAAAATTTGACGAGAATATGATCAAATAGAAGTCGGTACAAATATGTTAGATTCTGATGAACCTATGGGATATTGAACTTTGGGAGCATTTGTAGGTACATGTACTGCTGCTCATACAAAAAGCAATACAGTACATATATTGCAAGGTTGTCTGATCAAATAGTTTGTATTGGATGCTTTGATTTGGTGCACAGATGTTTCTTAAATAGGCCTGTGTTAGTTCTGCGAAGGAAATAATGATTCGTTTTTTCTATTCTTTCATGATTTTTTTTCAACCGAATATTCTGCATCTTAGGAACTTCTTGGCCAATTGCTATAATATTGCATACATGGTCAGTTGGGGTCACGTTGTTTTTGTTTTTTTTCTTTTTGTTTTTGGTCACCGAGTGGCGCTGTACTCTTCTCTATTTTGATAATGTATTTTATTGTGTATTTAGGTTGTAATTTACTGCCACTTCAAAACGGTTGAACAGAACTACATGAAATTTTATCAACGTATAATCTGACTAAAGATGATGTGATTTGTAAAAAATGGTGGACTGTGTTTGGCTTTGACGGAATTATCAGATATTAAACTGTTGTGAGTCAAAGCAATATTTTCCAGGTAAATGGCAGTAGTACATTGCATGCATTGTAGTATTGTCAAAACTCTGGCGTGCACTACTTTGCTTGTGCACATAGATGTTGGACCTTCACAATGATTGAGCAGGAGATGATGTCACAATAATTTTGCATTCTGACAGGTATTTATACAAATTTATTTTATTTGTTCCCCTTAACCTTGTCGAATTCAAGCATCTGGTGACTCAGCAAATCTGACTAACTAGTCTAAATCTTGGTTTTACTGTATCCTGTGCCCATGGCTACTTTTATCATTCACCGGAACAGTACCTATGGGGTTCTTTTAGTTTTATTACGTTTGCCACTATGTGACCTTAATAAATCAAATTACTACATTGGTTTATAATTTTGTAATATTAAATGGTCATTCATTGGTAAGCACTCATATAGTGCATATTACACAGCAGTAAGGGCTCCACTTGCAGAAGCAGCGGAATTCAACAAGTACTGCACAGGATCATCATCATCTCCCTCTTGTCACTTACACAGGTTAGACAGTGACAGGTTTGCTTATGGAATGTGGAGAGTTCGGACCACACAATAGGGCAATGACTACAAGGAACTGGTTCTGGACGAAAAGAAACATAGAATTATGTAATCCTTTCCGAATCAAATTGGCCCAAAGCCATGGGGTGAAAGTTGCCGCTGCCTCGCTGTTTTTACTTAGAATTCCTTTTATTATTAAATCTTTTCCTGATAATTCTCGATTGGAGCTGGATGACGGTATCTCGAAGATTTTGAAATTGCACTTTTTTCCTCTCCTATGCCCCCCCCCCCGTAAAAAAAAAACGAAATGAAATAACCATTTTGCTCATTTATTTGTCCCCTTCCCCTTACAGGAAAATGATTAAATTTAATAGCATTTAATTCAAAATAAATAACATTATTCTTACTGTGATGAATGAAAGTTACGCTG
Organism: Hermodice carunculata; assembly: GCA_964020975.1. Taxonomy (NCBI): domain Eukaryota; kingdom Metazoa; phylum Annelida; class Polychaeta; order Eunicida; family Amphinomidae; genus Hermodice; species Hermodice carunculata. The sequence goes on along the minus strand of OZ026622.1, from coordinate 61,489,944 downwards.
CCCAATCTCGTTAAATATTATAACCCTTTCAAAAAGTGACGCGATACAAGCAGTCCTCTGCAGACACTATGAGGATACCTGGTGACAGACCACCTGTTTTGGGGAACCATATTTTTTATCTTCCCTGGGGTGGTCTCTAGTGACAGAGATCGCAGTATCTAGTATGTATATGGATCACTGCAATCCTCTGTAGAAGAAAAAAAAAAAAAAAAACTTCAAGATTGTAGTCAGCCAGCGTTTGGTTCAATTTATGCAGTGATCCATGAACCAGTATATGACCAACATATGAACATACCATGGGCCTATGGCTTGAAGTAGGAAAAGGATGAGGATCACAATTGCACAAAAGTTTTCTTCAATAACTGGCGGTCCTTTAGATACCTAGCGGCTAACACCGGTACCTCTCCATCGTGAAGAATACTACATGAAAACTACACGTGTGTTAAAACAAGATGTTGTAGCTGATTACTATTGATTCTAACAGATATCTGAACTTCTCCACCACAGTACCAGAGCCAACACCTTCCACTCTGCATTGTTTCATGAAGAATCCAATTCAAATAGTAACTATATATTTTTTAAAGTTTTTAGCACACCACGAAGAGTCAAATGGATATCTCAACGTTCTGTACTTTGCCCCTTGTTTTTTCTCAAATTATCGACATTGTAGATATCGGCCACTCCAAAATTAAACTTTTCGCTGAAGACATATCATTATATCTTGCTGTTGATTATCCCAACTTAGACTCATTTAAATGAGGACCGGTCCTCCGTTGATTCCTGGTCTGCTGATAGGATGGTAACATTTAACGCATTGAAAACTGTTGCTGTGCTAGTATCTCGGAAAGGAAATTAATCCTATTACCTTCCCTTAATTTTCCAAAATCTTTAATTAGAGCATGTCGAACAACATAAACACTTGGGGATAGTATTGCATTCCGATTTTTGATAGAATGATCATATTGAAGTTATCTATGTAAAAAATTCCAAACAACTAAATATCATGAAAAATGAACAGTACCTTTAAGTTTTAGACAGAGAACCTCTAGAGATCATATGCAAATCTTTCGTTGAACCTTTTATGTAGTGTGGTAGTGTAATCTGGGATGGATGTACAGAGATAATTCAGAAAGATAAGAAAGACTGCTACACGTGCTATTTCAGGTGTCATTTTAACTACTTGTAATGATTCATTATGCGAAAAAAACGGGTCTTCCAAACATTGGCAAAACGTAGAGAAGTGAGCATATTAATCAAGAGGTACTAAAGTACTCATAACACAGCTCCTGATTATCTAAGTGATATCATCTATTCCAGTCTGAACAAGGTTAGATATAGGACAAGACATGCTGACAAACACCCTCATTTTAGAGCTAGAACAGCTTCATTTTATCTTAGTACAACCGGAATTTTGAACCAGCGCCAGCTAATTCTCGCACTCAAATTTTCTTGAAGAAATCGAGATTCAAAAGTCCTCTGTTCAGTTGGTTTAACCCTATTCATTTAGCAATTGGAAAGCAGGGCGGAGCCCCATATTAATTCCTCTTTGTTTAAGCCAGGAATTTAAATTGTATTCTATTGATCAAAAATATCCGACTGTTATTCAAGCAAGGCTAAGGTTGGGCCTCAGCCAATTGAACACTCACCTACATGGTATTGGTTTTTGTGAATCTCCAAATTGTCACTGCAGACACCGTGTACAAGATACTTGCCATTACTTTATTGTTTGTCCATTTGACACAATTCAAAGAGAAAAATGTCCAAACATCTGTTTCACATGTTGCTTCTTTTAGCCTGCGAACTTTTTTATTTGGATCACCAAATCGTTCATTTCAAGATAACAAAATCATTTTTCTGTCGGTTCAAGAATATATTGTGAAAACTTAGCGCTTTCAGCGAGGTGCTGTAACATGAGTTGTATTTATCAGTAGATTACCACAGCGACCACAGATTATATATTCAGTTACTTGTAGCCCTTCTGCCTGTCCTGTCGAGCTGTTGTGTCTATTAAATTTGTTGGCTGAGTGCATCACTTTGCCTCAATCGTGACTGAAAAAAAAAAACATATTTCAGCTAATGGACATTAGCACCGAGTTGAGTGATGTCTTGTCCGTCTTCTTTTCGTTTATCCTCTCCAAATGTGTTCCATGACAAATCTTTTTGATGAAATTAGCTTGTGTATCTTTGATTGTTATGGAATAAAATACGTTCAAATTCGAATCAAATGACTTGCCGAAAAAAAAAATTGGAACGGAAAATATATTTTACGAATGAGGCCAGAAAGTTGAAAAAACAAACAAACAAAAAAAAGGTATAGAATTACCCTGGGCAGTGTTTGTGTCCTTCCATAGATTCAGGTCACTGACAGAGACACATCGTAGCCGGTGCTCCCCCGTATTGTTCTATCATAAAATATATTAGCACCAACACCCGTCACTGCCAAACTGCATCATCTTTCATGTATAATTGTCTATGTTTTATTTTTGCAACACTACATCATAATTTGGTCAGTTCTTCAGAGTGTCACGTTCTTTAGACTGTTTGGCATCCCATTCAGTCGTCTCATTTCTCGGAATCAAGTTCCATTTTTTTCTACCAACATAATCTTATTTTCTTTACACATTGATAGCAGACAAGTATTACATATCTATGGTATTTCATTTGCAAAACATGTGCATTGTACATGAACTTATAGCCATGGAACTCCGTGTACGTGAGCAGACAATAGAATTGAAGATTGAATCATATGGGCAAAATACTATAAGCGTAAATTGTTCGTGTAGGAGTTGCCAAGCAAATACAACATTGGAAAACGCACCCGACTAGAGCACAGTCGAGTAGTAAAATTATATACCCAGGGATTCATCATCACATGCACCTTTGTAGGCTATGTGACATAACGATCAGGTTGCAGGATCATTATGGCACAGTTATTGGTAAGCATATATCATCACACTCTTCGTTATGCTGCGCGATGATTATTCAACAGAAGGAGCTTTTCTTCTTTATAATGCAGAAATATGACCATCTCTGCCAGATCTGACTGCATACTTGAGTGTGTAAACGTGTAACCAGCATCCACGAAGAGGCGTTCACGCGGAACGTTGCTTGCTGGCGTTGCCAAATGTATACTGGCGAGAATAAAAAGTGACGAGCACTGGTCTTGGTGCTAGCATCACCCTTACACAGTGCTTTTATGAGTACTGAACGCGCACTCTGAGACATAATAAAATAACATTTTCTCGGAAATCACTGATATAGTAGGTTCTTCAGCAGCTGTGCACTGTTCCAAATGTAACATTGTTCACTGAAGTATGATCTCTACTATCAGCATTATTTTTACGCAAGGCAGATTGTTAACCTTCTGTCAATACTCAGGCATACGCGGCCATGCAGGACTTCGCAATAAAGAAAAGTACTTTTTTCTGATATCCGGTTACACCATTCAAGATTTCAACCGGATCTCCGCAAAAATTACCCGAATAACCGACAATGTCCTACTTCTGGCCTAAGTAAACGAATATTATGTCATCATAAATATATATTAATACAAATGATTTAAATGACCTGCTCCTACAAAATCAGTATGAAGTTCCAAACTGTCACTTTATGCTAGGACCAAATATATGTCCCAAGGTCATACATGCATGGGTCATATCGACATTTCTACATTTCTCATTGCAAGGACATATAAACAATATATTTTAGGTGAAAAAAAATAACATTTATACTGTATCTTGAGAGTAAATTGTCAATGCTTTTTAATTATTTAATCCCTACTAATTAAGAACAAATGCTTCAAATTAGCGTTTTTGACCGCACATCAAGCTGCGATCGCACATTCTCAGACGGCCCCAGTTTATGTCAATGCAAAGCATATTTTCTTGTCTATGGATCTAATTTCGTGTTATTTAGCCGAATTGAATATCTGAACGGATAGGAAAAGGTTTCACAATGAACCTGAGGGTAAAGAACTTGACCTTTGTTGCCAAAACGTGAGGAACTTACGCCATGTGAATAGATGACAGACACTGGAGCATGCGAATTCAAGTCCGTAGCCGTAGGAACACTTCCGGTTTCAAGGCCCCACTTTACCGCACACCGCAATAGACACGGGAAAGCGGACTATATGGATATTTTCTTTATTTTAACGACTCAGTAGCGTCAGCTTTGTTAATTTTCACGTTATCAAATTGTTTAAAGATCAAATGAAGGAAAGTGAAGGACTTTAGTGCTCAGAATGACGGTAGTAACACTTAGGATTGTTGCCAGAGAACTGAATATAATACGGACTTCGCGAGTACTGTTGCACAGAATGCATGATGAAAGTTTATAAATGGATATTTTGTAGAGGATAAGAAACGGCAAAACGTGGACAGTGATCCAGAATCTGATGATGAAGGAATGGAAGTATTTGTCAGTGACAATTTCAATACTAATGATGATTTACCATTGGTCAGTGACCATGACAATTCAGTATTGAAAACGTGCCAGAAGTAGACAAGTTCGTCTCAAAAGGCCGGGATACAGATACGATACAAGCTATGAATTTTAGGAGAAAATATAAGCATTTCAATAACCAAACATGTTCCCTACAGTTCAGTGCTTTTGAGATGGTGAATGTGAGGACGCAGATGGTGGAGTTGACATTAGGTATGTTATATTTTGCATAAACCGTTACCATATATAAGACCTTTATCTCAGCAGTGCAAAATTTACAGCAACAGATGGCTCAACCATCTTTGACCCTGTAATTTCTCCAGCTTTTAGCTAATTTATATTTGTCGATTAATTCACCTAGTACATTAACCATAATTTGTGGAGTCAAATTGCTTATAATGCCAAAAAAATCTATTCACATAAATCTAGAGTACAAGGCAAGATGGGCTGGAACTGTCTACAAGCTAAATTTACCTGTCTTCTATGTTTTGCAAATTAGTTCTATTATGAAATGAATGCTTGATGATAAATTACATGAAGGAGGTTCAGGAGAGAAACTGTAATCACTCTATTCGTTATTAGTTTGGTGTTCTAATAAATTTGAGCTTGGCCTAATTATAACTTTTATATCACAAGGGAGAAGGACTTAGTTTTCTTGGGCAAAATTAGTTGCAACGTAAACATCAATGAAAAAAAACCGAGTTCTCCAAACGAAGCCAGCAGACTGACCGATTCGGATTATACGGATTACTCTGCGCAACGTCGGGAAAACGGTTGCCATTTTACAGAAAACACTACTTTAACACGAGGATTAATCCTTGTATAATTATATTGACAACAACAATTTGCAATGCGACTTAACCTGTCTGCATCGTGACTAGTAATGTGGACCTCATTTTCATATATATTGAACTATGCAAGTTGTGTTATTGAGCTATCCTGTGTTCATAAACGCGGATTTTTTTTTTTTTTTTTTTTTTTTTTTTACATTTTAAAGGGATACGTTCTCACTCAATGAACTTGCAGTGATTACAGCAATTGAGCACCTTAAAAAACCTGACTCAGAGGCACGCATTAAAATCGGTTATACGATCTTCACCCATCCCCAATTATGAATTCTCTACTTTATATGCTTCCATAATACTCATTCTGATGATTTATGTGTGTAGCATGATAAAAAGTGACTTTTATTGACCAAGAAACTCTGCTTTAAAATCATGGTTAAACCCACTAAATTTATCATGATAACAGCAATTAGCAATATGACAACAAGTGTTTGCTTCGTCGTTTACCCATCATTGCCTAATTATGTCTGTGTGCCAACACAGACCTATCGTTTTTTTCTAGGAAATCTTTATCATGTCTGTGTGCCAACACACTTAACGGGAAAGTGTCAGCACACCCACATATGTGAATCTCAAACTTTGGAGGCCAATTGGCACTGGCATGAATTTGCTTCACTGTGTCTCAGGTGCGCGCGGCTGACGTAGCACAGTCGTCACCAGGATCGGCACACTGGGGTGGACGCCTCCTGCGCACAGCAAAACCTCGACTCGTGTTAAAAGCAAGGGATTATTAGCAGTGCCGGAACAGTTTATTGCAAGTGACGACACGAAGAACGCCGTGTTTCTCTCGCACTCATCCCTCAAACTCTATATCGGGGGTTTACACGCAGAGATTAATGGCTGACTGCTATTTTATCTGCACTATATAACACTCAATTGCGGGTAATAGCAAAATTTATTATTCTTTAGGTGGCATTGTGAATACACTCACAACTGAGAAGAGGACATTGGCGATATGACTGCCGTTATACAAAGAGCACAGTTACTCTTCCTTTTGGTGAAACTTTGTACCAGCATGGACCTACAACAAACCACCTCAACTGAAGGAAGGACTGAAGATAGCTTTACCCGTGTTGGAAACCTATCGTCGAACAAGCATCATTGTGAAAGGCGGGACCCGCTTTCCTGGTCTTGGTACATGCGGATTGTGTGTATACCTGTTCTGGCGGCAATCGGATTGGTAGGAAACAGTTTGTCTTTTTTAGTCATGGCACGGAAAAGTTACCACAGAAAGTCGTATAGCTACTACCTGCGAGCCATGTCTGTAGGTGATTCTTTGCTGCTGATCACTGAAGTGGTATTGCAGGGCAGCCGCTTGACTTTCGAATATGGACGAGCTCATGGGCTGGAAGATATATTACTATTGAAATATCATTGTTCCGCCACTTGTAAAATCACAGAGTTTTTACGTCATGTGATTATCCTTATGTCATCTTGGCTAACTGTTTGTTTCAGTATTGACCGCGTGTTGGCAGTATACCAGCCCTTATCACACCCTGTTGTATGCAGCCGCGTCCGCGCCAAGTCCGTCATTGGGATTGTCTTCTTCTTATTGTGCCTTTCGCAGGTTTTCAGACTATATTACGTTGAGTATCTTGACAGAAAATGTGAATCGTGGAACCCATGCCATGCACCTGTGTCAAAAAGGCTGACCTACCTGAGTATTCACATTTACCAGTTCAGCTTCACCCTGAGGTTCTGTATTCCATTCGTTATAATTGTCATCTGTAATTCTTTAATTGTGTTCCGCATTAAACGAGTGTCGCCGATTCGATCTCGATATACATGTGGCTACCAGCGACCAAAGTGGGAGAAGTCGCGCACCTCGAACCTGGCAATCTACACGCTTTTTGGGGTTTGCGCACTCTTCATCATTACCCTGCTACCCAACGCCGTCTTGTCTATGGCTCAACTCATATCATTCTTGAACAATAAGAACATTTACCGCATATTATCCACATTGAGTGATCCATTTGCCATGATTCGTCTCGTTAAATACTCTATTAATTTTTTTATCTACGATTTAACAGGGCGACAATTCCGCCAAGAACTAAAAAAGATGCTATTTCGACGACGATCGAAGTTTTAATATTTTAAAAGAGGCAAAATGCCAAACACAAAATGCCTTAAATTCCTTTTAGCTGTTAGCATTTAATTTCAGTACTATCAACTGAAGAACATAACACGTAACAAGATACCGACAAAGACTTTATGTCGCTATGGTGATATATGTAAAGCCTTAGGGCAATGGTAGTATCAGTACTTAAAAATGATCCAGCATATTTTTTTTTTTTCAATTAAACGCACACGGTTCATATGCTCATTCCCATATGGTAAGAAACTAAATGCCTTACTAGATTTTTTGGAAGAAACTTGCTCAATATCGTACTTAAACTGAGGATCAACTTCGAGAATACTAGTCGCTGTGGACTGAGGCCCTTCGTGCCTTGGTGGCGTATATGGTGGTGCATCCTGTGAGTACATGTTGTCTTAATAGCACAAAGGATGAAATGGGTCTACTACAAAAATTTACACTCTCTGAATACTATTTATATCGTCCCTAATAGTTATGTATACCTTAGTCTTAGTTACATAATCACAGGACCTCCTAGTTTTGTGGATGAGATGTGTTGTTTTTCTTGTCAAACTGGTAAGCGCCTTCTGGTAACCTAAAGTGCCCTATCTACATGAACGCTGCGTCCCAAGACAACCAGGCTCGTATTGTATCAACAGAAGATGCGTCTTAGTTGAGTTTCACTTACTGTTTCATCGGAGGAATGGCAATTGTTCACATCTGAGATATATTATCTAGACGTGTGCATTATCTCTATTTCTTGCCATGTATATAGACATAATTTGTACAATGCACCGTTTGAAGATTCAGCAAAATTAGGGATCGAATATATGAAAATCTCTCCGTGTCAGGCAAGACTATATTTTTGCTATGTATTGGGCAGTTATTCCACTTTTTTCACAATTGAAAATATATATAAATATACATGTATGTACAAGTGTATATATAACTTTTCTTATGAGAGAAAACATGACAGTATCACGAATTTCTACTTCACATGCCGATTTGAAGGTTTCCTGGAGACTAGGAGCTTTCATTCTGAAGAAAGGTTCATTATGGCTAGGACGAAACGAAGGCAAATTGGACTGGTGCGCTGCTAAAAAGAAGAAAACATCAAATGCTGAAAAAAATATATTAAATATTCTGGTTCATACAACAAAATGTTACTTGAGTATATTTGTTGAGCCACTAACGGTGGCGCCACAACTTGCGTAATATGAAATATTTAAAGTTATGAAATGACACAAATTGCGTGTTTATTATATTAATACATGCACTTGAGATATTTTTCTGATTGATAGGCTAGCGATTCAAATATCATACTGTTTGTCATTTTCTTGTAATGCTCCGCTTGGCTTTTTACTGAAACGTCATTGGGCTAGCTTTGTTCCGAAATTTAAAGACTGTTAAGTATCTTAAATAATTATGTCGAAGTTTTTCAAAGACGTCACAACTTTCATTTTCGACTTCTCCAGTTATGCCTGTGGAATTTTCATTTCAAACTTAATGGGCGTGTGTCTCTTTCAGTTCCAACTGCAATTTCAGTCGAACCACTGAAAATGAACTGCTATAATTTATGATATTACTTGTGAAAAGACCTTTAATTCAAGTACCAGTATGCATGTAGGTCCAGAGAATTTAACAGTCCGTGTCAACAGTTTTCCTCGGCTTGCTTTGGACACATTCGGCCCATAGCACGGCGAGGAAGCTTTCGACACAGTCCAAAATGTGGCACTGGAAGAGTTAGTATAGCTTACTAGCGTACATGTTTATGTATATGTACTTTTCTCAAAACCCGCTGACTATATACCTTCTTCAAACTTCATAAGGTTATACCTTGCCTTAAGGTGGGTACATCTATGCCAAGATTATTCAATAACCTGACGGTCCAGGGTTTTTTTTTTTTTTTGTCGTGACTTAATAATTTTCGATTTCCACTCTCCCAAACCACGTGATTGATTCTATTTAAATGTGGCTGGAATGAGGCTTGGTTCAGTATGGTTCTGTCAAAGCTGTTTACAAGCTCGTGCTACTATAGTTTCCCAGTCTTAAATAAAGGTAGTTTTTTCCAAAAATTTTGATTCACGTGAAAAACGCTTAGGGTTGCAAAAGAGTGACTCTTCTCTAATTATGTACGATAGATCATAATAAATGCATTTATGTTTATTTTAAAATGTGCTGAATTAACAAAAATTGTGGAACCATCTTAGCCAATTCCTTCTAAATCAAACAGGGAGACATCAGGGTATGTCTATTAAAGTTTGTCCAACAGGCGGCGCTGTATGTGTGTAATAATAATAATAATAATAATAATAATAATAATAATAATAATAATAATAATAATAACAATAACAATAACAATAACAATAACAATAACAATAATAATAATAATAATAATAATAATAATAATAATAATAATAATAATAATAATAATAATAATAATTATAATAATTTATTGGAAAACTACCCCTTTACACCGGGGGCACAACCGGGGATGGGCAAACCCGTGGTGTATCCAGATAAAACTTACATTGATGAAATGGACAAGACTTACACTAATTGTCACCGTAATATGCTCACAAGGGCTCACAACATGGACTAAAAGTACAAATGTTTCTTCTATTTTACTGTTTTTTAGCTTAGCTGACCTGTCAGTTAGCTGAGCCTGTAGGATCGTTCGTCGTCCATCCATCCGTTCGTACGTCGTCCGTCCATCCACAATTCACATTTTCAACTTCTGCTAATAAACCGTCAGCCAAACTCACTTCAAACTTGGCGGGGATGTACCTTGGGTAGCTCCCAACCAAGTTTGTTCAAATAGTTACGCGTCAGTGATTTTTGGATTTTTATTATTTGTGTGTGTGTGTGTGTGTGTATGTGGGTGTGTGTTCTTTTGGGGGCACAACTTCAAAAATATTCTTCCCCGAAACCGTTCATCAACTTTGATGTCCCACAGGAACACTCCCAAATACTCCTAGCTCTTAACTTCTTCACCTGGTGACGCTGCAATTTTTCTAATTTTGTATTGATGTTTTGTGTTTTTTTTGCTATTGTTGGACTTTAATTCAAAACCGTCACACAGATTAAGGGAAGCTTGGTCGATATGTTTCTTGTGAAAGGGTCATAGAAAGTTGTTCACTATGTAGCATTGCTATAGTTTCCTGATTTTTAGTCTTTTTTTTTCAATTCGGCTACTTATCGGTAAATACACCTTGCCTATTGATTGCTATGGATATCAATGTGAATTCTAATGTTAATTCACATTTTCGACTTCTCCGACGAAATCGTCAGCTAGACTGACTTAAACTTGGTAGCAAAGTACCTTGGATGGATCTCTACCAGTTTTAGTTGACATGGTTGTGCTCCAGTGATATTTGGACATTTTATAATTTTTTATTTCGGTAAATTCTCTTAAAAGACCATCACGCGATTGCTTTGATATTACACAAGGACGCACCTAGAGTCACCTAGTTGTCAATTTGTTCACCAAGTGGCGCTGCAATTTTACTAAAGTATTCTTTTTTCAATGGATTTTTGTGTGATTTCGCTGTTTTGAACTTTTTGTTTAGAACCGTCTTTTAAAAAAATGTTTGTCAGGTTGACTTCAAACTTGGTGGCAATGTACTTAAGGTGGGTATATACCAAGTTTGTTCGAATGCTAACGCTCCAGTGGTTTTATATCTTTTGTGATCTTGGGAGAATCTTTCAAAAAGTGCTAATAGGAAAATTTAGCACGGGACTTTCCTGTAAGGGTTATAACTTGAATTATTTTGTCCATATTTGGGTGGGGGTCTACCAAGTTTGTTCGAACGCTCACGCTTCAAAGATTTTTGGAAGTTTTATGATTATTTATTTATTTATTTATTTATTTATTTATTTATTTATTTATTTATTTATTTATTTACTTATTTATTTATTTATTCATTTATTTATTTGTTCTTTTTGGGCAAATGTTAAAAAAAATACTCTACTTCAAAACCGCTCATCCGATTGCTTTGATATCATCTAAGGACACTCCTAGATACTCCTAGTTCTTAATTTGTTCACGTGGTGGCGCTGCAACAAAAACAATAATTATTTTTTTGTGTGATTCCATTCTTTTTGACTTCTGCATTAACGTCACTTAGATTAAGCTGAAATTTGGTGGGTATGTTTCTTGTGGAAGGGTCGAAGAAAGTTGTTCACTAGGTGGCACTGCTGTGGCTGTCTGATTTTTTTTTTTTTTTTTTTCGGCAACTCGGGTCCTTTTTGGTAGATGCACCTTTCCTATCGATTACTTTGTCGTCAGTAGGCATTCTAATACTAATTTACATTTTGGATTTTCGGAAGAAACTGTCAGTCAGAGTGACTTCAAAAATAACGGCAATGCACCTTGGGTGGGCATATAGCTAGTTTTTTGAACGGTCACCATCCAGTGATTTTTGGAATTTTTTCATGATTTTTTTTGGTCCTTTTTGGGGGCAAAACTTAAAAAAATAATCTTCTTCAAAACCGCTCACACTATTGTTTTGATATTACCTAGGGACAATCCGATATACTCTTAGTTTTAAATTTGTACACCAGGTTGCGCTGCAATTTTCAGAAAATTTTTAATGATTTTTTTGCGTGTTTCCACTTTCGACATCTTCTCCAGAACCGTCTCTTAGCTTAACCTGAAACTTGGTGGCTATATGTTACCTGTGGAAGGGTCAAAGAAAGCAGTTCACTAAATGGCACTGCTGTGGATTCCTGATTTTTTTTTTTTTTTTTTTTCAATTCGGGTAATTTTTGGTAGGTGCAGCTGTCCTGTTGATTACTTTGTACGTCAATAGTCATTCTAATGCTAATTCACATTTTGGATTTCTCAGAAAAAACTGTCAGTCAGATTGACTTCAAACTTGGTGGAAATGTACCTTAGGTGAATCTCTACCAAGTGTTTTCGAATGTTTACGCTCCAGTAATTTTTGGATTTTTTATCAATTTTTCTGGAAGGTCTTTTTAGAAGTTTCAATAGGGAAGTGTAATATCGTAATTCCTTTTATTAGTTATAACTGAAATTATTTTGGCCAGGTGTGTGTCAAACATGGTAGGGATGTACATTTGATAAATGTCTACCTATTTTGTGCAAGTGATTTTGCTCCAGTGAATTTTGAACTTTGACCTCATTCCCAAGGTCACAGAACAACTGACATGAAATTTACTGTTCACTTGATAACTTGAAATCTATTTTGACTTAGGACCTTGATGTTGCACCTGTTTGTCTATGAAGATCATGATTAGACAGTCCATGAATGACCTTGACCTCATTTCTGGGGCACAAAGATGTTTACTAAAGGTGTTTAAGGCCAATCTATTTGAGGCCTGTACATCTTGTTCGAAGTCTTACTTAGTTCCATGTAATTCCACACAAAAACTATCAGATCCTTCTGGTGTGTCTTGTGATAAAACTTAGTTACCCAGTCAAAGTCTGGGTCATATAGTGTTAACGTAATGCACTATAAGTCTTTCAGCTTCTTCTTTTGACCGTGTTTTACCAAGCATTATACCAGGAATGAAATATACGCCATGGAATAAAACTATGTACATAAGTGTTTTGATTTCAATGCTCGAACCTTGACAAACATCAGTGAATACAAACACACAACGGTATATTACATAGAAAATCTAGGTCTCTAGGTCAAATACCCCGGTCAAAGGGACATCCACTTACTATCAGCGCTCGATCTTAACTATTTCTATTCTGTGACTTTGTAAATGAAACCTCACAGATCAAAGGACAAAATTGCTTTTCATAAAATAAGATCTCCAACTAACGTTGGTGTGTTATATCCATATACTACATGTTTCAAAATATAATGTCAGTACGGCTCAGCAGCGCGTTAGTCATCTCAGCTCGGCCCAGTTTGACACTTATTTTAGGGTTACTATTTTTATGTATGCTGAGCAAGGGCCGCTTACACGGCTAGACAACTTGTTGAACGGTTAATCTGGGGTTTTCTTTTTACTTTTAATTTGTAGCCCATTTCTGTAAAATTCTTTTGAAAGTAGTATTTAAGGTTATGTTCAGTATTCAAATAAAGGAAAAATGAAATAAATGCTATTTGTGCTTACTATGAGTTTTACCTGTATTTTGCTGTTGTACATGCGTTAGTCGAGTCTGATTTTCAAACAATAGTTCCCTCGTTTTGCGTACCGCCTTGCCGCTTGCCTTCAAACCTTGCCTTTTGTACCACCAACATGATATTTATTTCCATATTCCTTGAAGACTCTCTCTCTATTTCATAATCTTACAAGAAGAACAATTTTATTTCAATCCGCGTTTTATTTTGTCTTTATTTCAATTGTAAATTAACCATAAGTTTATTTGGCAAAAAAAGATATCTTTTCTTCCACATCTGCTGTAGGCCGATATATATATTTTTTTTTTGCCACAAACACAAGTTGCATGAGGTCTGTTTTGCATCCTTTTGTCACACTATTAAATTTTGAGGCTCTTTTGGCAGTAAATTAAAAACAGTCCCTGGTCCCAAGTCCCTACAAATCAAATGGACATCCCCGATCTCTTCAATATAAACTGAAAGCAGCTTGTTTAACCTCTCCATAAGGGGCCAGAGTGCATTGAAATTGTATGTTCTTTGTCCAAAGTTAGTTTGGATCTTGGTGGGATTCCTGCCACAGAAAGAACAGAAAAAAAATAAGGGAGATGTATTTCTACAATTTTTGTCCCTCAAAACAACTTTGCTGACTTAAATCACGAAGACCGCTAGAGCATTCCAGCTGACCTGTAACTCTTTTCACGGGGTGTATGATTTAATTATAGGAGTAATTTGCTGCATATCAAAATATGATCGTGATGCTTGAGTTCACTACGATTATTCTATGGGGACTCGTGGTGTCCATGCGGAAGGATACTAAGGTTGCAAGGTTTTGAATAATATTGCTGATTTATGACTTTCACCTTTATGCGCTCAAAACCATTGATGTTTTGTCAAGCTTCAGAGAGGAGAGGCGCCACTTGAATAATTTTCACCATAGAGATAATGACGTCTTTCCTTGAAGATACTGTTGGGCACAAAGAAAGCACCGTGTACAAATGTAATGCATGTTCAAAGATCACCCTTTTTCGTGCGTCAAAAATAAGTGAAAGGCCAATATGTTTCCATCTAAGTTTTGTTTTGTTGACCCCAAATTCCGACTTGTTTATATATTTAACATTATACATGTAAAGGCTATAATAACTAACAGGTCCTACATCCCCAAATTCCGACTTGTTTCTATATTTGACATTATACATGTAAAGGCTATAATAACTAAACAGGTCCTACATTTTCCTCTAGTCGTCAGGACTAATCACTCAATTTAAAAAGGGAACTAAATTAAATCCCTCGAAACTTTGGTGGCTAAGTTACCAAGCTTTAATGTGTTTTGAGGGGCCTAAATGCAGCTTAATGTGAAATAATAAACTTAAAATTAAGAAAGATATATCATTGGACTTGAAAAATTGTCAAAGGCTGATAAGCTGTGTTCCCAGCAAAATTGGCTGTGTTCATCTCTGTATATGTAGTTTGAAACAGGCCACCTTTGACTAATTGACAAAATAATAGTAATAGAGTGAAGTTCAAGGGTCATGGCATTGAAGTGAAACGGCAAGGAAACGTTTCTGCAATCGTTCACTATGGGACTATGGGGTGTGCCATGTTACGCAAATGCAGTGCATATTTTATTTTTCAAAATAATAGCCAGTGGTCGGATATGAGTGTTAATATATACGAGAAAATTCTGCATCATTGACTCTAAACCAAAAGTCGTGGTCATTACAGTTTGGCAATGAGTTCTTCGGGCTCTCAACATGCCAGAGCATGTGACAGAAAGCTTGGGACTGATCTCACATCACCGAGGTCTCCCTGCGGTGATAAGTACGTAACAGGACAAAACTACAACAGACAGAAAAAAAATGAAGTCACGAGATGGAGGTTTGTGAGTGTATACATGTTGAGCTGGGTATGGACAAGACGTTTCTTTCGATATATTCCTCTGTACGTTTCAGATTTTGTAAATAGCAGTCGAATAATGTGTCTAAGAATAGGGAAAATATTATGTTACGACCAAGGAGGCTTTTCTGACGAGCTGTAAATGAAGTCATGGAAGAAAAGCGAGACGTTTGTGCTTGGACGCATTAATTCCTTTAAATTCTCGACCTGAGAAACAATGATCACGGTGAATTAATTTACTGTTTACAGTTAATTTGCCATGTAGATGGAAGTAAGACATACCAATTTTTATGAAATCATAGTGAACGCTTCAGATTTGCCACGTCGACACTCACTGTGACAAAGACAAAACTATATGCACTGACACCTGAGATGTATTGCTGGCATAATAGATAAGATCATGGTTTATCTAACCTGGCTTTCGCCCTTTAGCTGTATCATGCAATCAATGTTCAACAAAGACATGAGGTAATTCTACTCTTCCAAGTCATTAGTTTAAAAACGACTGTAATACGACCTTTACAACCACATGCAGCATATCACTATTTCCAGATAGATCCGTCATGCGATTAGTGTTCAGCAAAGCCACCGTGCAGTTCTTCTGTTCTGGTGTGATGGGCGTTCTAATTTTGTACTTCTACGGCTATAAACGGAAAATCCAATTGATTAGGTTAAAAGTCAAACATCGTCTTGAGGCTTTCTCGGCGAAAACGGTGTTAACTCCTTTCGTGACAAGACAAGTGAAGAATGTTTTATTCCAGGATCCATACGTTTTACGGTGTCTGTTGCATTTTTGTTCCAAATATCCACATTTGCAAGCAAGACTCCATCCACACGACATTCCCTGCACATCTCTTGGTTAGAAAAAAAATGGATCAAAACTTTCTTTGATATGGGTAATGCGCCCGACAACCCTCAAGGAAACAAATGACCGAGAAAAAAATCAGAAAGTCTCATATCTCAATGAAAATGTGTTCTGAAAACTACAGAGTTAAGTGAAAACATTGCACGAAATTGTACGTCCAGCGCCTATCAAACAATTTGAGCCAGAAACGGCTACGAGTCTAATGCTGTTAAGATAGAGACACGTGAAAGGATATGCTGTACATTAAAATACTGATGATCTTTGCAAATTGAGACCAATAATTACGATCAAATGACAAAATATACATGTCATAAAGAATCTCAGGGTATAGGGACAGAAGAAAAAGCCTGATAACGTTTTTATATCTGGGTTCAATAAGAATTTCCGTAGGTCAAGATAACCAATTAGAGGTATAACGAGATGTGGGGATGGCGGGTATTTTATTTCGATCTGTTGGATTAATATAAAATTACAAGCCTGCTGATTTCTTCGCGTAACCCAAAATACATAATTTTCCTAAATATTCATGCTGTAGGTACAATTCCACGTTGAAACTTCGATATGAGAATACTATTACTATACTAGAGAAAACTGGCGACGAAAGAGACGGGGAGAGGAGAAAGAAGGGGTATGTTTTAATTAATATCTTCAGTCCAGGTGAGCACACTGTTGTTGTCTTTGTGGCGTAAAAAGATTAAGTTGTGCTGGTGCAATTTCCTAGATTTGCTGGAACATAAGCGTGTCTAGTCTCCTCATTCTGTAGTATATTTCCGTTTATTTTTATTATACAACCACGCAAAGCAGTATGTGCTCATTATAAACGACTCCAAGAGCGGACAGGGCGTCATTTGCCTGCATTTTTCTTTTATCACATACAAAGGTGGGGAGCTGTGAATAAGCGGCTAAGAGACTGATCTGAAATCCCGCGTCACATGCAATGGTTTACTTTGGGTGAGTGCGGGATATCAACCTGTTAGAGATAGTGAGTAGGTTTGTTATTCTCCCTAATATATCTATGATGAAATCATGGAATTGTATCCTAGTTAAAACTAACTTGTACCAATCAGTGTATGAGGCTTCACTTCCTAAGGCAGTCACCGTAAATTGAAGCTTGTCAATTTAAATTCAGATTCTGTCATGGTCATTAAATGTAGGCTGATGTCACATGTGGTATTCTAGTAGCTCCACCGACTACATATGTGTTTACTATCGTTGACAGCCTTCCCATACGCGCACACAGCAAATCCATTCAAATGAGATGTCAGACAATAAAATCGTGTATTTGTGAGTTTCTGTTTTGTTAAAACGTCTTCTTGATTGAATGAGTACCACAAATTAGAAGTTGATGCTTAGCTTAGTTAGAAATGATATCTGAAAACCAAAATGTTTAATTTCAATTTCGAATAGTGCTTTCTTAGCTCCAAAAATGCGCCACATTTGCGACAGGGAAGCGCAGGAATTTTCTCCGATAACGGCCGGATGTGGGAAAGCGTTGCAAACGCAACTCGCTGGCTATGGTGTACGTGTTATAAGCCAGAGTGCCTTCAGTTTGCCAAGAGTCATGGCAGATACAACATAGCATTGTGATTCTGGAGAATATGAATTGAGTTTTTTTTTATGTACGTGGGCTGATGAGGATGAAGAAGAATTAATGAAAAAAAACCTGAAACAGATGAGTAAAATATCATTCAGCCATACACACATGAGGGGACGCCCGGAAGCCTACCGTCACCACTCCTGCAGGGAGTGCAACCGTGCTACAACCACACCATCCCAACTTGCCGTCTGGGCAACGATAATTTGTTGCCAAACAGACATTTTCAATAAAAATTACCAGATTTAATTTTAAAAAGAACAAGCATGAATGCAATAAATTGGAATTTGCGTCAGGATGGGCCATGTCTTGTGGTGCTTCAAATTCTAGCATTCACCGAAGCAGCTACGGCCTGCGCCTCCGCTATATAATAGTCTAAACAAACAGTTAATTTTCCCTTCCTATCTGTGTGGTCTATGGATGATTTAATATAAGTTTGCATATATCAATAGCTTTCAATATTGGAAAACCTTCCCAGCAGTAACCTCGGCACCCTTGGAGGACAGCAATTACGTTTGCGTATACATTGTCATCAGTACACGTGTTTATGATATCCTTTATTTCAGATCGTATCCATTATGTAACAGTGGCAAATATTCTGCTGTGACTGATTTATTTTCTGGTCCCGTATTAACGACAAAGGTACAATGAGATTGAATTTTGAGCACCCGATAATTGGCAGCTGGGTGTGAAATGTCATAAACAGTGGCACATGACTGATAAAGATAGAAGGTCAGCCGAACACTGGTCTTGGGAGCTGTGTAGATGAGGTGTGTATGTGGTAGCTATCCAAACAAGTGTTATCTGGTTATGGAATTGAACACCTTGCAAATACACAGCATTAACTGGACATACACATTACAGTGGCCAGCTGACTCACCCTGTTATTGAGTTTTCAACCCTAGAGCTGGGTATGGAACGAGATCGATCCTTGTTTGTCAATGTTTTCGACCCATTGTTTTCCATTAATTGAATCAAAATGGTTCAACACATACGTTTTGTGACTATGTTACTTTGTAACGACATCCCAGACCGGCGTTACCACTGTGACATTCGATTGATAATTATGTGATACATTGTAACAGTCCTAAAATAACTGGACCTATATTTTGCTGTAATGCAAGGTTTGAAATCAGAATCATACTGAATAATAACTTGGAACTACTGTAAAAAAAATAATGAATCACTGTTCCTGGTTTTCTGAGAAATGCCTAATTCAGCCAGTTCCATGAATCATTCCACTGTCCAGCGATGGGACCGCATTTGGGAACAGCAGTTGTTGTTGTTGTTGTTGTTGTTGTTTTTGTTTTCCAAACCTGTTATCCTGAATCGCAAAGTCACTTTCCACAAAGTGTTCGCTACATAGATTAGATCTGTTCCCTGGGCCTTGACTCTTGTCCCAGTAAATTTTGAGTCTTGACTGCACGCCAGTTTGTTGCGTTTATGATGTCAGTGTCACTAGCCTTTCGCGCCTTTTGGGTGTCGGAAATGAACAGATCGCGACGACAAAAGTCACATGCCCATATTCTAAAATTGGTCGAACCATAGCCGTATATATAAACAAATGAGAGCTTTTCTGCATAGTTTTAATTTCAGTCCACGTAGTAATGCCAAGCGCTTACTTGCCTGGTTTATAGTGCGGTTCATGTGAGTATCCCATTTTGAATTACAAGAGAGGGTTATGCCTAAATGCGTTCGGGTGCTTGATTCAAGTGTCGGGGTGCCAGGTAAGTGCAAAGGAGTGTGATCTGGTTTGTGACTTAGGATAAGAAAAGTAAGAAAATGGATTTTAAGGTATTAAATTTAAATTTCTATAGTCGACCCCCAGTACCTAATTTCATGACATAGATGTCAATCCTAGCTGCTGAGGCATGCAGACCATGTACATGCCTAGGCTTCCCTGAGACCCTTGAAGGAAAACAGATATGGTTAATAAGAGTATTAAATCGGATCCCTTGCAGCTGTCAGTCAAGCTGTCTAAGGAAAATTTGCTGACCAGTCCTAATTGCAGGTGCAGTGCACATGTGCAGTAGGGCCTTTACATACAGATTAGTTCAGCAAATCATGTTATGTGCGCCAGCCTTCAAGGCATAATGTTGCATTCGGAATGACATGCTTCCCTTAAAGAAAATCTAGGTGCGTAATTATTACCTTATTCAACAGAAGAAACATTAAAATTTCATATAGTTTCGTCATCAGTTCCATGTTTTACAATGATTTTGAAACCACCACCAAAGGGTTAATGTGTTAGACATGAAAATATTCAATGAACAAGGAGTAACAATTTAATATTTGATAATAACGTCCAAGCAGACTATATACTAAACTTTTTAAAATGAGCTGACTAGCCACGTTGCAAGGCGATGTTCCCTATTGTGATGGCAATTACCTCTTTCAGTGCCAGTCACGTCCAAAGTCTATCTACATAAGTCAAACAAGTCTGAATTATCTTTATGATCCCAGATTCGTATTCCTTGTAAAAAGGTAGACTTGCACAAGTCCCTGGTGCATGTCCCTATTTTCCCATCCCGCGGTCCCACCCAGAAGTGCGATACATTTTCCCCTCCACAAAATTAACTGAATAATATTATGCCAACTACATGGTGTTATTAAGTAGGTCCTATTATTATTATTTTTTTTAACTGGTCGACACTGCCGCCGTGTCGGTTTCAACAGTAGCAGCTATTGAGTCCTGGTCAGTTCTAATCCCATTATCATTGCGAGTGGAAATTGGCCTTGGATGAATGCATGGCTAGTCACTGGCCACTCAAGCGAGACAAAGCGGACCGTCTCCCTCCGGCTGCCGACACCATGCCTGACGCGGTGCACTGCAATTAGACAATCCTTAATCCTTCATTACACAGTAGCTCAATTAACAGCTTCTGAAGAGGAGTGCGTTATGACCGCTCGCTTGTCTGTGTGATAAGAAACACAGAGCAGACCGCCCGGCGCTATCATCTGGAGTCAATGTTATCTGGTTATATACACGTTCCACGCCAATCAGCTAGGTAAAGCTACGACGTGTGTTCACTTAAAATTTAATTTGGCAATGAATTTGATTTTAAATAGAATACGGAGGACAGTCCAGTGAGACTTGAGCAAGTCTAGTTAAAAGGCCGTTCATTCAAGTACCAGTATGCCTATAGTTCCAGAGAGAAAACCCCGGGTCAACAGCATTTCTCGGCGCGCATTGGGCGCATTGTGTCCAATGCGTCCAATGCGCGCCAAGAAATGCTGTTGACTTAGTCCAAAATTTGGCACTGAAAGGGTTAAATTGAGCACTGTTGACCAGAAGCTTGAGAGAGTCATCAACGCCGTTAGGGTAACTCATTAAAGTAGGAATTACCATTCACAATAACGGACTATGCTGATTGACCACATATGTGCACTAATCTTGCCTATTAAAGTGCTCTTATCAAATAACCTGACAAAAATGTAGTTTATAGTTGCCCAAGTTGTGGGAAAAAAGATTTCCCGGAGGCAACGCGGATTTGGAAACTGTTTGATGATGGGGTGCCTTGCATATAGTAACATCAGAAATCGAAGTTAGTTTTAAAATCTGAAGCAGGTTGGGATGATAACACAGTTTACCAGAGCCACGAAGAGATTCAAGTGTACAAACTGGAACAGTTTAGCAAGTGGATCTGATATAGTGTGAATGGTGTACGGTCCGTACGGTATATAAGAGTGTGCAGACACATAGCTTTAAGATACGACTTCTTGAAGAAGTGAAGAGGGATGTTTCGATACAGCCAGAGCTACCTTGTCCACAAATGCAACGTCGGGCCGCTGGAATATGGTTTGAAACATTCTGTTTCCAGTTTGTGTCCTGAGAAAACGCAATAGCGAGACGATTAGCGAGCTCTTCCTGTAACATTGTTCAGTCATCTGGTTTGCAAACAGGGTTACCAACCATAAACTATATGTGGACTTGCAGTTGGCTTCTGACGTTGCAAAAATGGCCATTTTTGCGTACCTTTCTCACGCATATATGTCTTAGCTCATTAAAATTGTCCATGGAGATATGAGCAATTATGTTGTTGCTCTTGCTCTGCGGTAGCATGTAATCCCATCCGCCCAGAATAATTGAATTGATTTTATAATATTCCTTGTGTTTCCCGAAGAACAATCTGCTCAGCATAACAGGCTACATAAAAACAGTTATAAAGAATAAAGGTCTATGAACAGCTTGCCCTTAGGTAATCTAAACACGCAAAATTAGGTCGCATAGTCTCATGCGAACGTCACTTTCAGCTACCTTTTGAGCTAAGATCAGATACAACAGGGGAAAGCTGAGCTGAGAGATCTTTCATTTAGACCCAAATACATGTCCCAGTGGCAAAACATTACGATACGTACGTAAGTACTTGATAAACGGTTCTGGAAGTAACCAGATATGTATATGCATATATACCAGAATGTAATTATTTCTCACGCCAGCATGTAATCTAACTGATCATTTTGTAACTTGAAAAATTCGTGTAAAATCGTGAAATAATAGTAGCGCCATACAATTACACTTGTTTGTATAATAGTGAACTCACTTCTTAGAAGGGTAGTCAGCTGCGTCCCGAACTTAGTTTAAAGATAATCCTTGTACAAGAGGTGTTCATAAAGATTGGTGAGCCTGTTGGACAATTGTTTTGCAACTGATCCCCTACCTTGTACCATATTACATCGAAAACCAACGGGATATGGCCTATGTGATATTGTTGACTACATGTATATCCTATGGGTGGGACTACTTTTTACCATATTTGTTTAATCAGAGATATGATATCTCAAATATGGCAGGAATGAATTCTATATTTGGTATGACTATGGGTCAAACGTCAACTAATTTTTTCATCAGCACTAAAGACTCAAAGGGAGTCCGCCAACCATCACTCCATGGCTGAGCCACAGGGGCTCGTGACGTTTAACAAATTATGCATGGAGGACCCGGCCGTTCGACTGTTGACCTGTAGGTCCTCCATGCATAATTTATTAAACGTCAGGAGACCTGTGAGCCGTATGGACACAAAAAAATGCATTCCGTGAACAATTATGCAACAGCAAGCAGAAATCAACAGCACGCCATGTGCAGCATTCCCCAGGGAAGTTCGTCTTCTTTTCAGAGACCCCTAATATCTGTCCAAAACAGTCACCAGACTCTGTCTTCAAACCTCATCGTTTGTCCTTGCTTGGGTAGCAGATAGCCATCGCCCCGTTTCTTCGGGCATTGATCGCTACGCTGCCGTCACTGATGAGGCCGATCTGAAGTTCCTCAGTCAGTGGAGCTCCACGGTTGCATACTTTTGAATGTTTGCTGGTACAACATTCCAAGGCAACGTGACCTTCAAATTCTCCTCTCCACCAAAATAATTCCACATAGAAATAATAAAAAGGTGACTTTTCGTCGCGATATTGGGCTGAAGCGACGGCCGTTCAAAAAATGCCTATGCGACCGCCTTTTTTTTGTTGTTGTTGTCAAAAATTCATATTCATACGCGCGGCATGACTGCCGCAAAGTCCGATGCAAGGTATTGAAATAAAAAAGACAACTGATATAAATTGTCCTTTTTAATTGACCGCAGGGGATAAATACAAAATAACGCTCGTCGTTAATGTGTCAAACCGAATCCCCCGAAATGTTTGCCTCCCTGCGCGACTGATCACCCACGCGCTTCGCCCAACTACTCGGGGAATTTTGTCTGTAAAATATGTTTAAGCCAAGGGAGCTAAACTTGTCACGCAAATGAGTAAACAATTGACCAGTGGTAAACTGTGTTTACTACCAAATACTGACAGAGAACTAAGGCGTAAACCCTTATACATATTTTCACAGAAGCAGAGACCGGAAGAAAGAAATTAGGCTCTTTGGTTTTATTATATATTCAAGAAGATAAGAGGAGAAAGAAATAGGGCCTTCCCTCGAACGAGTTATTTTTTTTCTTGAAGCTTATTGCAGTGGTTTCTGAAATTCCACCCTTTGCCAGGATCTAATCTGGTCTGTAATTCACTGATAATTATGATACGACCGTGTACATGACGACTGCACAGAGCGAAAATTGGCTACTTTGTAGAAGTAGGACACCACTAGTTCCCACCAGATTTAGCACACAAATTCCATATTTTTCGAAAATTTCCACTCAACGTGCATGGATTTCAAGCATTTCGTTCAGTTTGCAATGCATGCTTTTGCATAAAGATACAAAACTCATTCACGTTGAGGGAAAAAAGCGTCATTTAACGGCAAACTATACCATCCAGTGTATAAACTTTAATACCGGAAGTCAAAGCAGAAATGCAACAAAATCTCGAAATTTTGTCCGATTTTGGCGATTTTAGGCATTTTTTGTAGCCAATTTTCTCCCAAACTTCAGTGTAACGAGCCGCAAATCAACGGAAATAACGTTGGGCTTTTCGAAGTATTACGCATATACGGTTCCCACTCTCTTCCGGTGAATGTCACTTCACAGCTGGATGCTTCGCGGGCGCTATCCCAGTCACCACGCATGCCTCGTTAGTTATGTGTCGAAAAGAAGATCGGGCTCGTGCTTATGACATAGCAGTAATTAGCTCGCCTTAGCGATGCCCCACAAAGGAAATTAATGGATTTCCCTTGAAGACTGACACCTTCCTTACGTTTGAAGTCAGAGTGGCCTCTTCTTTCCTGTAGCCTCCTTGTTTAAACCAAACATAATCCAACATATGGAGTGGACTAAAATGTCAAAAATTACCACCCCCTTATACAAAATAGACTACTACTAATACCACTACTACTGCTACCACTACTACTACTACTTCTGCTACCGCTACTACATGATGATGATGATGACGACGACGATGATGATGATGGTGCAGAAGCAACGCCGCCTGTTAAACAAATTAAGGTCACGTATTTCTCAGATTTATTCCTATGCGTTTATAAAGTAATTGCCCAAGTAGTTCCAAAGTAAAACGCTTTTAAAGATTCTTGCCCGGAAACAGCGAAAATTAAATCGGAAAAGATGATAAGGATCACTGCAGCGTTAACAGCCAGACAAACTCAGTGGATACCCAGACATTATACATCGCCGCCACATTTCAAGATGATCCGGTCAACTGGTTTTCAGAAATCGAAACGTTGAGCTGTGTACGGACGACAGAGGATGGCCGATCGGTGCAGAGTAATGACATTGTTCAACTGACTGAAGAGGAAGCAGAGACAAAATTTAAAAGTTCCAAATCTGCAGGACATCATCGGAATGAGCGACAGGGCTGTTCCGTGTTTTAAATCAAGAATAGGCGACAGAGCTGTTGCGAGCTTTAACTCCAGAATGAGCGACAGTGCTGTTGCGTGCTTTAACTCAAGAATAAGCGACAGAGCTGTTGCTTACTTTAACTCCAGAATGAGCGATAGGGCTGTTGCGTACTTTAACTCAAGAATAAGCAACAGGCTGTTGCGTACTTTAACTCCAGAATGAGCGACATGGCTGTTGCGTACTTGAACTCAAGAATAAGCGACAGTGCTGTTGCGTACTTTAACGCAAGAATAAGCGACAGGGCTGTTGCATGCTTTAACTCCAGAATGAGCGACAGGGCTGTTGCGTACTTTAACTCCAGAATGAGCCGCAGGGCTGTTCCGTGCTTTAACTCAAGAATAAGCGACAGAGCTGTTCCGTGCTTTACCTCCAGAATGAGCAAGAGCTCTGCTCCGTGTTTCAAGTCCAGAATGGGGTGACCAACAGAGCAGTCATCAAGACGTTGACCTCCACAGTTTTGGAACTATACATTGATGTTGATCAAATTTCTTGGGCAAGGGGATCAACACCGTCAACAGGGCATTTTCCCCAATGGGATGCAAATTAAGAAAACGTAGCTTCACGTAGTCGAAAACTTGGAAGAAGGTCTATAAGTAGATCTAATTTCCAGACTTATGATTTGTCGCTTGCAGGAAAGGTAGAGAAAACTTAACCATCCATGTTTCTTAATATGAACTGCGTGCACATAGAAAAATGAATGAAATCCTGTACTTTTAAAGGTAAGGTGTACCAAATATGACCAGTTCATCATCAACACGTATCCCTATCACGCGTTGCTAATAGAATAGAGAACGTCAGTAATATTTGGTTTCTGGTCCACTTGGAAATGAGGATTACAATCACAGAATTGTATGTGTAGCAGAAGATATGATTGCGTCTCTGCACCAGGCCGGTAAATAATTATTTTAAAGTGGGACATACCAAGGTGTCATTTGAGTGTGGCTCTTGAATGTCAGCATAACAGTAGAAATTAGTATCGATTTAGTAAAAAATATAGGTACATCTGTGCACGTACATGGACATCCGCACCCTCGAACATCCAGCACCGCGTATTATATATATATATATATATATATATATATATATATATATATATATATATATATATATATATATATATATATATATATATATATATATGTATATATATATATATATATGAATCATTTGTATGATAGATGTGATAAAATATCTGATAATAAAGCAAGTATAATACAACAAATAATATAAAATATTATCTCTGTAGCCATATTTTGCACTGAAGATGTCAAATGAACAATTTGGGGCTTCAACCTGAGAATAAACAATCATTTGAAATTGGCCTGTTTTGTTTGCCTCATTTTTGCCTGAATTTGTAAAATTATACAAACTAGTTTGGGTAGCGTGTCCCCTTAATGCATAAGTCACATAACAGATGTAAATCGAGTATTGGTTGGTCAAAATCGCCACCAAGAGTCGTCTTTTCTCTTGTCATGTTTTATAATATTATGTGTTCATGAACTTGCTTCATATGACTGGCGGCTAAATAATTTTGTATGCAATGGTGCCTTTGGCAGCTTTTCTGAAAGAAGATGATGTATCACGTGAGCAGTCATGGGAACAAAAACGTAACAGTAAAAGATTGAACAGTTTGCTCACTTATGACACGAGTGTCATAATGAAAGCCGTCACATAGCTAAAGGCACACACACATACGATAAATCTGTCTAAAACGCCTTGTGTTTCGGTATGCAGTTAAGAAAACAAGACCAACAGTGTATGACAAAATCATGTCACTGTCTTCCTGCCCGCTGTGACTCAGTCATCTGACTACAACTGAATGTTAAAAATATTTATATGGTTCACAACCATTATATTATTGTTATGTCTTAGTAATTATAATTTTTTTAGAACTCATCATTATTAAACCCAGTAAAGAGCATATTAACTAATACCAATCTCACTAACGTTTGATGCAGTTAGTGTGTTGCGTTCTGAAGGAAGTACGTACGTTCGCTAAAAATTGAATTTTGCAACGGATTGTGTAAATGTCGGCGTACGTTATACTGTCATTGTACTTGCTTTGTGATTTTCGTCATGCCTACTACACAATCCTACTTGACAGCATATTTGTAATCATTTCATATCGATACGGTCCTATTGATCATTGTAGCAGAAATTTTCGTTTGTCTTAATAATGTGTTATATAGAATTCATTTTTAACGTGCTGCGCCGTATGGCAGTTACGCATAGCTGTATCTCTGGAATACTAGTCTCAAACGGTAATCCGGTGGTACATGCACACTCTTCTTACCTCAATAGATTATTGATATAAAACATGCTATGAGGTAAAGCTGACGGAATCACATAGCAATTTAACCGTTCCTCACGCTGACATGAACTCCAAATGTAAAATTCAACTATTTTGTCACACCTTGCAGAGTATGCGCATGTCTGTGTACATCTGTGGGCATACAGGCCCGTCATCAGCCTTTCCTAAAGGGGGGTTCGAATTCGGTATTGTCACTGCGAGGGAGCGTTAGCGACCGAGCGGGGGGAGGGTTTGGGAGGGGGGCGTGGGAGGTAGAAGCTTTTGAAAAAATGAGTGACAAAGTGGTGTGTTCTGGTGAGTTTTGGGGTCACATTTTAGCCATTGTGCCAACATAATTTTAAGTGCATATCTAGGTATTTTTATTCTAAATTTCTATTCTATGAACACTTTTGATTTATATTCCAGCAGAATAAACCTTTATTATGTTGTCTTGTTATTTTACCTCTGATACAAACAGCAATTAAATAACAATAATAATTTTTCTAATAAATTGATAAACAATGCAAAGTTGAAACATAGGTCAAAGGTGTACAAAACTTAAAGGTAGACAATATTCTATGAGATTATCAGTTTATGTAGTTGTAGTTTATGTATTAATAAAGTTCTTGACTCCATGAACTGCAATCAAATAACATCAGAGGTGAGTGCAAAACCCTCTCTGATGAGATTGCTACAAGTCCATTTTACTAGATATACACTAGAAAATGATGTTCTCCATTTCAAGCCTACGTGGATGAAGTTTTGCAAACTGGTCTACTGCTTGGTCAAAATCCACCTGAGTGTCATAGTGGATATGCATGAGAGCCAGTCCTGTTAGTCG
Source organism: Hermodice carunculata (assembly GCA_964020975.1). Lineage (NCBI taxonomy): Eukaryota > Metazoa > Annelida > Polychaeta > Eunicida > Amphinomidae > Hermodice > Hermodice carunculata. Next base: position 61,461,739 of record OZ026622.1, on the reverse strand, counting down.
CTCTTCCCGCATGTTACACCTCATGTAATTGTGAAGCCTCCTTAGAACACTAGCATTGCGTTTACATTCGCATGATGTGGTGTGGGTGTGCTTTCTTAGGGGGAAATTCTGTGGAACTAGGCAAAAAACACTTTTTCCTATACCGATTTCAGTGATTAACGTACGGAATTGGAGTAATTTTCCTCAAATATTCATATGCAATGATTTGTTTTATGATCCGATACACAGAAATTTAAAAATGGATACACAGGCAGAGAAACCCTTACCACATGATATTGATATCATTAATGATTCACAGCAGGGCATAGATAAGATTACAGAGCTTTCTTTGAAGGTTGGTGTAGGGACCATTGGACTCATTGGAAGAAACATAATACACAGTTTATCTCACTGGTGGTGGGCTATTGGTGTGTTCACATCTATTATTTAGGCAAGGATAGATTTTTTTTTTTTTTTTTGCAAAGGGGGGTTCGTTTGAACTAGTCGAACCCCCCCCCCCCCTGGTGACGGGCCTGGCATATTCACAGAGAACTTTAATCTGATGAAAAAATTTAGGATCAAAATTGAAAGCAGCTTGTTTTGATCCCACATTACTTTAGGCTGGGTCGCAGGAACAATTTTAGTGTCAGCCAGTCCTGCAGAAGTTTGGGTTCACCTGACATTATTGTCTATAGTTTTGTTTGCTTGATTTATGACTACTGGGTCACACAAAGACAGAAAATGCCGGGTGATATCTTGTGACCATTGCGGATTTTAAAATATTGATGGTTATATATTTAGCCCTCCCACTACCCCCATATTTGTTTTTTTTTCACTACACACTGACAATACATTTCAAAAGAATCATTCAAATTAATAATTGGATGACCTCCTACCTCCAAAGAGATGGCCCACACGAAAAAAACATGTTTCCCATATTGTGACCTTGAAGTTACCTTGACCTTCACCTGACCTTCACCTGGTAATTGTTCTATTGGTTTGACACTATTTTGGGTTTTTTTCCCTGTTTTTGTACATATGTGTGGTATAGACGTAAAACAATTGGTACATGTCGTATTATCCAGGAAATTCTTTTTAACCTTGACCTGGGTCATGATTTTGATAGGCCTTCAGTCATCAAAAGTTGGTTTCCAGGCACTTATGAATTTTCGTAATATGGCAAATCATGTTTGATTTGTTTGCAGGTGAAAATGTGGTGGCTGAGAAATAAGTTTTGTTTTTCTCACAGGTAAGCAGTTGCAGTAGCCAATGAAGCAATCAGTAATGTAAACATGCGGCATATAGGTTAACAGTTCTGTTGAACTACTTATTATCATCTGCACATAAAGTGCCGGAGGGTGTTGTCGTCCCCTGGGTCGTCCATCCGTCCGTCAGTCTTGTCAACGTTACCACGATATCTAAAAAATATTCACCGTTGCTATACCAAATTTTTGTCACAAGAGAACCTTATAACGGACCAAGTTCCCATTTGAAAAACCAGCTTCCTCTGATTATTTTTAAACTTTTCATGAAACTTTGACAGTTTTTATTTGAAGGCCGTCTAAGTGGCGTCAACCCTGACGATGTTACCGCGATATCTAAAAACTATTGACTGCAGCTTTACCCAATTTTTGTCAGGGATGTATTTTACGATGGACCGGCTTTCTTTTCAGCGTCGTCTGACAATTTGTTACCTTTTCATCGAACTTTAAATGAATTTATGTGAAAGCCGTCTGTGTGACGTCAACCCTGCGACGTTACCGCGTTATCTAAAAATATTGACGGCAGCTTTACCCAATTTTTGTCAGAGATGTATCTTATGGTGGACCAAGTGTCCATTTAAAACCAGCTTCCTCTGATGATTTTAAAACTTTTTATGAAACTTTTGATGTACTTATTTGAAGGCTGTCTGAGTGGCGTCAACCCTTGCACTGTTACCGCGATATCTAAAAATATATTGCCCACAGCTTTACTACATTTTTATCAGAGATGCATCTTATCATGGAGCAACTTCCTATTTGAAACCAGCTTCCCCTTTGTATTTTTATAGACCATTTTATGAAACTTAAAAGCATTTAATTTCAAGGCCACCTGAGTGGTGCACAAGGAGAGGACGTTACCATAATATCCCAACAAGGATCCAATACAGCTTCATCAAACTTTTTCCAAAGATGCGCATTTTAGTGGACCACATTCCTGTTGAAAACCAGCTTCCTCTTATAATTTGAAACTTGTTATGAATATTTTTAAGTATTGATTTGATGGCTGCCTGAGTGACGCACAATACAGTGGTCTCTGTCACCAGAACTTGCCCCATGAACACATCCAAAATTTCTCTTTCATTTCGTAGACATCAATATGGGAACTGTATGTAAAGTATTCTACCTCAAAGTCTAAAACAAAAAATAAAAATGCAGAATTGAAGAAAAAAAAATTGTGGGCGCCGAGGGTAATCCATTTCCTCAACGCTATTTTTAATGAGCTAATTATGGCTTGAGTTTTTGCTTGCAGGTAGGCATGTTGCATCGAAACTGTAGAAATGAGAAAGACTGATGCTGGATCTGAAACTCTTCTGCAATTTAGCTTTTAAGGAATTTTGCACAAAAGAAAAGTAGTATTTTCAAATATAGATATGCATTTCAAATTTTACGATTTATTGTGAGCACCTCTTCGTCTATACGAAAATATTTTCTGGCAATTCTAAAAGGTCTCTGTTAAATATATAGAGTTGATCTTAAATAATACCTTTAGTTTTGTAGTCGACACTGTGTTTTTAATTTAATACTTAAAGGCAGAAAAGATAACTTTTCAGTTTAAGTTTTGATGAAATCCGTTTGCATCTGTCCGTTAGATTTTTCCATTTTCCACTTCTAAAAATCGTTGCGGGGAATGTTTTGATTTTGAAAATGGACGTTCCATCGGTGGTTCTATACCACGTTTGAGAAAGAGATGATGATACAATATTTTCCTATTTTTTCATGAATATTTATTCATTATTCAATTAAAAAATGAAATATAAACTGAAACACTGCTAGGCCAATTGTTTTAATATTGCATCCAGAATCTCCTAAGGTTATGTAGTTCTAGTGACCCAGAGGCAATGAGGTCTTTGTTGGATTAAACGTATTTTGTTCAATGGATTGCACACGGGTCGAAAATAAAATTGAGTGGGCAATTAGGAAGGAGGCCACTGCCCTTTTTGACTCCATCTCGCAAGAAACGGACAAGATGCACAGGATATTCTAGACTTAGACATACTTAAACAAAAAGAGAAGACATAGACATGGACAAGATAGGAAGTGGGGCTTTTAAGATTAAGTAAGATTACTTGAAATATACTAATCAAAGTAGCTAGTATGTGAGGACAAAAGTGTGAAGAGACAATAAGTAAATATTCGAACTGATATGAACGTTCCATGAATGTAACTACTGTAGTTTTAGTAATTTTTTGGACTTTATTTGATTTCGTGGTTTTCGATCTTGCACTTCATCCATGAAAATAAGGTGAGCTTAATTTAATAAACACAATGAAAAATTATAAAGACAAGCAACTGATGCGCAAAATTGTAATGCGCAAATATTTTGTATTTTGCGGAAAACTAGGTTTGTGCGAAATTAACCACACCCGAAAATTTCTAGAACAACTGTATTCATATGAACCAATGGTAAAAAATTATCTAATTAAGCCAAGGTCGGGGCATCAGGGAACACTATTGTATAATTAGGCATACACCCTGGGCAAGAAAAGCACTGAAAAGCTAAGCAGATCAATCTAACATGTGCCAGGGACACAGAATCCATTTTCTCATTTGTTGGGTTCGTGCTTAATTTGAGACTTATGGTTTGATGTCCTAATGAAAAACAAAGTGTGGCATCTACTTCAAAATTCATTAATATTCAGCATTGAGGAGAGAATATTGAAAATGGGGAGCAAATGGTAACTGTTGGAGTTTGCCCTAGGTTTGAGTTCACCCTGAGCCCTACAGATTTCTTGTGTCTAAAACTGACCACCATCACCTGAATTATTCCGAAGAAAATTTGAAGTGCAGCAACTGTATCAGAAATCTGAAGTGATAATACCTAACTTGCTTACATTTTGCGTTGAATTTTCATTTTGTGGCATGAGACTTTACGTTTTGTGTATTCTTACATTGGGTGTTAACGCAAATGTAAAATTGTTAACGCAAAGTGTAAACTTTACATTTTGCGGTGATTTTACATTGTGCGACTCTACAGGCCTACTGTCAATGCCATTGCACAATATCCTGATCATTTATTAGATTCAACAGACAATCACACCATCATATACGCACAGCAAATGGCCCTTTTACCGTAGAAGTCTAACCCATGGTGATAACATTGAAGAATGAGTTTTTGAAATATTATGCCGCCCTGTTTCAATATAGTTTACTGTTTATGATCACTGATTCCACGGCAAGACTTGTGCCGTGGAATCAGTGATCATAAAGAGTGGACCACATTAGACTCGTCTGAGACTAGAGGTATGACCCTCCTCTAGATGGCTTGCATGTCCCGTTGCCAAGTCCATCATGCACTATTTAAAAACAAATGCATTGGTTGTAGAATTGACAAATGCAAGTTTACATTTCATTTCCTTCGTTTCTATTATTAACAACTAAGATAACCGTTCCAAATTTCAGTTGTTGATAAAAGGGATGAACCAACCCAATGTCACAAAAAGTTATATTTTAAAAATGCCAAAAAAGCCCATCAGTTTAGGTTGTCTATTAACTAAAAAAAAACTCCTCACATTGTAAAGAACAAAATTTTGATTCCAATCAAATAGTAAATTTATGTTTGCAGGTGTTTCTTCTCTTTAATTAATTTTGGGTGGTTCATAAATCACGGCGCGTCTATCTATACTAATATCTATCCCACCCTAGCAAAGCCAAAAAGAGGTAGGGATACTGGCAAAGGTAGTCCAAGACCCCGGGTTTAAACTTTTGACTGATCCAACATCGTTTGTGCACGGGTACTTTCTATTTTATTTTAAATATATATACCATAAAACATGAATCAAGAAAGAGTACACAGTATCTTTTGATGAGCAATGGCTAAGTCAATGTCATCATCCATGTACTCCTGCAGCATGTTTGGCAGCTGAAGGTTATAAGTTGTCAGTTCGGAAGCACATTGGTACTAGCGGAGGTAATGTACATAAATACGAATGCATTCGTCCCTTCCAGCTATTTATTTCACTCTGAAAGTGTGAGGCGGCACCTAGTCACCATGAGGCAATTTCATCATCACAACTCCAATATTATTTATTTTAATCACAACAAGATATTGTGAGAGAGCTGTGCTCAGCCGACCTTGGGTGAACAAACTGAAGTGGTCATGTGACCTTTGGAATAATATCAAGGCCATCTTTGTTTAGGAATTCAACGTAGTTACTTGCACGCTTCTGCAGTCGTCATTATTGTTGCAGTGACAAGTGATGGGATTCACTATTCTCACGATATGAGCCGATACGTCAGTTTGACCTTTCAATGTCACTCAAGGTCAAACTAAGTAACATCAAAAGAAACCCCATAATACTTTCCAATTAGTATCTAATGATAACCATGGCCTTAGAATCCACCATTACCGAGGTTTATGCAAATATGATAGTTTGATGATTCAAGATCACTTACAGGTAAGTTCAACACCAAAAGACATCCCACGGGTAATTCTCTAGTAGTGTTTATATATATACCTTAAAAATAGTCCGCCAAAAACGAAATAAACCCTGGTCACACGTTTTCATTCCTTGGAAATTTTTTTCCACACGAGTGCAGGATTTTAGGTTAACTGCTGTTCTTGCATTGTTAATTCCATATGACAGCTGGAGCAAGACCTATCAGCCAATGCAGAATCTTTGTCCAGACTGTAGCTTATTGTACCTGTAGAATCTGTCCGCTTCCAGAACCTGAGACCTACAACTGTTATGGTCTTTTCCTCATGCTGTCTAATTGATTTTTACTTTTTCGTTGTATTCATGGAAAGTATACATGTGGAATCTCGAGGTAACAATATCTTTAATTTACCTAAAAAATTACTGAACTCTAACTAAAGCAAATCAGAAATGAATATGCCACATTCAGGGATCACTCATTCGAACTCCTTACATAAACTTTTGAAAATGTATAATAAAACAGTTTATTTTATCATTAATCTGACTTTACCAAAACATTTACTGATTTCTATTCCGAGCCTTGGTCACTGAGACTAGTCAAATAGTACCAAAAAACATGATCCATATTCATCAATTCCAAACCCAACAATAACAGCAAAGAGATTCCAGACTTGCCAAAGCATCAACATTTCTCTTCCAATACCAATGTCAAGAAACAAATTTCACTCCTGACTTGAGACAGGCAGTCACCCATAAAAGGCAACTGGTGGTTTTAAACCGGTCCTCTCAACCTTAGAAATATCCATCATTAACTGCAGACACTAGGTTTTTCCAAAATGTATAGCCTAGGCCTAACCGTCCAAAACACAAATTTCATTACTTCTGTCAAAAAATTATAAACAACCTCTACCTCCACTATAACTATGAGTCGGAGAAAAAAGCCCACAGCACAACACAGCCAATGAAGTAATTTTCAAATAGTACAAAAAAACATGATCCATATTCATCAATTCCAAACCCAACAATAACAGCAAAGAGATTCCAGACTTGCCAAAGCATCAACATTTCTCTTCCAATACCAATGTGAAAAACCAAATTTCACTCATGACTTGAGACAGGCAGTCACCCATAAAAGGCAACTGGTGGTTTTAAACTGGTCCTTGCAACCTTAGAAATATCCATCATTAACTGCAGACACTAGGTCTTTTCCAAAATGTATAGCCTAGGCCTAACCGTCCAAAACACAAATTTCATTACTTCTGTCAAAAAATAAAAAGAGACCTGTTAGGCCTATCACCTTTTAGTTCTCCCGACTTGTCAGTCAGCTGAGTTTACAGCAAAAGAGTAAAGTAGGCCTACGTCGTTTTTGTGATATTTATGAATCTGGTGCAAAAGAGTAAAGTAGGCCTACATCGTTTTTGTGATATTTATGAATCTGACCATATAAGACCATCAAGTTTAGTTTGTTTGTTTGTTTGTTTGTTTGTATTTTCTTAATGACTGTGGAAAATACATTCGAAACAGTAAATGTCTCCAAACGCAAATTTGCAAAGCAATACACTTGCCAACACATCGAAAAATGTCCTCATGATGATTGTGTATTTGCATTTAGACTACATCACATTGTCCCGATACTTTGATCTCTCTTATTTAAGGGTGAAGATCATTGGTAGCCATCACTTGACTCACAGTGACAAGATTTGACGTCGGCCATCTGCTACCAACACACGAGTCTATCCTCAGAATCCATATTCGATTTGGTATTTGACATGGAAAAGAAATGAAAAATAGATTCACCCAACATCTGTTTTTAACTGCATTTTCCAAAGATTTTAACTATTGCAGAGGGTTCGTTGCATCTGGTGCTCGTTTTTCCAAGATAGTTGAAACTCAATGTATTATAAACTGACATGCAAGCTGAGCAAAAATGTCTTCTGCGGAGACGGGGAGAAAGGATGGCCATTTGTCATGAATTATATTCGTAGATTTATAATAGTTTAGTCATACTAGATAAAGAAGCATACACGGAATTTGTTTGGGAATAATTTGGTGGTGATTGACCTCTTTGGATGAGGTCACAGCAAAAGGTACTCAACATTTGGAAAAGGACAAAACATTGATAATAGGTCCAGCTATTCACATATCACAGAAACGGTCGATTGAGGGGATATGTGAAAGCACAAACCAAAAATTTATATAGTTGGGACCTGTTACGAAAATATATAAAAGAAATCAGTGGTTATGCGAATTATTTCAAGGTCATAAAGTTTTAATCCTAGCCCAGACGCACCCAACTGCAGACAGAGGAGCAATATCATAATAAAGGTAAACGTCCTGGCAAAGCATTTCTTGCACAATCATCAGGACAACTCTGTTCACAAAACCCACATTTTGGTTTGAAATTCACCCAAACATTTTTACTGGAGTACATAATATCATTTATGTCAGTAAACATATTCACATTCTATATAGAACAATGGCTGTACCTGCATGTGTCTCGGTTTACTGCTATAAGGAAGTAACAGATCTTAGTATGGGTGGTTATTTTCGCAAGGCATTATAGAGGTGGGAGTATCAAGCTGTGCGCTGGTGGGCTGGAATTCTACGTGCCTTGTACTTTATTGGCCTTACGCCATTGAGCCCCAATATCATCGCATATCATCGTTATGTTACAAATCAGTTTTTTCGCAAGGAGAATGTACCGCGGTTTTGTTTATCCTTTGAGTGTCACTGATGTTTCATGTGCTTCTAGAAAACCATTTGGACCCCATGTGCTCCAAAGTACTGGCCACAGTGTATGGCCAATTCTTGATCTTATATCAACTATATTTATAATGTTTTTTTCTTCCCGGGCACTGGGATATAGTCTTGGTTTTCAGAATAATACTATGCAGCTCAATAATTATGCACCATATGTGCTACGGTTCACGTTCATATCACAATATATGAGGGAAGTTAACTCTTTTATTCTGCAGAGAACGTCTACCTGACGCCGATATATCATTGATACCATGATGTGTCGGAGACCCACCAAACATAATTAAAGTTTAATTCACTTTGTCTGTGGTTTAAGCAGAAAAATGCCAACACAGCCAGCCAGGCAACTGGGGCATTTGTTGGTCAGCAATCAGACATTCTAACCAAATGATCACACAGATAAATATGAACGGCATCAGAATTTCATAAGAGATTGTGAACTTCGATAAATGCATTTTACGAAGCCCGACCGGTTCAGGCCAACAAGGCATTCAGAAGAATGAATTAAACCCAACAAAGACATTTTTAAGATATTGCATCAATCATGACTTTTATCAAATGCATATCTATGACATTGTTAAAAGCTGCTTCACATTGGTTTCTAGGTATTTTTTGCTAGCAACATATAATTGCTTCAAGCACATAGACAATGAACAAGAATCAGAAATGGGCATTGACCAACGCCGTAAGTGTAGAGTCAGTTCCATTATTGAGACACAGTACTTCTTGAATACGTTTGAACTGTCAGTTTTTCCATTTAAGGTTTGATAACTACATTTCACAGTGCAACCCTTCGTTACTGTCTCATTTCATATTTCATTGCGAGAGAAGGCAAGGAAAGAAAATTAAGTTGCATAATATTCCCGAAGGCTGATGTCCTACTCTCCTTTGGTAGGAGGACATGCAAAGAACAGCACGAAATGCCGTGCTTGAATACTGCAATGAAGCATCAGGATCCTACCTTAATTTACTATTGTAAACGTATTCCATTCTTTTTGTAATCAAATATTTGAACTAAGTCGATTATTGAAACTTAACTTATTGAAAGTGCCACCAACTTTAGGGAATACTTAAGACATGCTTAGTTTTGTGTTTCCTCCATGTTGGCAAAAAACAACACGTTCTGCATATATATATGTATATATATATATATATATATATATATATATATATATATATATATATATACATATATATATATATATAGATAGATAGATAGATAGATAGATAGATAAAAAGTAGAAGTGTATTCTAAATGTAAGAGAAGAGAGAGAGAGAGAGAGAGAATCCTCTTAAGAAGACCATAATAATTAATGATTGTCATACAGAGTTTTAAATCCTATGATGCCCTTATGAACACGTTCAACCTAAAAGAAGCCTTTTGTTTGGCCTTCATTGGCTAATGAAATGAATAAAAAATGACGGCCCGCAAGTAGTAGACCGGATAAAAAACCTGACCAATATTATTTAAAATATCACTAACAGCCTAGAAAATGACTGAAAAGAACCCTTTTGCCTGCTCTGTTGCTGGGTTTGACTGAATTCTTATCAGTAATCAGCTAGCAGGTATAAATTGGCATCATTCAGTTCCAGTCAATAGTATCCAGGGAATTTCAGGAAGAAATTTGACTCTACCAGTAGGCTGTGCTTTCTCATTGATGTAGGCAGTAACTTGGGGGGGGGGGGCAGCCCCCCTGGAGACCAGCCCTGGCTTTCAGTCATTATCAGGAGGAATTCTGCCTCAGCCAGTCATTGTTCTTTCTCCTTGCCAAGTAGCCTATTTTCAGAGGTGTCGATTGCTCCCTGGGGCAAAATGGTATATTCAGTCATTTCCAGGGATAAATTAGCTTAAATGAATAGCACCCTCTTAACTGGTGTGTACAATCATTGTTTGTCTATAAATAGTGGTGATTTGACAAAAAAAAGAATTGTTGTAATGTGCTAGGGTCTACCCTCTTAACTGGTGTGCACAATCATTGTTTGTCTATAAAAAGTAGTTTTTCTGAAGAGATATCCGATATAACTGGTTTTAAAGTAAAATTGTAGCCTGTTGCATTACTTTGCCCTTTTGTGTTCAATGATCTTACGATGACAGTGAACAGGTGAAGGTTGTTGTGGCCCTGGGGTGCTGTGTCAACGAATATTTGGGCCCCTTAATGGATGGGCCCCGGGCCCACCCATTCGCCGAACAGATGGGCCCCGGGCCCAAATTTTCGGGCCCCCAGGGCCCAAACATTCTGTAATATTTGGGTCCCTTCCGAATATTTGGGCCCCCTTATTTGTATGTGTCTTGAAGTGGATATAAATGGGGAGGGGGCCCTTTGGTTCCAGATTATTTGGCCCCCTATTTGTAAGTAAATGCCTTGCACTGGATATAAATAGGGAGGGGGCCCTTTGGTTTTAGAATATTTGGGCCCCCTATTTGTAAGTAAATGCCATGCAGGGGATATAAATGGGGAGGGGGCCCTTTGGTTCCAGAATATCTCCCCCTCCCCATATGTATCCCCCACAAGGCATTTACTTACAAATAGGGTGCCCACATATTCTGGAACCAAATGCCCCCTCCCATTTATTTATCCCATGTTTGCACTTGCATGACCCAAATACAGGTCCCAATATGGCCAATATTCAAATATCATCATTCCTTTTTAGCTGTATCCGATCCAAAGATGAAATCAGCTGAAAACCCACACCCAGATATGCCATGTATGTATCTCCAGAAATGCAAATAACAAGGAATCAGGAGAAATGGGAGACACCTGAATCTATACATGTGGGTCAGATTTGTGCTAAAATATGTCTTGCACAAATATATAAAAAAACCAACTTGGCATATACTTGGAGGAGTGTTAGATAATTCCTACAAGGTATATGCACCCACATTACATGTAAAATACACCAATATATACATGTAAGCCTATATATAGTGGCAAACATTAAGCCTTGCATATGTATTCCTACAAGGTATATGCACCCACATTACATGTAAAATACACCAATATATACATGTAAGCCTATATATAGTGGCAAACATTAAGCCTTGCAAATGTATTCAATTGTTTGATTTACATTTATTTTCCAAAATAGAATTTGCAAAATATCATACAGGATGTATATATAGAGTGTATTTTGCCAAAACTGAATTATTCCAATTTCTATTTTAAGGGGGCCCAAATGTTCGTCGGGGGCCCAAAGGTTCGGCGAATGAATGGGCCCCTGCGGGCCCATCCGTTCGGGGGGCCCAAATATTCTCTGACACCAGCGGTAAATATGGTGGTGGGAGCAGTATGCAGTGTCAGCGGCAGTAAGAATTATTATAGGTAGGGATCGCACCAATTGACTGTTTAGTGTTGGTAGATGTCTATAATGGTAAACCGCGCTGTGTGAGTAGTCATAACCAGCTGATAACAGGGGTCTTACTAGTCACAAGTGACGGCTCACCCATGTTTAGGATGGGTTTGCCGTCACTTGTGGCTAGGGACTAGTAGGGTCTTACCAGCAGAGAGAGAGAGGCCTAATTGATGGATACAGCTTCCAAGGTCAGTTTAGTGAAGCAAACTACGCAAGCTGGAACTGGAAGGAGGCACTACCATACTGAAGTTTCTCATCAATCAAATTTAATTGTATTCAAGTTTGTCAATTGCCTGGTTAGCCAGACCTTCAAGTGCCTACTTTGATGGGGCGACCAGACTGTGGGCGGCACCGAACAAGTATGTGATAGAGCTTCCATGTCAAAGTACTCAAATTTGCATTTGAGAAAGCTCCCTGATAAATTGTATATAGCCGAGGCTATATTGTACATATAATTTGGTCGCACCCAAATCTATGTGTAATAATGATCATGATGATAAATATTCAAATTTCCGTACTTATTACCCAAACAGATGTTGTGTATATATGATTTTATAATATTAATATAACTACACTCCAACATACATTAATGTATGCAGGGTAATGAAGTTGAATAAATACTTTATTTCAAAGATGACTCAATGGAATCCTCTTTTGCTCCTGTGGGATATAATAGTACCAATATTATAATGGTATTTGTGCTTTTTGTTTCTCCCAAAATTGATAAATAAATGTAACAGTCCATGTGGTAACAGTTATAATGATGGTGCATTTTTCTTCAGAGGGTATATGGTTCTGCTGTTCCAAAATGTGATTCCATAAAACAGTTTGTCCCTCAATTTAATTGAACACAATAAAATAATATAACTCAGAAAGCACTTTTAAAATGGGAGTTGTAAAAAGCCAGCTGGTCTTTCACTGTTGTGGTCTTCAATACAGGGAATAGACCCACAGCAAGAATATGCATGTATGTAAATGCACCTGTCATGTGTATGATCGAGAAGGCTACATGTTGATATGATAAACGATTCATTATGTTGTGTAGACCCTTGCACATTTCAAACATGCTTTTTATGTCAATTCACCACTATTTATAGACAAACAAGGATTGTACACACCATTTAAGAGGGTGCAACTCATTGAAGCTGATTTATTCCTGGAAATAACTGAATGTACCATTTTGCCCCCAGAGAGCAATTGACCTCTCTGAGAATAGGCTACTGGGCAAGGACAAAGTAAGATCACTGGCTGAGGCCGAATTTCTCCTCATAATGACTGAAAGCCAGGGCTGGTCTCCAGGAAGGCTGCCCCCCCCCCCCAAGTTACTGCCTACATCAAAGAGAAAGCACAGCCTACTGGTAGAGTCAAATTTCTTCCTGAAATTTCCTGGATACTAATGAGTGGAACTGAATGACGCCTATTTCTACCTGCTAGCTGATTACTGATAAGAATTCAGCCAAACCCAGCAACAGAGCAGGCAAAAGGGTTCTTTTCATTCAATATCTGGCCTCTGAGTGTATAAAAGGCAACGGTTTACCATTGTCAGGAAAATAAGGTGACGTTTCATTTATATATAAGTGTACAAGTTTATTCAGATTAATATTTATCGAAGCAGACAACATCTAATTTGCATTCTAATGTGTAGTTTGTACAAGACATCGTAATATCCATCATCAAAAGTTTGAAGATCATGAATTGCAAAGCAGTCTCTGTGGACAACTCAGAGGCCATGTGTTATAGTTTTACAGGGTAAATTAGATACGTTCCTTGGTGACACGCAGGACTATAATATTTCTAGGACATGCCACATTGACCATGGAAGATAACTAATGTCAGTATGACAATAATCTTATTTTCTCCACGGAACGGCCAGGTCTTGAACCTGCAACTTTCGGCACTTGTCGCCTGGCCGAAAATGTAAATCACACAGTTTCATCTGGCCACATTCCAATTCCTGGAAACAGTAGTTCAGTGGGGTAGCTATGTGCCAATGCTATGATCAACACTGTTGACTGCATATGGGCCAATACAGAGTACTATGTTGGCCGTGTCCCTGAATCGGGGACTGAAGTCCAACAGCATCATGGGAATACGGAAAAGTATATTGTTTTTATTACTGTTTTTAAATACAGTATTGTGTAAACTGTTGACAATTCAGTGCGCAGGCACAAAAGAGCAACATTGTAGATGAACCAGTAAAATTTGCCTCACACGGGTGTAGGGTATATACGTCTGGTGGTTTTCCGGGTGGTTTATGTGTTACCTGGGACCAGACAATTCAAATGCATCTGAACAACTGTGAAGTTTCTCAACGTTCTTTCCCGAGAAGACTGACCTGCTTTGTTTTACATGGAAGAATTATTTCACTAAAATGAATATTACAAACTGTAAACAACACGGACGCTTATGCACAAGGACTTAACGTTTTCACTTAAGATGCACACGTCTTATGTCGTAAACACCATCTTTGTTTGTTTGTTTGTTTTGGTTTTTTGTTTGTTTGTTTGTTTGTTTTTTTTTGTTTTTGTTTTTTTTTTTTTGTTTTTTTTGTTGGGGTGGGAATTCGCCATCAACCAGTAGCTTTCATATGAAAATGTGTTTTACATTTTTGGCCTGGTCAACAGCCTTCCTTTGCAAGGCATCCGAAGCACTCCGAGGAAAGCTGTTGACTCAGTCCAAAATGTGACACTGAAAGAGGTAAACATGAATGACAGCTGGATGTTTGTCTTCTTACCAGGGCGCCTTTCAAACACAGGCACCAGGCAACTCACGACAGGGCATGATATCATAATTTAAAGCCTTGAAGGAGAATGAAATAAAATCTAAGCTGTATGTGACGAACAAAGTCTGCAAATTGATTATCCACTCTAAGCTGTATTTGCTAAGATAAGCGCCATATCGACTTTGAAACGTAGGGAACAAAGGAACCCTGGTGGTCACGATTGTGGGTCAATTGTGTGGTTTAATTCATTTTACGACTTTGGTTCCCGCTGGAATAATGCAGGAACCTTGACCGCTCGTGGGCACGACATATGAATACAAATTCAAGAAAAATACAATGGTTGTCGTTCTTGTAATTTGAACTTGTAGCCGCTCCAATGGAGCCCCTTTCTCTCACGGAAACTATTTCGTGTATCGAAATGCACGATAACGTGGCACTATACCGAAAATGGTCTGTAGCAGACGGCAAATCAAGCTGAAATATTCTTTGCTGTTAATGAACTTGCAAACCACCGTGAAGGATGGAAAAAGTACTGATCAATGTACTGTTCACCCATTTATCGGGTATGGGAAGGCCAAGCTGCTTGTTAATTACTCATTCCACTCACGAAAAGGCATTACATCATATCTTAATCTGGCAGGTAACTATTTACCAAATAAGTGAGAAAAATAATTGCTTTTATGAGTGCACAAGTACAATGTCAAGATTACACACTGAAGTATTGCGAACAAACTCCATTATGTTTTCCCTTCTGTGCCACCCTTAAAACTTTGACGGTTTTTCTTTTAATTTCTTTTATTTCTTGATCAAATAAATTCTCTTTTTTCACACCGGACCAAAACGACCACCATGTGAAACACATGGCTTAAAGGATTGCATCTGTATGCCGTTACTGATTTACATGAAACCTTTCATCAGATACTTTCTTGATAAAAATAATAATATGACTGTTATTCGTCAACGAGCCGCCTTGGATGCGTATTCTCATTAACAGTTATTTCTTGACCAATGCACTTATTTCTCAGCTACCATAGGCAACATTTGTATGAATAATTATTGTGTAGAGTATTGGAAAATTCAAAAATAAAAAAGTTATAAGATTGTTTATGAAAATTCCTTACCAAAATAAATATAGCTGTGAACAAAGATAAGATTCGAAAAAGATGTTCCATTCTTTATTTTATTCACCATAACTTAATGTAGAAACCAAGCCTCAATTTCTATCTTCTAAAACTCCACGTGGCACCTTTTTGTAGCTGTTATCTTGGAATATTTAAATGGACAAAATTCCTGGTAAATTTAAGCAGTGACACGGAGTGCTGTTTTTGTTTTGTTTTGTTTTTCCCAAAATTGCGCTTTCATTTTGGTTACGTCATTATCATTTTCTTTCTTAGACATGAACAGCAAAGCAAATCCACCACAATCACTGTGTTGTAATGTGTCCAACTATTGGATAAACAATAGCCTAAATTTTGGCCCCCTTTTTTTCCGATTGACAAGAAACGGAATATTTATTTTGATTCAAAGAGAGAAATATTTGTGGAGAAAGCATTAGATGAAGAATAAAAATTTTGTTTTGTATGAAATTTATTAAATCGGAGACAAATCTGTTTCTTTGGTGGGGGTGGGAGAGACTGCATGCCTCAGAATTGGGAATTTGTCCAGTGTTCTTGAATTTGTTTTGGCAGATGGCGGTTATAAAATTGAATGAGTACTTCAAATGAGCTGGCAGAAAAGACGATACAATTACCTTTTTCATCATTGAACTTTGAAGGAACAACAGACAAATTAAAGTAGTATGTGAAATTGATCTGGAGATATCGTATAGACTTTTGTAAAGTACGTCATTTTGAGAAAAAAAATCGTGACGATAAAAAAGCTAATAACGATAACCTAAGTCGTAATTACGAGCTTTGATTGTTTTAAAGCAAAGAAGCAAGAGTATTAGAACAACATATGATCTACCTTAGTCGTAGATGAATATCTTTATTCGGTTATATTATGCTTTAGTACATCCACAATTTACTTATTATCACACCATATGGGCAGTCATATATAAAAACCTTCTTTCGACGTAATAGCCAAGTTACACAAAAAATAAATAATAATGGGATTGTCTGGCTTAAATGCACATACGAAACGTTCTATTTATTAAATTCAAAATTCTTTCTTTTTGGATCTTGGACTTAAATTTCACCAGGTAACGCATTTATACAGTAAAGCATATTTGCTTTCAAACATAATAAATAGCCATCTTACCGATATCGTCAAAAGTCATAAGTATAATATCTGGCAGCTGAGCTGTTACCACAGGATCCGTATTAATGGTGTAAAGTTGTGGTAGTCAACCATAAACGATTGACTTGGAATAGTACAACAATTAATGTTTAGCAGGATACGTCGATATTTCCGTTTGAATATATTTTAACATTACCTCACTGAAGACGCCTGACAATGTTGTCTTTTTAAAATCGGGAATATCCTCATGATTGAGGTTAAAAGTTTATGGTGTGATATGTATCAAGTCTGCACTTTTGTTGGCTTAAATTGAATAAAATTGCTTTTTTCCTTGAGAAAAACTCCGGTGCGGTTTTTTCCAGTAGTGATAATAAGTATTAACTCAATTTATATATATATATATATATATATATATATATATATAACAGAGTGTTTCTTTACCTACAAAATGGTATTGTATATATAATATTCTGTAGTTTCTACATATACAAACCATGACGTCAACGCATAAATGCAATACAATGCAGCACAACGTGGGTGGCCTTATTAGTCTTCCGTATAGCAGATACCTGCCCAGGCACACCGACACTAAGGTTATCAACTGGATTTAATGAAGGTTTATGGGAAAATATGTGCACGTGTATGTACACATGGTACAACAGTATCCCCATATAAGCTACATTAACATGTACTCTTGGCGTTCCGAAAGCAATTAGCAAAATTCGTTAAAAATTAATATTCACAGTAGACCCACCTGGGGAACGAGTTTGCAGACACCAAATACACTACAATCAAGCAAGTTCCAAAATATATAATACATATATATATATATATATATATATATATATATATATATATATATATATATATATATATATATATATATATATATATACATATATATGTATATATATATATATATATATATATCTGTGTGTGTGTGTGTGTGTGTGTGTGTGTTGGCAACGTTTGTGGAAGTGTTCTATGCAATACAAAGCAAATTCTTGCGCAATGTCACAGAATTTTGATTTGAATTTGAAAAAAAGGAAAATATGAAGAAAAAGTGAAAGGTGACAGATTCAAAGATACAGCTATATGACGTTTGAAGAGAATAAAGTGTGCAGTGTTTCAGACTAAATGCAAAATATGATGGATAAAAAAATGGACAGCGAGACAAAAATCCCAATTGACACTTAGCTTGGCGCAACACTTTGAGAGTCTGTTGTCTGATTTAGTTTTGCAACTGTACGAGCGGTAACTATATGAACCGCAAACTGTGCAATCAGGTACATTTAAATTTTCACAAAACCACAGTGTGTCTTTTGTTACATATTACCTACGCGAATGTGTGTGTACATGTAGTGGGCCGTTGCTTGTTGGGGGCTTTAATGATACGGTTTATGGTCATAGCACCACAGAAATGTAAGTTACAATGTATCGTAACAGGAAACATATTTGGCTTTGTCAAGCTTGATTTTTTTTTCATTCTTTGGGTGTTTTAGATACTAAAAAACAACATAATTACCAAGGTACCCGATAATGGCCAGGTCAAGAAAGAGCCATTAGCATCTGTATCAAACTCAATGATAAGTGTATACGGAGGGCAATGATTCGCCAGTTCTTTTTTTAATTTCGTTGCGAAGAGTGACTAACAATGTATATGCATGAAGATATTCACATGACAACATTAATGTAGTATTAAGTAAGATATGAATGGTCAATATATTGATGTGTTAATTAGATGGAAAGCAAGATTGTGTGTGTGGGTGTGTGGGTGGGTGTGTGTGTGGGTGTGTGTGTGTGTGATTTGGTTTTGTAGTAGTCGCTTTTGTGTAACCGAACGCCAAGATAGCCATGAATCTCTGCAGTTGCTCTCCTGCATCTGCAGCCAAGGTCTACTAGGTGAACATTTTTGTAACACACAAGGCTTTGGGATAGAGTCTGTTGTTCGAATATGTATTCCCAAAATCCTCACACCCAGCAATTGTCAAGAATTTATTCAATAAGACTTTTCACTAACTTTCACTAAACAGATTCATTTAGCATACGCACCTTGGCTTTACCAATGTTCTCTCGCTTGATAAGAGTATAGCTACAACTGTGTACGGATTTATGCGGTTGCTTGCCTCTCTGTCGCATCAATCAAAACACTATTTGCTTTGTAATTATTCCTATTTGTAAAATGGCTATCACCACAGAAAAACATTCAATGATTTAAAAGTAATTTGCTCTTATGAACTGGCAGACATTATAAAATATCATAAAAAAAAGTGTCGTGGCGGATTTTACCAAGAAGGTTCCAATTTATTTACGATGAAGCTTATCTACTGAAGTACTTTATTTCAAATACGAAAGTAGAAAGCTACTTGGTGGTCAGAAGTTCTTATCAAATAGTTTATAGGGAAAACAAGGTGTATCAAATTTTCGATCTCTCAACATATTCCGGGGCTAAGTTTTAAAACACAAACAGTACAAAAATATACTTCATCACCCTAGAAAAAGTTCCGAAAAATACAAGTTCTGTTGAACGCAACAACCAGGAGCTGCCAAAATAAGGATCATAATGAATTATACTACACCTAGTGGAAAGATGCGAGTGCAATAGATCTGTGATCAAAAACAAATCTTGCAAATTCTTTCAACTTTTTCAGTGCTACATGCAACTAAAGTCGAACTACTTAAGGGGAAAGACTTTTTAAGAAGGGTGCTAGATATAAGTTCCTTGTAAAAGGTACCTGTCACTCAAGTACCAGCATGCCAGTAGTTAGATATAATATTTTAGTCCATGTCAAAGTTGTTGACTTACTCCAAATTGAGGCACCAAAACAGTCAATTCATTCATTCCTAAAATAGAACCAAATCCAGCCAAAACGATACCAGTCACCAACAAAAAAAATACTTTTTATGTTTTACTTTGGTCGGGTCGAGAACTACCTTCGGGTCATCATCAGCGCTTTATAAAAAGCTTCACTCAGAAGCGATGACATTAACTGCGAAGTAGTAAAATATACAAGTACTGGTATTTTTCAAAGTCTGCAAATTTTGTTAATTTATAACTGCAATCAGGTACCTTTCCAGGTGATATAAAAGTAGCAAATATTTTCCATTGCATAAAAAGTCCATATTTTTTTTTTCCCGTGAGGTTCCTTATATTCCATGGGATAATTACCAAGAAAATATTTATTATTTCTAGTGGCAGAGGCTTTTGAAACATATAGCAAAATACTCCAAACATGGTGAAATATGGCTATCCGCTGGAAAGAGTACTTGATACTATTCCAATACTGTATCTCTTACAGAAACAAAATTGTTGGAATTATTCCAGGATTGAATAATTATATATACGTTGTAGATTTTGTACTTGGGTAATGTACTTCCATGTACATATGTGTTTTGATGTTATTGTGAAATCATTAGTCAGTTCATCTATGTTTACATGGGGCCTAATGTTTACCAGTACTGAGTGATGCATTATCTTACCGGAAAAAATATAAACTTATCTTGATTTTGCATCTTCAATGTGATCATTGTCATCTTTTTATGTCCCTTATGTGATAATGTTCAAACGTCCAGGTCTTTGCACGACTATCTTCTGGTAAATACCAATGCACAGTGGCACAGGAGCCTGCTTTATTTGGGGATCTGAAATTTTATTTTGTCTCATGGATACCTTGGAAGACAGCTGTGAAAATCGTCCATTTTTGCCCACCGACACGTACATCTGTTTTTTTGCAGGAGGTCAAGCCTCCCAGAAAAACAGCAGAACAACTTTGGTTGACACTGCAAGGTGTGTCCGCAGAAAGTTACAGCACAGTTACAGTGGTAGCAAGTTCACATCAGGCACAAATATAGCCAATCATGTAGCGATGATAAAGGGTATTTACGAGTGCATAATGTGCACCAAAATGTAAAGCTGCGTAGTAATCCAAATAAATATTCTGTGGAACATTATGTAACTGAATGAAATTCATGAGACGATGAAAGCAGGTGATATGTAAATGTTTTGAGCCCTGGTGAAAGTTATGTGCGATAAAGCATATTGTGTAAACAATACCAGTGTTTAATAATACAATTTTGTTGTCTTGTAGTTTCATTCTGTGAGGTGCTTACTAGTCAATAATTTTAGTCTGCCAATTAAACCTTCAACACTATCTTGGGCGATTAAATGTAAAGAATAAAAAAAAAAAACAAGATGAAGGTAGAGAATTGTATAAACACGCAAATACTGCAGAGCGCAAACATACATAAGCCTTTTGTGCCTCCAAGTATAAGTCCCAGTTAACCTCAACCTTTCATTCAGACGTGTTCCTGCAGAATTAATTTATATTGGCAAAAACTGCATGAACACCTACTTTATCTCTTTCACAACGTGACGTCTCCCAGCAAAAGGAAGTGCAAGAAGAAGCAGCATACATTTTCTAGACTGTTGTCTTCAGCGAATGTCTTGCTTAGTTTGGCCAGTGATAACGTTGCAAATGGTGTGAACCATTCATGTATAGTCCTGTATATTGTACGTAGATTGTCTCAATTAATTCTGGATATGACTATGCTCCGTAAAGCTTCAGCAAAGGTTGTGACAGGTGTTTTATGAAAACTAAATTGTAAAGACTTTGAGCATGGTTATATGTGTTCTTGTGCTAATTGGATATGACTGATTGTAAATTGTAAAGCACGACCAAACACTGACTTTGCTTAAAATACTGGTTGTATTTTATTCACAATGCTCCAAATTCATAAATATCGCAAAAAAGACGTAGGCCTACTTCCTTAGTTTACTGCCAACTCAGCTGACTGACTAGTTAGGAGAACCAAAAAGTGACAGACCTACCGCATGTATTTTTATATTGAGCACATTTGATGAAATTTGCGTTTTCAATGGTTGGCTTATATGTTTCGTGGAAAAAACTGAAGTCTGTCGTTAATGGAGACTAATTGCAAGGTTGAGAGGACTGGTTTCAAGCCACCAGTTGCCTTTTACGGTTGACTGCCTCTTTCCAGTCAGGGGCGAAATTTCTTTCGTCGCATTTCTGTTGTAAGATAAAAGTTTATGTTTTGGTTATGTTTTGTATCTTTGCTTTTGCTGTAATTTACTTTGTTATTGGCCTGAAATTTATGATTACTGCTATTTTGAACTATCAACTCAACTGTCTTGGCAACAAGCTGAGCTAATGGGTGGGGTATTTCTGACGGCAATCGCCACAGTCACATTTTTGCTTCCTCAAACTTGATCTGAATGATTCTCTACAGTTATTCAAACGATCATGCTCCAGGGAATATGGCTATTATGTATGTTTTAAATTTTGTTTTAGAAAACCAAAGAACAACTCTCATGTTCAGTGTCCAGTTGCTTCAAAATTGCATTGATTCAATTCTAGATAAGTCAAAACGTCGATTTCTTTGACAGGCGGTGCTTTTACTTTTCTTTATTTTTGAAAAAAAATGTATTTGTGCTTCGCAATATTTTACTTCCATTCTCCAGTCGTATGCAGGATAATCTAGAGGTAGGAACGTAGATAGGCTCGGTGTTCAGCAAGCCCCCTCGTCAGACGTTGCAACAACCATTCTTCATAACTGGTCAGGAAGCGAATATATATTTGTATGGGTATCATAGGAATACTAGGACATGTGCATGTTTATGTGGCTTTCTGTTTTTACGCAATGACTCTTTCCATGGAGCTACTACTTTAATGCTGCACATACTGAAACTATTGCACATTGTGGTTGCTAGCGTAGGGCCTATAATATATCTTTATGTTTTTGTACGTGCATTTTGAAAATATTATTTTAATGTTTATTGAAATACGCATGTACGGACCAGCATTTTGCCAGTTTCTATCTCCAATGCCACGCAATCATCGGAGGCTACTAAATGGTTTGGTAGTTCCTGCTGCTTCACAACGCTGTAATGACACCAAATTTGGAAAGTGTCACCCTATCCTTTGCTAACTATGCACTAATCCGGGAAAAGTTGAACGAAAGTCAGGCCTGAATTGAACAAATATTAAATCAACTGTACGTTGGAAGATAAGTCTCAAAGATCAGCTTTAAATTATGCTCGCTACCATTTTCGTCACGCAAATACCCTGTTTTCAGAAACCTGCCTTGCTATTCATTATAACGAGGTTCATGCAGAGAGTATTAATCATAGCAAACAGTGTTTGACTTTTATAAATAGCAAAGACTCAAAGCTGTCATTTCCCTTAAAAATGAGGTGTTCGCCGTTTGAACAGGAGAAATTCGCTGATGTAAGAAAATTTGATGGACACAAATGTAAACGTGGGCTGATTTTCTATCCAGATAAAATTAAACTAGGAAAGTATATCGCTTCTCATTTTTTTTTCGACAGACGAACCCTCGTTTCTGCATGTTGCAGGTGGTGCCAGGCCTATCAATAGTAACGTCTATAATATTTTGGAGCACAGCATTTGGAAGGTATGATGACGTTACGTGCTTCATCTTTGTTCCAGGGCTAAGTGTCATTTCCTGTTCAAATTCAGCTAAATTACCCATCTGAACTATCCCACTGACCACATACGCGCTTCAACGCTTACCCATCCGTAGAATATATATTTCCTTGATCTTCAGTAGTAATTATTAACTATTAAAGGGTCATATTATTTGACTGAGCCTTTCCAGGGTGCGTCATACTATTTGGGTAGGCCAACGGTTTTCTTTAAGCTCTGGGTACGCCAAGCAAAAGTGTTGTCGATTGTCATGTTCGCCTGTAACTCTTCACCAAAACGTCCATTGAATAAATATGTTTGTTGAGGAAAAAATGACATTGGAATGCTTTAAATTTCTTCCTCTACTCATAATACGGGTTTAAAAACTAACTTCTAATGTCATGCCATTTCCTCGATTCGCTGTGAGCCTAAAGCATGATCGGGTACGTAATTGAATGCTTGCTCCTTTGTTCTTCTATACAATACAATATTTTTAAAATTAAACAGTAGAAAAAAAGCAGTGCCATATCTTGCGACGCTGCATAATTGAGTCAAAGACAACGTAAAACCTAATATTCACCGCACAATTTAAAAAAAATGTAAATCATAAATGTACGCATGGCATGGATAAAGACAACAACTGAAATGCATGCTCGACAGTGAAGGGATACAACATACATAAAAAGGTAGTTATCTAAAACAATTCTGGCAATATGTTTCTCAGTGCTGCGTTGGTCTCTGTTGGAATAATTGCAGTGAGATCGAGAGATTGGCAAAGTTGTATGTTACACTCGCAGTGCGTGACAGGTTATCAGAGATGCAAGACGAAATATTCAATGCCCTGAAGGACAAACCAGTCACTGTTTCTCGAGATGGTCTCTTGAATTTACAAATCATACTTTCTTCTGTGTGATGTTCTATCTCCAAGGACTATACGTGTGCATGCAAAACTCGCGGAAAAGCTGGAATCAACATGAAAGATTGACTTGAAATAATGTATCGCCAAAAGGACAGGAACCGTCGCAGCTACTAATTGCACAAGTTAGTGACAGTTGCTGACGGCAGAATTCGTCTCATGATAAAAACCAGCTGCATCCTTGAAATTACCACTCACCCACTCTTCACTGAATAAAGACAGTCACACATACAGAATCTCCTTTAGTTGACCACGTAAATATAAATACAATATCAATCGTTCAATCATAGTGCAAATAAGGGTAATGCATTCCAATGTATTGTTAATGTGATTTCAAGTGTCAAACATAAAGTGATCAATTGCATTATATAATTACGCGTGTGCTTTCTTCTGTGAGACAAAGAGGACACCAAAGCCGTTAGAACATTTTTATTATTCTTTAATTAACATGCTCTGGTTACCCCAGATTAACCAGGTCATGTAGTTGGTATGATGGAGTCTGGCCTGCATGTTGGAGATGCGGCCACATGTTCAAATATTAATGAAAACGCCGATTTACATGACTTTTTGTTGTCCCATAATGTTCCAGTCTCATTTTTGTTTTCAGATACTGTATACAACTATGTGTATTACACCATAACAGATTCAAGTCATTGAAACTGCGTGGAGCTCGCGGAATCGCCATGAGGACAATTGACACCGCAAGAGGCATATGATTCACATAATATTACAGATGCAATATAATGCTAACAAATTGTAACATTACACAATGGAAATGAAAGTAACGATTAGATAGTGTTCAGTAATCATACCTTCAAATTCTTCTTAAAAGCATATACAGGAGATCTGTTTGCATAGATTGCGGAATCGTATTCCACATGATAAAATCATGGACTGTAATGGAGAATTTACACATTGTTGTTCGCAATTTAGGAATACAGACATTGGTAGATTGTCTGCTAGGGTAAGAATGTAGACATGAAAGCAAATTAAATGAATAATACAAAACATCTGGCATGTGATTTTTTATAATATTGTACATGGATAAGCCAGTAATGTACACAAATCTGCTCAAATCGTAAAAATTTCATATTTCGGAAAAAATATTTTAAAAGTATATACAGGAGATCCGTTTGCAAAGATTGCGGAATCGTATTCCACATGATAAAATCATGGACTGTAATAGAAAATTGAAACATTGTTGTTCGCAATTTAGGAATACAGACATAATTAGATTGTCTGCTAGGGTAAGAATGTAGACATGAAAGCAAAATAAATAAATAATACAAAATCCGGATTCAGATTATAGATAATATTGTACATGAATAAACTAGTAATGTACACAAATCTGGTCAAATTATAAAAAAATCATATTTTTAAAAAAAAGTATCTGAATGGTCATTAAGGGTAGAATAATAACAATACGAACTAGTTTCTAATGGATTCCGACACTTCTGTTAAAATATGTAATATGGTTGGCGGCCCATACAATAATGCAATAGATCTGGTGTGGGTATGTAATATAGTTGCGTCGGGATATTCGTACCAACTTTCCATCTAATTTTCTTACAAATTGTAACTTTTTAACTCCATTTGATTTATCGCCATTCCAAACACCAAGAAATTGGAAATGTGCAAAACTAAGAATAATAAAAAATGAAAAGATTTCCATGTAAGGCAGAATCTCATAAAAATGGCAAGGCACAAAATCTGAATTTCAACTCAATCAATGGACCAGGCCAAGGTAGAATTTTATCTCCTGAAGTATTTACATTTCATGTTGATGTATTGTACTGTAACTGGATTATGATGATGTTGTTGGATGTTGGACAGGACATATTGTGGAGCTATATCATAATATGCCGATGACATAAGCACATTGAGGGCAATCTGAAACAGTACAGAAAAAATCCTGCCTTGAGACAGGCAGTCACCCACAAAAGGCAACTGGTGGTTTTAAACCGGTCCCCTCAACCTTTGAAACATTCTTCATTAGCTACAGACTATAGTGTTTCCAAAATCATAGGCCTAATCGCTAAAAACCTCAATTTTATTACTTCTGCCAAAGATAAAAATAGACCGGGTAGGCCTATCACTTTTAGTTTTTCTGACTTGTCAGTCAGCTGAGTTAACAACAAAAGAAAGTAGGCCTACATCCTTTTTGTGGTATTTATAAATCTTAAACATTATAAACATAATCTACCTCCATTATAACTATGCGTCGGAGAACAAAGCAAAACAGAGCCAGTGAAGTATTTATCAAATATTACAGAAAAACATGACCCATATTTATAAATTCCAAAACTAACGATGACAGCAGAGATTCTAGAGTTACCAAAGCATCAACATCATCGTCCAGTACCAATGTGATGAAACAAATTTCACTAAGTGACTTGAGACAGTCAGTGACCCACAAAAGGCAATTGGTGATTTTAAACCGGTTCTCTCGACCTTTGAAATATTCTTAATTAACTACAGACTATAGTGTTTCCAAAATGTATAGGCCTAACCACTCAAGACCAAAATTTTATTACTTCTGCCAATAATAAAAATAGACCTGATAGGCCTATCACTTTTTAGTTCTTCTGACTTGTCAGTCAGGATTGCGAGAAATGCTTGAAATATGTTACAAGTGTTGTGATGAGTTTGACATCAAAAGGCTTTCAAAATGGAAGAGTGGACATAAATCGTGTCGATTTTGAACCGGACAACAGTCACCATAGGCATCAACAGTAAAGCATTAGGAAAAGCGGTTGGCATCTCTCCTGTGAAGAAACTGACAGATTATAAAGAGAGGAATCTTGAAGAGCTCAGTGGACAAATTGTATCCTTAATTTAATAAGAAATAATTTAATTCAATAATTTTCATGGATCTACTGAGTTCTTATTGTAAATGTTTTTATGGAGCACAGGGAAAGTTAACTTATAAAATGCTGAACGCCTGGAGTACAAGGCTAGGGTACTTATATTAACTTCTGTCATTTCATATCTTTCTTGCAAAATTGTTTATTGACAATAATTTGAAAATAATTGAAAGCAACCGTGAGTTGAGAATTAGTTAGCATTAGGGTCATACATGTATCGTATTACAAAGTTGTGAAGCAATACAAATTTTGGAAAAACGGGGGAACGTTATTTTCACGGAGAGACACTTATGACAGTTGACACTTTTGGATATATTATCCTAAAAATAAGTTGTTTGGTTTTACAAAACAATTATTTATTTATTTATATACAGATAAACACATGGAGTATTATGGATAAAATGCATGGATAATTTCGAATGTAAAAAGTGCACTTTTGTGTAAATGGTGTACCTTGAGACCGTCTCACACACACACACACAGACACACACGCGCATATATATATATATATATATACACACACACTGTGCTGTGGTTGTGGAGCTTGACCAATTGGGAGGGAAAAGGTTATGGTCCGGTTCGGTATGTCTATTCCAGCTAGAAGAGAAGTCGTCATGAATTGCAATCCGACAGCCCAATGACAAAAGGATAAGTCGCTTACCAATATCTTGTGACATTCCTGCCATAATATCCAGAATTGAGGCTGTTCCAGCAGAGCAACTGCAAGCCATCATATTTCCAGATTCATGGAAGGTTGTCTCCAGCGGGAATAGTGTTTGCTTACCATGCCTGCATTCAACCCAGCAGACATGTTGCGGATAGAGCACGCGTTGGATCAGCGGCAATAGCAGATTCATCAGCAGCCTGTTCGGCCTAATTTCATCGAATGGCAGGTTGCAGCATTCCTGCCAGATGGGAAACATGCTCCCTTGCCGATTGTGACACTAGGCGCTGTGTTTGGGCTCACACAATCAGGGTTGTAATACTATAAGATACGGCCACAAACACAACCATCCGACTTAACACATACACCTAAGTTAATCTGGGGTCCCTTTGTTGTAGAAGTAAACTGGAGAACGCTTTATTCTATTTCTTTTGACTTGGATAATTTGGTTAAGAACCTTATATGAAGTCAAACACACTTGCCAAGCGCAGTCCTCTTACTGAAAGGTTGGCAAAGACTGTGAACAATGGTAGAAACTAAGAACTTAAGGGACGGGTTTCGTTCAGGAGATATTTGTAATATACTTTTGGAAGACTTAAATTTATAATTTACACATACTTATATATATATATACATATATATATATATATGTGTGTGTGTGTGTGTGTGTATGTATATGTGTATATATATATATACACACGATATTTTTCTATACTGAAACAAACACGTGTTTTATTTGAAAATAACGTTTTTCGAAACCTTTTTGTTGTTTCCTGGAATTCACGTCACGTGTTCATGCTAACGACCGAATACAATGACATGCTAGAAAATTTAACCTAACGAAGGTCCATAAATTTTTCTGAGACCCCTAACAAAGGTCACTCATAAAATCAAAGGGCCCTAATCAAGACCAGACGATTTACCCTCCAGCCCTGGGAACAGGGCGCATGCTGTGAAAGTGATTGACGCGCCCTAATGAAGATCCATTATTTGGTAGGATGGGAGCCCTAATGAAAAGTCATTCTGAAAAACTTGAGCTGCACACCCCACCTAAAAAAGTAGGGAGTGGGCCCCCGGGGTGCTTATCACACAAACTGTATTGCCATCCGTGGTGGTCTAGATTATTTCATTCGTCATAACTTCCTATGCTTTACATTCACCCCATGACTTCCTACCTGTCGCTATGAGTAACAATGGAACTCGCCGGATGAATAATACAAGTGCCCTGTGGTAATCCATAGGGAGTATATTATGGTTGCTCACACGTCCCATAAGATCTAATTAAATTACTAAGTATGGATAAGGCTGTTTTATTCAAACCCACTGCTCTTGTTTTCTAAATATATACAGCTTGACCATGAATGTTCTAATCATGGCCTTTCCTTTATTTCTATGTATTTATAAACCTGACATGGCATGGTAAACTCCGGAAAAAAGTTGCCTGACTTGTTGTGTCTTTCATTTTGATTCACATAATTCTAGCAAAACTACGAGGAGACGGTTTGAGAAAATAACCGTAGGACTAGAAAAAAAAAATTAATGAAGAGCATTGAAGAGCAGGCCTGCTGGAGATCGGCTCAACAGAGAAAAATGCTCTGGATGCACCAAATACACTAGACTGTTTCAATTTGGACTGCCAACGTCATTCTTAATTTTGGGAATTAGAAAACAAAGGTACCTTTGCATGTAGGTGAGCAGTATAGCCGATTAGAACATGTATGTGCTAGCCTTCTGCACAGACAAGCTTGACAATACCATAGCCACTTGCATCTCTATGATATGCTCCGGGGTACTTGCAATTCACCTGTCCACTCATGCTGAACGTTGATTTAGGTACTTCTGTAGCTCGGCCGGCACGTGAGATGACAGAAAAATTTAGTTGTCTGGACAACCTAAACATGACACCACACTAAGAGAATTTCAGTTTTAGTTTTTACATCGATGTATTTATATAAACATTCGCCTGGAAAAGTGCGGATTATCTACCACACGTAAGTGCAGCTTTTGTCCAACTGAAATTGAGACGATAGAACACTTATTGGGAACTGCACATTAACGAGTGGATTTTGGTATCAGGTTTTCCAAAACTAGACGCAAACCAATTAGTTTTCTGCTACAGAAATACTTCTGGGAAAAACTGATGTTTGAAATCGCGTTTTTTGTTTAGACAAGGGACACATTTACATCAGAACATATACTCAGGAGAGTTTTTTTCATATACGCTGCTGCATGTTGCAATGGTGTTTCGACGACATGACCCATGACTACAGTGAGTTTCTCGACACACTGAGTGGCTTCTGGTCAATAGGCATATTTTGTAGCAAATCTGATATGCCAGAACAGAATACATTTATCAAGGAAGCAAGATGAATGGCTTGTCGTGATGAAAAATACATTTCAGGGTTTGTGTTGCACATGTCCAAAGAGTCAAAAGACACACATTACAATCTCACTCGGTTTGGCATAAATTTCCAGGGTTGCAGGTATTTGTGTCAAGATCCATATTGTTCAAGAACACAGCTGTCAGCTCTCTTGTTTTCACCGTAAGTCTCCCTTTCTTGACAGTCAAAAAGTGCTTAAAATGGCTTGGATTTTGAGGCCAAATTGACTCCTTTCTTTGATTTCATGTACTTTTTTTAAGAAGAACCTCCCTGTCAGGCGTATTTGACACCTATGCAAGAAGGCATGAAGGGTTAATGGACACTAACCGTATGGCTACATTAACCATGCTGTCGTGGTTTACATGCATGCATATGCAATGGAGGAAAATCATAGGACAATAATATTGATAGTACACACGAAGTATCAATGTCATTACATTAAACACATGATCCCTTGATGTTTATCGAGAAGAGTGGCTGCATCAGCGGCGACAGCAGGTTCTCTTGTAAGGCGGAACAGCTCAGGTAATAAGTAATATATCTTCTATCATGGGCTATCCCTGTACTTTGAGTGTTAAAGAAACTCTCTCAATCATCTTACACTAGTCATGATCTTACACTACTTCATCTCGACACTACAGAAATAGAATGAAACGCAGACGCGACATGGGACCTGGATTGAATACTTTAACGCAATAATACATCTTATGAATGACTCCTACTAGAGTGGCACTACAAGCATGCATCTCGTTACTTTAGCAGTGCCAGAACTGCCCAGATATTGGTAAAGACCATGACCTCAATTCTCTAAGATACTTCCTAAAGGATTTTGTGAGCTGCATATAAATGTTCTTGACTAAACATTTCAAATACTCAGAAAATACAAAATGGATGATGTTGCTGAAGTAATGCAAAGGCAAAATGAGGCAAATGTTGAAATGTCATGAAACGTAACTGTTTCATGATGAGAACAAATGATAAAAAAATATGCTTAATTCGCCTTGTAAAATTTTGAGTAAAAACCCAACAACACCTAATTGTGTCATCATAAAGAGCAATATATCGCGCTGGTCAACCTTAACTTACAGTGTTAAGCTTCCTATCAGGGATGTATGGTCTGAAGATGAAAACCGTCTATTCATTGTCGCATCTGTCTAAACCATGATATTTTATTGTTTCCGTTTTTATTAGACGTCTCTAAAATTATTATTATCATTATTATTATTACTAGTAGTAGTAGTAGTAGTAGTAGTAGTAGTAGTAGTAGTAGTAGTAGTAGTAGTAGTAGTAGTAGTAGTAGTCCTACTCCCCTGTGGGCTTGTAGCCGTAAAACTATGTCTGCGCGCGATTGCATCGCTGTTGTGGATTTCACTGGCCATACCCACTTGTGCCTGGAGAAACGGCACGTCATTGTAATACAAGCTCTAGAAACGACTGGGACGAAAAAATGGCTCAAAATTTAACACAACTACTAACTGTTGCATGTCATGCGAACATATTCTGTATTTTGTACTGGACTGCGTGCATTCTAACATTTTCATAAATATTGAAGATGGACAAGTAGTCCCGTATTTTCTAAGCAGTCTTATGCGCCAATAGTTAAGGCGGGAAGTTTCATTTTTATATGTATGTACGCAGGCATGTATGTATGTATGTATGTATGTATGTATGTATGTATGTATGTATGTATGTATGTATGTATGTATGCATGTATGTGTCAAGTTTTTCTTCTTTTAATTTCATACGACATTTATGAGATCAAAGTGAACCTCAAAAACTCAATATTTCCGCTGCAGCCCAAGTGGAATTTACAGGAGAAGTGTTTCTTTATATGAGCGAGGTAGAGTGTTGTTCATCCATTTTGAATGAAGTTTGCTTTCTCCCCGCCGATATGTTGAGGTAAAAAACCTATAAATAAATGCGAGTGAAGAAATGAATGCTGGGCAAAAGCTTTTCTCGGGCGAAACCGGTCTAAAGCGTCCGGTAATTTCAGAGGTGGTTTATTTTATCCATTTCACTAAATATTGCCCTGTTTCGAAGTATTTTCAAGAAAACGTTTAGGGGACACTTTCCAGGGTAACATGACACACATACACAGCGCAGCCCAGGCGCGTGGGAGAAAGCTGTTGTATCAGTCTAACAATATGACCACAGAAGCGTTTTGTAATGACTCTGTCATAACACAGCCCCCCTGCCGTCACCCACACACACACTATGTATTTGTATGTGTGTGCACGTATGTACGTATGCACCAGCCGCATTTGTCCTACCAAAATTGTACCTAATTTGGCATGTTCTTGCAACTCTTTGATTCCAAAAAAGTGTAATTTGCTAAAAAAACGTAATTATGTAGCTTGGAATATATAATATTTCGGCAACACAGGGTATGTATGAAGTTTTATACATGGCTACTGGCTGCTGGCAACTCTACTGGCATTTACATACATACATACATACATACATACATACATACATACATACATACATACATACATACATACATACATACATACATACATAGCTATTCGTATGTATATATATAGGGTTTAACATGAGCAAATCTTGCATGACTGGGAACACTGTAAAAGTTCAGTAGTAAAACAGTGCACATGTTATTTCCCCGCATATGAAGTGTTGTACCACCACGTGCTTTGCTTTATTATAGTTAACTGAAATGTTCAATGTTTTCCATCCATTAATTGCACAACTAGCAAATGGCGCTTGCGTCTTGCCTTTGAGCAGCGCCTTCTAACGGTGTATACAACAAAATAAAAATAGTCGAGTTTTTATTCATCTTTATTTTCAGTAGGACACAGATGCACCAGATTATCCGGAATGTCAAATCTGTTCCCTTATTTGCAATTATAGTTCTATAGCCTATGTATACATTGAATGCGGTGCCTCTTGCAGTTATAACCTAGATGTAACATTTAAAAAATGCCATCACAATTTACAGTTTATTGTGCTACAAAAGAAAAACAAACAAAAATGTACATAACATGTAAACGTATTTTATTATTGAGCGTTACGGTGATATGGTATGGTATTCGTCAGTAACACCTTTTGCTTTTGATTCAGTTTTAGGTTATATCGCAATGCAATGTGCTATAAAGGTTGTGCTTTATATGAATATAAAATTCTGGCCATACTGATGGACGTTTGTCCATAGTATTATCAAAATGAACCAAAAGACCCCATATGTAAATAGGATCGTATCGGTCACGGATGCCATCACTCTGGCGAGCCACGTGCATTCACCTAGGACTCCAGATGCTGTGGATAGGCGTATCGGAACCGCTCATTTTTCATGGTTGACTGACTGCTGATATTTGACAAAGCGCTTCTTAGAAGTCAACAAAAATAGCACCGTGAATTTTTTTGACAAAGTTCTGCAACTAAATTTTTCTTTCTCGCATAAGAAAAATTCCTTTTTAATAGAGAAATGTTTATTTTAATGATAGTGTCGGATGCGCAATAACATTGTATTGTACTGTTCTTTTATTGAAAATCATGCATACACCAAAATACATATTGCAGTGGGAAAATATTCATACTTAGAAATAAGAAAATAAATGTAATGTAAACAAGACATATTTAAAGATGGCAAGATTTTTCAGCAGCAGGACCGGGGGGGGGGGGGGGCTTATAGTCCCTCCTAGCTGAGACATCACTGATTACATAAGTATACAATACTTGGTGGAACGAAAATCAGAGAAAAATTGCTAACAATATTCTTAAAGTGAATCCACATACATATCAGTTATTGTTGATGCAAAACAAATAATTTGAGGCCCTTTTTGAAATTAGCCAGAACAGGTTTCACAAATGATCTGTTGCCATTCATAGATATTTCACATACAATTAACCTAAGTACATGTACAATACATTTTATCAGCTAAAATGACTCATAGGAAAGGTCACAATCAACTATTATCTGTATATTTGGCTGAATATATAACAGAATACACACAATTCTATAAGGTCCCTAAAAATGTTGCATTTGAAGATGAAGTAACCCAATATGACTTTGTGGGCTATAAACATATATTTAAGCCATTTCATATGCCTGTATAATTATGCAAGTGCAATATGAAATTTCAAATTTCTCCTTGCGAATTAAAAATGTTGACATTTGTTTAGTCGTTAGGTCTACATGCAATGCTTTAATACCATAAAATATAATATTAATTAGCCAGTAGCTTATTCAAATTTCCCTTCGAAAATGAAAATTTTGACAGTAATTTTGTTAAGCCGTTAGGTCTACGTGCAATGAATTAATTCCATATTGCACAAGTTTCTCTTTGCGAATTGAAAATGGAAATTTTGCCATTTGTTCAGTCGTCGGGTCTACATGCAACTATTTATTACCATATTCCACATTAATTAGCCAGTAGCTTATTGATACTATTTTACTTTCTAACCTGTCTTATTTTAGACTTGGATGTTTACAGTCTCTCATTAATTCAACAATCAGTATTGTTTTCCAATGTAGTAAGTGAAATCGATTGCACAAGAAAAAACTGCTCGTTATGAAATTACAAAGTGTTATGTCACTGAGTATACTTTTATTTGATGAATTATTCACATCAGAGAAATGGGTAACACAAGGGGTTTGGGGGGCTACTTCAGAATGTATCCGGGTTGCCAAAAAGTAAATTTTTACCCCTGCTGGATAAGCCAAAGCATAATACAATTTAACTAAAAAAATTTTCCAAACTTGTCCCATCTTCTTGAAGATCCCAGTGTCTTTATTACCTTTTTAAAAATATAACGACTGTCCTTTTGCCAGTTTACATCTTTGTCAGACCAAACACATGAAAATTTAAATGTCTCAACTTTAAGTAACTTTTTCTTATTTATTTCTATAACAAAATTCATCTGAAAATTTTTCATTATTGCGAGATCGAAAAATCATACAATTAATTTTGTCAATAGAAACAGATATTATATTTGTAAGAAACCAACGAACAACGCCTTTTAAAGTGTATCTATTATATGATTTAGAGTATCAACATCTCAATTACTACATAGTAAACATGTGTCATCTCCAAATAATAGACATAACATTTTCTGAGACATATTGCGTAGGTCATTTTCATATACGAGGGCTAACAGGGGTCCTAAGATGGACCCTTGAGGAAGACCACATTTTATAGATAATATGTCACAATCTTTGGTAAAGGAATGTATATACTGAGCCCTATTGGATACATAACTGGATAACTGGTACACCAATTCGGAGCTAAACCACGTATTCCACAAATATATGAATTTTTTTGTATAGGATTGTATGATTGACCAGATCAAAGGCATTGGAGAGGTCAAGAAAGACACCAATAGTGTGCTCCTTACTCTCTAAGGTCCTCAGGTATTTTACATGGGAGATAGCCTACAGCATATTCGGTACTACATTTGTTGCGAAATAAAAACTGGTAGTCATATGAGATATTAAATATGGTTGTAAACATTTTTTTTTCAACTACTTTGGACCGAAAAGGAAGGACAGAAATTGGTCTATAGTTATTACATATTTCCTCATTGTCTTTTTTTTTAAAGATTGAAATGATATTAATCATGTAGCAAGTTTCAAAGTTTCGGGAAAGATGGCAGTTTGAAGAGATCGGGGTTTTTTTGGGGGGGGGGGGTAGTAACAAGTGTGGTTCACATAGAAAAATAGGGTAAATGTCTGTTTCATGAAAATGAGAATGCTAATAGGACTTTAGAAAGACAACATATTTTATGATGATGTTTGTTCATAAATAAGATTATTAGGTGCCTTTGGAACGCAAACTCGCCAAAAACATCAACTTTACTGTTATTCCTCAACATCCTCTCTGTCAAACCGATCAACAGTGGTCGACAGGCACTTCTGTCAACTATATATTTATTAATTTTGCGTTTTCACAAAACATACGTATGTTGAAAAAGAAACGTATAAGAACAAACCGGCATTCGTGATCTGTATTGATTCAAAAATTTTAATTTCGCACAGAAAAGAACGCTGCATAGAACTGATGGTTAGCCCCCAGACACGTATGGCCGCCCTACTGTTCATATGTTCTGGAGCTGCATGATTATTTGTGAAGTCCGTTATATATATATATATATATATTGTGCAGGGTAGTATACAAATTTATACAATTAAATATGAGTTTATCACTTGATTGTTTGAGAGAGAGAGAGAGAGAGAGAGAGAGAGAGAGAGAGAGAGAGAGAGACAGGAGAGAGAGAGAGAGAGAGAGAGAGAGAGAGAGAGAGAGAGAGAGAGAGAGAGAGAGAGAGATTCATACGCTTCCCTCATAGGTTAAACTCGTTACAAGTCACTGTCCCGCCATTGAAGCACACAGAGCTGTACAACAAAATGAAATTTGCAGTGGCAGAAGATATCTCTGCTACAGTATTACCCTCCTTCGGTAGCATAGCCAGAGACATCCCGCAATTTAATTTATCTACACAGCACATGTGAGCCACACACATAATAACACCTTATGCAGGTTTCACAAGTTGCACATCACTTCGTACAATTATGAATTGCATGACTACTGGCTGCTGGGCTCGTGAATATTGTATGAATCAATAGAATGCACGGTGACCTGAACATTAGCTTGACCGAATCATAACAATCAAAGAAGGCTTCAATCGGCGCTTTACCACCTTTTTACCACCGATGTTGGTCGAAATAATAACAAATGGAAGAGAAAAAGAAAGAATATTGAAAGGGAAGAGAAAGAAAGAAATCAACTTCTGAGTCCCAAATATAAGTAACCAAAAACTACATAATAAAGATCAAGAATCGGATATTAAAACAAACGATTCAGAGAAGATACATTGCTCACACGAGGGCAGTAATGTAACACAGAGCACACGACACAGGAAACTGCGTTCTTTAACTCTTTGTTTTCCAACAGCGACTTAAGTAGAACTGCTTAAGACGAACTGCTCTAAATTATAGTAAGGGTGCTAGATTCATGTTCATTATAAAAAGACCTTTCATTCGAATACCAGCATGCTTGTAGTAAAATAGGCTATATTGGCCAACATCAACAGCTTTCCTCGACTCGCTTTGGGCGCGCTGAGGAAAGCTGTTGACTCAGACTTAAATGTGGCACTGAGAGGGTTTAGCAAAGGTAGTAAAATTATTCAGTGCAGACGACAGTCAACATATCTTTCTCATGCACAAAGTTACGGACGACTGGTGCGCTAACGTTAATATTGATCCGATCACTGCTATATATTTCCTGGACATTCAGAATTGTCTCCATACGAATATTCATGTCATTCTTTAAAGGAAACGTCTGGAATATGGTTCACTAGACATACCATTTCTTTATGTAGCTCATATTTACAGAACACAAGGTCGTATGTTAACAATGGATCCTGTAATTTATTTGCTGATGACTCAATTTTTAATACAAAGAGACCAACTATTAACCAATTAACAGAGAAATTGCAGTACGCTCTAAGTAAAGTAGCAAATTGGTATGCATGACACATGCTGTCTTTCAAAATCTTATAATAGTTTACAAAATGAATCAAGGACTGACATCGTTTTGTGGGGGGCAATTAATCTAACGTAATTTGCTCAGATGAGAGTCCCAACGAAAGTGTTACCTAAGTAGCATTCAAATCTTCATATTAGAAGTTCAAATAATAGTTTGACCTAGTATATGGTTAATAAAATTGGCGAGACATTTCTGTTCCACATAGCTGTTTTCAATTGTGAAAGAATTATTAGAAACTTAGCCCATTACACCAGTACCGTTTGCCAGGTTTAAAGACATGAGCTAACCGAGAAGTGAGGGGACAAAGACCTTTCTGTACCAGAATTTTGAAAAGCTTAACGTATTAGTCGCGGCTAAAGTCTATACTACATGTAGCCTCCAGTAACACCATGTTTTTATTCTGTCATTATTGAATTGATACTGTATTACTCTATTAGCAATGAAAATGCGCTGCACTGTCGATTGCTGGCTTTTATATGCAAATTGTAGGTTTGTAGTACCAAGCATGCCAATATTATTGCTGAAAATTACAGTCTATCATCTTTCCATTTAGACTGTTTACGGGTATTTTTCTGTATGTCGCTCAAACATTTCCCTTCAGGATTTAGTGGAACCGGCAAAGATCTGGAATGATAGAGTCCATGTAGATAAAAAGCTATGCTGCATGTTGCTGGTACTGAGTACAGCTAGGTAGAGGTTTAGTGATTTGGGAGCCATGCTTTAGATAGTAAGTATACTGGCCATTATCTCCATCTGACTTGCTACAATGTCTTGAAATTCCACCCAATGCTTGTCGAGAAAAGCTGTTGACCTGGGATGTTCTAGCTGGAACTATAAGCATACTGGTACGTAAATGGAATGTATTTTTTACAAGGAATACGAATCAGGGATCCTTATGATAATTCAGACTAGTTTGACTTAAGTAGATCGACTTCAGACGTGAGTGACACTGAAAGAGTTAATTGTAACACTCATCCTGCTTCAACCTCTGGATGCTATACCGTTGTCAATATCGTGAAGTAACATTGACCTCTGATTGTCATTGTATGAAGCAATATTGGATATATTATAGTTTTTGTTTGTTTTCTCGCAAAAAGTTACCGAATTTTATCATTGTGACTTACACTATAAACAAACGATGCCAGGGATAAAATATGTATTTATCTCATATTACTCCCTAACATATTCTTCACAGAACACACAGCGGAATGATACTGGGCTCTGCTGCGCTTTCGAGCGTCTGCTGAAAAGCCATGCATGGGGGAGTTGCTTTCCTTCTAATGTGGTGCCAAAAATAGTGTTTTCAGTGACTGGTGCTCATTACACAAATGTTTTACACAGAGTGTTTTGGATGTTAGCAAATATACCTCAACGAAGGAACTATTCAAGAGACTTGGTTAAAACGCAAAGATAAAATATTTAACAAAGTTGTGAAAGTCTACAAGGCGATTGACAGACAGGTACCTTAATACGAACATTCTCCTATGAACAAGAAAATCATGAAAGAGCAACGAGATGATCAGAATATACCAACTGAAATTACATGTGCCAAAACGAAGACTTGAACTGTATGGCCAAACATTTTGAAACTCGGACTTCAACTGTATACCCAATCATTTTGAAACTCAAGCTCAGTCTTGTAGAATAGTACTCGTCTTGTTTATTGTTTTGCCAGTGGCATATACAATTTTCATATGTTTAACCTAACAAAGACGATTCCATTTTTTTCTCTTGTCCCACTTCAAAAAAACAAACCTCGCCTACTACTACATACTAAAGTTGCCCATCTTGCTCCCTTCGCTCTCCAAATCCTGTTATATGGTTCACTTCATTGTTCTTTCCGGGTAAACAGTGACATTTTTGCAGCTATCCATGAATTTATATCTGCGACAAATAGTTGTAATTGTGTCAGCATTGGTTAGGTATGCAGTATCCATACATGTATACAACCAGGTCTATAATAATTTTCATTTGTTGTACATTTAATCTCTGTTACACGCATCTTTGAACACGCAATCCTTGCTGCCTGTATGTTCATCTCTAAATTCACACCGACGGTTAGATGATACTCCGCAAATGTGTGCCCCACTCTCTGTCTTGTCCTTGTCATTGTCTTCTTTGTGTGTTACTGTTTGTCTTGTCTGTCCTGTGCACGCCGTCATTTTATTAACAAGAGGGATTTAAATAGGGCAATGCCCCTTTTCCCAATTGGGAACTTACACTGATCGTACATATGTACTTTGTGAATACGTCAGTAAAATATGTTGGAATCAAACTTTGTATTTAAATAGTGGAGCACTGTTAATTTTCCATGCACTTTTTGTGTAAATTTCGTCTAACCCGCACTGTGTGTACTAACTCCGGAAGGCCCTGACTGAGATGAGCAGATACTTACCAGGTTATGTAGCTTTCGTTAATGAAGTAGGACGCAGAGGATAAAACAATTTTTGACATAAGTGCACATGCGCATAATTTGATTTAATGTTTATGTTTGGAGGGCAAAAATACTGTATAATTGATTTTCATAGCAAAGCAGGTATTTATATTTCTTTAGGCAACATCCTTGTTAAATATTATGCTATATATGTAATGTATAATTTTCTGACTTACCAAAATGACACATTGTCTCAATCAACAAATGGGGAAAGCCTTGTCTCTACAGTTTTAAGTGCGTTGATGATCTGCTATCACCCAAGAATAGATACAAATTTGATAGGTTCAGTCTGATGGTAAACTAACCTGACAAGAAAATACTTTGTATTACTTGGGAG
This sequence comes from Hermodice carunculata, assembly GCA_964020975.1. NCBI lineage: Eukaryota > Metazoa > Annelida > Polychaeta > Eunicida > Amphinomidae > Hermodice > Hermodice carunculata. The sequence goes on along the minus strand of OZ026622.1, from coordinate 61,421,516 downwards.
TGTTACAATCCACAATATATTAGCAGGACAGAACATGACGGTATCTGGATGAAAGATCAACCAGGAGGATTGCTTAACTTTGGTCTCTTAACGCAAGCAGGTTGGCTGTGATAATGGTTTAAAGTCAAACAAATCTTGCCAAATATAGTATTTCAATACGACTTGGTCTTTTTTTCGAGACAGTGACTACCGTACTGGATTCATTTGTCCATCTTACTCATGTCAATACTCTCTGCACAGAAAGTAGAAATATTGAAAAGATTGGTAAACTGTGATATCAACGCAAGTAATCACATTGCCCTGGAAGCTGGACAATATATAAATTTGGGATTGTTGGTATATGGGTACGGAAAACCTTGCATACATACATTTAACTACATCTGTTTAGAGAATGTTTATCTGCTAAAATTTAACTAAGACTCGTTATATTAAAATTTATTTCAAGTAGAAACGATTTTCTGAACTTTTGGACAAATATAAATTATATATATTTAAGAGAGATATAAATAGAGAAATAGAGAGAGAGAAAGACAGACAGAGACAGATAGACAGACACAGAGATAGACAGAGAGAGAGAGAGAGAGAGATTTAACCCCCTGTTACTGCCTGCAACACTTAAAAAAGGCAAAAGACCCTGGATGCCTGTTGCAAATACCCCTCTGCGAGTATACAAGAACAATGGCTTAACTGGACCGTTAACAACTGAACACATAAGTCATGCCCCAGTGGTCTAACATGATGTCCTGCATGGATGTGGGTATTTTACAAAATAATACACTAAGAAGACTTACAAACGTCCTTAAAAAACTGCCAACACATACGAGGGATAAACTTTGTATGACAAATATTGCAAAAAGTTTTTCAGTCTCACTTACTGCTTTATATACTAAAATTCTGAAATGCTTAGTCAATAGAAGAATAAAAGATTGTTACGTTGGTTCGGAAGTGAGCAAATGTGGGTTAATTGGTATGTACATTAGAAAATTTCAGGCCAAACGAAAATACAAATTGTTGATGTTTCTTTAGAATTGTAACCAATTATTTGTTCACTTTTTTATATGTAAGAAAACATGAGTTGGTCAACAGGCCTAATTCGTCAATGCGAACCTATAAACCTTTTGGATATGCCAACACCTTTGTTGCTATGACTATGTATGACCCATACGTTCGTGCATTTTCATACTGCTATATGTAAGTAACCACGGGCCTAGGGCAAACCATTACTGGGTGTCAGTCATCATATTAGATACACAAAATGGGCTCTGTTGTTAATATTTGATTATTTATTATTCAAATGATTTTAGACTTGAACTTGCTCTGCATGAGATAGAAAAATCAAACACCAACCTAACAAGCTAGAGCAAATGTAATTTAAAAGGTGGGACACAATGTATGTTCACGATTGCTATCAGTACAACTCAGATAATTATATACATTTCCATGCCACTGAATTTTGCATGGTACAAACAAAGTATATTTTTAACTGAATGACAAGCTCACACGGTAAGGTGTGGGACGTCACCCAGTGCCTTCCCTGGTTAAAAAAAAACAAACAAACAAACAATATGTGCATGTAGATGCCACACATGTTCACAGTTAGCTGTCACTAGTTTAAGTGGCCATTTACACACAGCCGCACAACGGAGCCACGCAAAACCCTTATGTATTTGGAACAATCAACTTTCTCGTTAGCCTTGCCAGTGCAGATTGTAAAGGCAGGTTTTCTCCATTATGATACCCTTTTTATCATTTGGCATATCTTAGTGAATATTTTAATGATAAAACGGTATACTGTATACTAAATTGGAAAGTTATCGTTTTCATGTATGTATGTATGTATGTATGCCTTTCACACATGTCTGGTAAAAACCAATTGGGTTTTGCTTTAATCTTTTAAGTTTATATTTTTCATTGCCAAATTAAATCACTTAAAAACATTATGTCATTTAATTCCATCAGTCACACCAGAGGTCTCACCCAATCTCTCTACAATGCAACGGACTATCAACATTACGCCTCCTATTATAAAAATACATGTAGATCTAACGTTATACAGCTGAACTCATTTTGCCTAAATTGAGTAAAAATTATTTCCATTATTTGATGTGATCAATTAAATTTCACAATTCAGGCCTAACACGTTACTGGAATGGGTGCACGAGCTTAAGATGGACTTCCAGGTCCACAGGTCACCAATATGCTGCTGCGGCCTAAATTCCATTGACGGTTTTAGTCTAGGCCTATATCTGATATGTCGGTCAGCATAGAGTACGTATAGTATACCATGGTAATTCTAGGCATATTACAGAAATAGGGACTTTTTCGACGACTACATTTTGAGATGACGCACAAAGTACAGGTTTACATTTGCCTTCAGTTTATATGATACGGTTTCAACTCTGATTTTGAGCCAGAATCTACATTTTGCGTTATCACAAAATATAAATGTCGACATTTTGTGTCATTTATATTTTGATTCGTCAATGTGGACCTTGGGCATGTCTCAAATTTCGTTGCTTTGTGAAAAACACCCTGGCAACCAAAGATGGATTTAATGACTTTCAAAAGAGATGATACACTTTGAAACGGGACATAAGCCTATCATCTGCTTGCGCAATGAAGGTAGCACAGGGCTTAAAAGTGTATTTATCCAATTCAACGGATTCTGTAGGTAATCCCTGAGGGGAAAAAACCCAGAGACAACTGATAGCATGGAGGTATATCTATAGTACCTCATATGTGGACACGCGCGGCTTTGAGTCTGTCTTGTGAAATGTACGGAGACATCTGTGCCACTGTCGTCGAATTTATAAAGAGTTTGATCTGATCCCGGAAGTGGTGCAACGAGTCGACCAAAGTCGGCGACTGGATTTATTTTCCTAAGGCAACTCACATCGATCCAAAATCTATAGGATATTTTACTTCTTTTTTGGACAAAATGAAGCAAAAAACAACAACAACAACAACAACAATGGAAATGCCTCTCTTCACGCCAAATTGATCGACGAGCGTAACATGGTACCCCTCATGAACCAACAACACAGACGATTTTCATATTATCTGTTGCCAAACTCTCCACATTCAGCCAATCAGAGAACGACTTAAATGGGGGTCGGTCCGTCATTAGCCAGAAACATGGTGACTTCTCTGAAAGATGGGCAGGCTTTCCCCGGAAATCGCAAACGAGCAATAAGAATCTAGAAAGTACTTTCAAAATTGTATTGAACTGTTATAACATTTTCTTTTGCCGGTCAATTGCTAAGTTGCTCCATAGTGTTGTATTTTGTACCAATCTAAACCCCTGTTATCACCCATCCTCATAGCGTTTCAGTAGTCACAAACGATCATGTAAGACACGCAAAACTTGATATCGTGACGTATGCAAGCTAGTCTCAACATTCTCGGGGAGCTATAGCATCTATCACAAAAAGCCACAAAAAGCATGAAAGAAATTCTATAATTATAAAAGAAGACCAAAAGGCATACAGAAGTCAAAATTTAAGTTGAATTTTCAAGCAACATATATATATATATATGAATAAGTGCTTATCCAGTCATATTTTCATCTTCATAAAGGAGGGGAAAGGACTCCGAAATGCCAGGAAATGCCACCAAATGAAGCCCCAATTTCAAAATTTTCGAGGCGGGGGGCTGTTACCCGCACCCTTTAGCATTGCTTCCCATCTTCGGTGCTCGCCGCCTCGCTTCACACGGCAAATAATGAAGCTCCTGCTCAGCTCAAATACAGAACGTAAAATTCAATACCAAGATTGTACTTAAAATATTTCCCGATTCCCAAAACTGGATCCTGACTTTGATATTGAAATTAAATTGGTGTACCTTTGACCCCGAACTAGTGAATTCGTGGCTTAAAATATGAATAAATATTTCCAGTAATAAACAATCAGTGTTCTGGGCTACAATACTAATTCTGTTTTGAACATTTTCATTGTATTAAATTAATCTTAGTAGTTCTTTATCTTTATACCTGGATCAAAATCTAAATCATATGAATATTAACCAATAATCGTGAAATGTTAATATATGCTTTGTGCAATACCCATAAAGAGACTGGTTCACATAAACTGATCAAAATAAGTTGGTTTCAATTTTGATCATAAATTTCATATCGTAATTTTCAATTAGGTTTACTGGTTAGTGGAAAAAGGAAGACATTTATTTAGCCGATGAGAATAGAGTGTTAAAATGAAACAATGATCATGGCTGTTTTCCGGCGCATTTTACAGAATTTGATGGGGGCCACTGTCATACACAGAGTGTTTATTCAATGCGACAAGGCTGCTTCTTTTCACCTGAACGGTCATTGACCCAAAGGTCCAAACTCCCAGCCTTCGGCCCTTGTTCACTTATCACGTATCGCTCCTGTGTGACGTTACTCCTTATTTGTCGCTTAAGATATGGACTGGATGGTTTTGAAAGGCTTCAAAGTATTAGATGGTAAAATGTTCAATGGGAAAAGGCCATCAATACATGAAATGACAGTTCCACCTCCCAGGGCTGTTTGAACAAATCTTTGAAAGGCATTTGATACAAATGTATACAATTACAATCGGCTTACAATGCATCTACTGCATTTTCAACAGATATAGGTATTCGTTCTTTGTGCTGGGATCAGAATTAAGATGGACAATCTGATGAAATTACATGGAATAATTCTACACGAGCTTATGGTCGTTTTTAATCCTTTTTTGATAAATTGTACAATGTGCATTTATTTAACAATAATGTCTACGTGAAAATAATTATTACATGATAAAGATGATGACAACGACGACGATGATAATGCAAATGATGAGATGGTGTTGATGTCACTGCTAGATCCAATGCTATTAAGTGCGATTCTTTGTTTCATTTGTACACACGAACACTGCAGCTGGCCTGAGGCATAATGGAATATCAACTTCTGGGACTGAAGTACACATATCAATTTAAATATAGTCCATGCCAAAAAAAAAAAAAAAAAAAAAAAAAAAAAAAGGAAGAAAAAAGAAAAAGAATTAAAAAAACAGACACACCAATGTAATTACACAACAGTATGAAGGTCAACACGTCATCATGCAAAACCTTTCCTTTAAAGACAACCTGCCAATATATTTCGAAGAACGCTAGACCCAAAATTTTTCAAGCCATAATATGCGTGATATGCCAGCATGCAAACAGAGCTTAAAACAGAAAATGCAGTTGTCACCTTTTAAATTCTCTAAAAGGAGCTCGATACATGAGATAGTGAGTCAAAATATATGGATGTACATTTATACGTTTATACTGTTATCGGCAGTACCGACTAATGAGTCAAACTTTGAAATTGTAAATGCACCCACATCATCATCATCATCATCATCATCATCATCATCATCATCATCATCATCATCATCATCATCATCATTATTATTATTATTATTGTTATTTACGACTGGACGACTTGGCTGAGTGTTGACCCGGTATCCTTAGGCATAGACCAGCTAGTTGTACCAAATTCACATTCCTGAAAGCAAGAAGAGTAGGTATACGTGGATGTCATAATGGACACAGTGAAGTTCATTACATTAAATGCACTGTGTGAGGACTTGTCCCAGATGTTGCATTTGTCATCATTTTGCAACAACAGTAAGGATGCTAAATTATCAGAATACTGCAAATATTGAAAAGGTCAAGCAATAAAGCTTGAAAACAAAATTTATTAATCATGTTATGTTTTGACGGATTTTTGGAATGAGACGTCTATATAACAAAGTTGAAAACTGTTTCATCCAAAGCAGCTGCAGCAGGCAGTTAGCCCGCTGAAAACTAGGCTGAATTTTCACTCTGTTTTCCATGTACCCCTAGGTCATCATTATTGGAGGAAATCAGTTGCTACTTAAGTCATACTCTACTTTATTTTCTACTTCCTCCTGTTTGAACATCCATCCTGGCAAGGGATTGGCAGAAATGACCGACGGGTCATACAAGCCTGAAAAATGACTGGATTCAATCGGTCTACTGTTCCGTGTTCAGATGTTACTGTAATGTGTAGGTTGTCTAGGCCAATGGTCCAACAAGTACATTGGAGTAAATCCATAAAAGTGCACACATAATATGCTGAAGTATCCCTTTCTAAAAAAAAAGTTAAGTAGCAAGACATAATGAAAATGCACTGTTAGAAAGATGTAAGGCTCCCTTTATCCCCTCACATCAAGTAACATTCAAAAATATTATGGAGAGTTCGAAAAAAATCCCTAGCCGATCGGACCGGCATTAACACTTGAAATCCTTTGTGCTTGTAAATTCCTTACAAGTCATGGCCAACTGTCAACCCTGCATTTGCTTTATGGCCTTTAATTTGTATCAGTAAACATGATCGTACTGCTGATGGAAGTTGCAACACATTTTTCACATAGTAGATGAATAATTTAGTACTCATTCACATTGGAATGCTTAGTAGATTATGTTCATGAAATCATGATGTGCTCGGCTCTCTTGCAGTAAGATGTGTTAGGTGCATTAAACGATGTATTTTTAGTGTTTCTATTGCAATCAAGAAAACGGAAAACGCCTTTCACCGTAACAAAGCTCTGCGAGCAACAGTACATTTAAGAGGCCTCCTGCTGTATGGCAAGTGCACTACAAGTTATGTTAAAATTCTAGAATGGACAAATGCGGGTTAGCGTAGCAAACTGGAATATATATACTGAGAAACAGCGGGAAAACGAGTAAGCAAACAGACAAGGACGCACGAGATGTTCAGCAAGTCCATATTATTGTTTTGCCCATGGGTTCCATTGTGGTGTTTTGCCCAATAAGCTGAAGGTTACTGCATGTTTAATTACGAATACGTTTCTAAGTACTGTCGGAAAAGTTTCTGCACTCATGACAAATAGGTGATGGATAATGGTTGGCTTATGTAAAAGACATGATAGGTTTATTTCATTGCATATGCTCCATTTTGTACTAAATTGACCTTTTGATTTTTTGTCACAAATAAGTTATTAACGATCAGTCAGGCAGTTGTAGACTGTTTTTTTGAGAATATATTGGGCTAGTCTGAGCTTAAATGGTAGTGCGTAATGCTTCAAAGAAGATTGGGTACTATAACTTTTATATGTTGTATGCTAATGTGGGCCTACAGATAGTCAACCAAATTCGATTGACCCATGGCAAAAATATTGCTGACGGTTTTACCATCAAAATATACAGAAAACGTTTCATTCGATCATGGAGCTATGTATAGGAAAATAGTTGGGCTAATTGGTGAAGGTGAAAAATCGAAACAGAATTACGAGGTCGAACATATGAAGCGAACTGACTAATTAGGCGAATCGGCTGCTTCGAATTTGTGTTTTGGAAATAGTTTTGAACAGTTTCAACGATGCTATAGTGAGCTCCAAGTGGCATAATATAAATGATGCTAGGTTATAAAAAGTCAGTAGGTTCTAAATCACCACAGAAACTATTTGCTGTATCCATATTATTAAGAATTAGATATCCAGTAATTTATGATCACAGGAATAAGTTTTGCAGGCTTCCGTGCAGCCACATGGGATTCGTTTTTCTTCCCTTTGGTTTGGCCATGCGGGCATGGTAGATGGTACTGGGACGTGGTGGTTTTTTTGTTTTTTTTTGTTTTTTTTTTTGTTTTTGTTTTTATTTTTTGTTTTTGTTTTTGTTTTTATTTTTTGTTTTTGTTTTTGTTTTTGTTTTTGTTTTTTTTGTTTTTTGTTTTTGTTTTTTTTTGTTTTGTTTTGTTTTCAACAACTCAATTCTAGTCCTAAAATGAGTTAAGCGTCCACTTGGCAACATATTAATGTACATTGTCTCTTATTTTTGCTGGAGAGCTCTTTTATATGCTACATAACGGGTCTTTCGATGGTTTGAATAGCTTTAATTTAATTAATTTGTTGTTGATAAATTGATAAACCCTCAAATTACTGTAATCGGAAATAGTTTTTGTTTATTGTATTTGTGTCTTTTTGCCCAGAACCACTTCCTAGTAGTCAATATCCTATTCCGCAGTTCGAACTCTTTACTCTCCATATGCTAACCTGTCCCTGTCTAACCTGTATACATATGGAATTACTATTGTCTATATTGCACACGTTCCTCGGTAAAATTTTGACAAGGCTGTATCAGCCCAAATAAATTAAAGGGTCTTCAGCGGGTAACTACTCAACATGTTTCGGAGCCTTTTACCCGTACATGTCTCTCTGAGTAGCGGCTCCTTGCCTAAGATAAATATTCAACAAAGACAACCCACATAATAATGAATAAATATGAACGTGGCAATTGATGAATTAGCTAAATAAGTGAAGTTTTGCTTGTAAATACAGAGCTTCATATCAAAGAAGAATACCTGTCAAACAAACCATAATTACCAAATTTTCATAGTACAGGTTCAGATAAGAACAATTTGACTTACCCCTGAACCAAAATGTACCCTTTCTAGCTGGACAGCTTATCCTAGTTAAACCATCCGCCAATGTTTAACTAAAGTGGAAACAAGCTGGGGCATTATATTCAATCCCAGTGATTGTAAAATAAACAGTTGCAGCTAGACCACCTGTGCAAACCAAGGAAAATCCTAACAAGGACTGCAACAATGTACATCCTGTACCAGAGATGTAAAACAAACTCCATGATGACACCTACTCCTCAAACAATTAAGCTCTATTTAACTGCCAACCCTGAGTCAATATGTCAACTTAATGTGTCAGGTTTGTGACACTTGAGAAAATACTGTCAATTTTGAGTAAATGTGCATTTTGGCATGTCAGAAAAGAATGGAAGTCATAAGCATTTGTGCCAATTTTTCTTAACAGGATTTATGTAAACAGCCGCAAACAGTCGCCTTACCTGGTTTCACACATTATCATATATATGTTGTTGTGGCTTATTTGCAGTAAATTCTTCCATTGGAGAGACACTGCATTTTACTAAACCTCACTCTGAACGACACTGCTATTTTTCTAGTCCGGAGTTGATAACAGGTGGTGTTTCTTTTATTCAAATGCTGGACGAAAGGCAGTGGCTGATACTGGTAAGACTTCAGTCAAGGTTCAAAGTCATGAGTGGGTAGAGAGATCTCCAAGGCAGTTCTCATCCATACTTCTGCAAGGTTTCTCAAAGGTGTTGCAGCGTATTATTTACAGAGCAATGATTTATCTATTATTTGTATCAATAATGATCGATGGTATATTCAATACCACCCTATTGAAAACTTATTTCGCAGTATTCATGTAGTGTGAACCTCCCTCTGTGTGCACGTCAGTTCAGCCGCATGACATGTCTCATTGTTATCGTGACCCGATATCAGTTTCCACAAAGCAATAACAGGATGCTTGGCTTGTGGCTATCGTGTAATGTGAATACGAATATATGTTTATATTTTATGTTCGGAACGAGCAGGAGTCGAACCTGCAACCTTTGGCACCAGTCGCCTAGCTGAAATGGGAAACGTACATATCCACTCGACCAAATAACCCTTCTTAAAAAATGAATGGTTCAATGGAGTTAGTTATGTGCGAGTGCTATATCAACAAGGTTGTGCAGTATATTTACAGAGTCGACATTTATTTCCAGAACTGGGGACTTAAATCCTACAGCATTAAGGAAATGCCGAAAATATATATTTTATATGCAAGAGTCGAACCTGCATACTTTGGTATCAGTCGCCTAGCTGAAATGGGAAATGCACATATCTACTCTACCAATCCCCATTCTTAAAAAAGATTTGTTCAATGGAGGTAGTTATGTGCGAGTATCATATCAACATGGTTATGATATATCAGACCCGTTCACCGGTTTAGCCTTGTCAATAATAGTATATTTGTATTTCTTAAAGTTAAAAATTTTGGATATTAACTGGTGCAAACAATGACACATGCAGTCTTGGCATTAAGTAGTCTAGTGGCAGACACAGTGCGGTTGATGGCTGCGAAAAAGTAGTTATCATGGTAAGGATTATATTCACTTATGTGTCATTTCCATTGATAAACGTGTTTTGACATTTCTCAAACCACTTTAAAAAGTTTTTTAGATATCCCATTTCATCATTTCTTTGTTTAATGACTATATGACGAATCACTATGCGTAATAGAATGGGTTTTCTTTCTTCCTTTTCTTTAAAATTGCTTAAATATAGACTGCTGCAGAACATTTATGGCACTCATTGACTCCACATTGACATCTTAGGTGTGTTATTCCATACCTTCGTACACAAATTGTACCACATCATTAACAACATTAACATATCAAAAGAGTTTATAATCTGTAATTTTTAAATTGTTCATATACAAATACAATAAAATAAACTTAACTCAACTCAACTAGACTAAACTATAATATATACAGAGAAACATATTTAAAAAGGAAATGTCAAAACATGGAAACACGATCATTGCGATTACATTATTCTCATCAGACTTTGTGCGTAAGGCAGAGACACGTTTTATTCCATGCAACGCAACGGGCTTTAAAACCTATTTTTCTCCACATGGCAAAACATTCAAACAGATATGAAGAATTTGCACAACTGGTCTCAAGGAAAATAAAGAGGTTCATTCATTTTTGCATGTCTCCTTTTTTATATCATGATTTGTATTTCAAACAAAGATAATTTAAGTGCACAGGAAAAGGTTGAGCCCATATTGTTAATTTTATAGACCTCGTGGTAAAAATTGAAATAGAATCAAAGACTTTCTTTCTGCTTTTTAGGATCTCATAGGAAAGATGATTACAAAATTCCCCTATCACTATCACAATGATTTGTGATTCCCATTTTCCTTATATATCCTGGATTGAAGACAATTGCTAAAAGCAGTTTTGTATGGATCTTTTTTCGATACTTTTTTCGGGGGTCTAAATCTTCAGCTGCTTGTGTATGACCATAAAAGAAGAGAATCACTACTTGACCTTGTCTTTGCGATTAAAGATGTAATCAGCTGTTGAATTATAAACCTTGTGCACTTCTTAACCTGTGGCCATGAGTGTGTGTTGTTGAATACAGACCTTAGCATGGGAAAGCACACTATTTCAAGGAGACACAATTACCAACGCAGGAGAGCAAGACGTATTGTCTTCTTCCCCATGAAATGCAAAGTTTAGGTCAAAGACGTGGATGACAGATGTGTCAGTGTTGCTACTTTTCTGTCTGAGGCTGTATTAGAATGCGTTCTGCATAAGGATGTTATGATAAAATCTCACGATAAACCTTTAATTGAACATCTTTATACTGGATAGCCTGTTCAGCCTATGGCTGTTGTTCCACAGGGTCCAGTAGACAAGATCTCAGCCCAATTATCCTAAACTTTAAAGACTTTAGATACAAGATGCATACAGGAGACTGTGCGTATAGAAGAGGAAAAAAACGGGTTGTGGTGAAGACAAAAAATGGCACTGCATGCACAGAAATAATGTTGCCGCCCTCGTATGGAATGTGAAAAAAAAATCTCTAATGTTAATCAAGTATTGGTAAGGAAACTTTCTTTCTAAACTGCTGATACGGCAAATTGTATTAATCGTTACTTTGCTTCTCATTGAGCAAATGACGTTTCTTCCTAAAAAACTGTTGCAGACAGTAAACCTGAACAAAGACTTGGTGATTTTGTTAAAAATGAATAAAGATGTAGAAGTGTTATAAAACCTAAGATTATGCAAGACATGTGGATCAGATCTCATACTTAATAGGTTTTACGCTTATTGGCTCGCTGGGTTTTTTTCCTTTGGCAAACTTTTTAATGATTCCCTCTGTTCTGCCAGGTCTCCCGGCAATGAAAACATTCCAGCCTAATTTGAAAAAGGAACGATTCTCATCTTGCAATATAAATATGCATGTTAAAAAAATGTATGGATTTTTAATGAAAGTTAATGAACGGACAAACGATAATGAGGTTTCCATAAATTGGGCATTATTGTTCACCAGCTGATCTACATTATTCTTGAAGTGAGTCTTGCAAAAGAGACAGGAAAAGAAGTCCGTGTGATGTTGCTGGATATTTCTCGGGCATTTACCGTGCCTGGCATCGTGGTGAATTCATAAACGGCTATGCATGTCTGAAGCATTACTTTCCCAGAACCATTAGTATCGAGTTCAGAAAGTGTTATACTTAATGTCAAAATATCTGAGTAAATAGTGCTTTTGGTGCACCTCAGGGCACGGTTTTAGGGCCTGTACTCTTTTTCGTCGTCATTAAAGAGAGTATTACAAACTTGTCACATTACTTCAGGGCTATTTGTAAATTGACTTCTTGCACCTTCTTGAAGTCATACTGAAAAATTATTCTAATTCAGAAGAAGTTTTCCTACTCTTAAATTATATTTCTTAAATATAAGCCTCCTAGTTTATTGTGAGTTAAGTGGTACACCCTCTTTGAATTTTGGCTTTCACTGTCGAGGTTTTATTCATAGTCACGGTACAAGAAATAGGTATCAGTTAAGTCAATCGCAACACGTAACTGATTATATTGTCAGAGTATCCCACATATTGGCCTTTAATTTTTATCATTTTGTAACCAAAGATATTAAAAATGCTGTATGTCTCATCTACCTTTAAAGAATATTATTTCATTGGTTACAGGTTGAACGCAGTGACATCTTTGCATTGATTTGTGCTCATTGAAAAATGAGTACTAATTTCAACTAGCCTTGATTTACTGATTTTGTTTGACTTATTTGTTGTGTTTATAAGTATTTTTATTGTAATTATCTGGTTGATAATATATTGTTTTATGTTTATAGCTAACTGGATGGCGGCACAAGGGACCGGGCCTAGCTTTTATGCCATTCCTGGTTATTTTTATTATTTCTGTTTATTGTTTTGTAATATTTTTGGTGAAAATAAATAGCTGTATTGACCTGAGAGCATATCTATATGCAGATGGCACCACTTTACTAGAAATCGTTAGCGGCTCCAAGGCTATGGTAATAACTTTTAATGCCAATTTGCGTGTCGTGGAAACATAGGGATTTAAACGGGCTCTGTGCTTCACACAGCCCATCCTCATCTGATCTTGATGTTCAATCCATAATAAGTCCCACTATGGTCTACCAATACCCAGCAGTATTGAATTGCAATTTCAATGCAATTGGCAACCTGCCGTGCAAACAGTTGGCCATGCGGTTCCAGAGAAGATTTTGAGGGTAACATTTTGCCAGATAAATTGTCAAAGCAATTCATAATAAATCCAAAAATCAATGGAGCTGAAGTTGAAATCACCCACCTAAGGTATATCCCCACCAGCTTTGAAGTGAATCTGAATGATGCTTTGGAAGAGGAAGTCAAAAATGCGACTTAACTTTGCTATTTTGATTGACTTACATAGTAATCAACCGGAATGCATGCATCAGCAAAAGCAAACAGGACTTTTAGCTGTCATCGCGAAAAAAAAGCAGTCGAGAATATATGCAGCCAAATTTTACCCCTCTCGTATAAAACTCTAGTGCGGCCACACCTACAATATGGAAATGCAGCCTGGGGACCATGGAATACACTGGGCTAGCAAGTAGTGGAGAAAGTTCAAAGACAGGCAACTAAATTATTTCCTGGGCTAGAGCACCTCGCATATAAAGATTTACTGCGATACCTCAAGTTACTGTCCTTGCTGTACTTTAGATGACGAGGAGACATGATTCAAACATTTAAAATAATCAATAAAATATACAGATTGGAACCCTCGATATGATTCATTCTTTCAGAGGAGCACAGGACAAGGGCACACTCAAAGACAATTGTTAAACATTATTCACAGCGAGGGGATAGACAACGCCGCTCGAGTTCAAGGATAGTGAATGACTGGACCTCTCTATCTGAACCTGTTGCCAGTGTTGTTTCTGTTAACATGTTAATAAACAGACTGGAAAAACACTGGATTGATAAACATTATATACTTCTCATGCATGACTGATTAAGTAGGGTATGATTATATATAGACCCATATCTTTTACATGGATTGCGAAACAGGCCAAGCCTATATTAATCACTCTCCATGGCACAGATGGTGGCGTATACTTTCCTGAGTACATGTTTGGTGGAGGAAACCGAAGGGTATGATTGAATACATAGATGGGGAAACTACAGGCATATTGCCTTTATCTTGTATATAACTGAACTGAACTGAACTGAACATCAAGCAACAAGTAACTCAAACGAAAAAGTTGAAAATCAGCGATCACTAGCATCACCATCTAGTGAACAAATTTGTCATCCCCTCCATAAGGTACATTTCCATCAAGCAGCAGCACAATCTGAGACATGATGACCTGAAATGTTGCGCAAACGTTCAAAATTTCGTTACAATAAGAAAAATGCTGCACAACTTTTTGAACAAAAGAAGACCCAGGGTCTCCAGAAATGTCCTTATGGAATTTTAAAGTGGTTGGCTTCGTGGTGTTGGAAAGGATCTTTTCAAATTTTGAAAAGAAAGAAAAGGAAACATTCATAGATACATAAGAGGAACCTGAAATTCAAAATTTCGTTAAAAATCAGCGATCAGCACAATCACCACCTGTGAACAACTTTCTTTGATCCTTCCACAACCTAAATTTCCATCAAGTTTCAGCACATTTGAGACATGGGTTTGGGCAAGAAGTCCAAAGAAGCGGAAACACAAAAATTTAAGAATGGAAAAATAATACAACGCCACCTATCAAGCAAATGGACATCTAGCCCCCCCCCCCCCCCTGCCCCCCCTCCCCAAGTTTTAAGTGAATCTGGCTGACAGGTTTGGAGTAGTCGAAAATGTCAGTTGTGGACGAAAAATGAACAGCCGAGAAATGCCCACGATATAACTTCAGCCGTTTGTCAAAGGAAATATATAAACATCAGAATCACAAGTAAATATAATACAAACATGTTAATGGTGAAGTCTGTGTCCATGTCTTTTGCCACTGACATCCCTAGCCTATATACTCACGTATATACAAGATATATAAGGTTACCATCCCAAACAGGCTGGGCTGTTCAGCAAACGTTATGCTTCAGGAAAAACAAACAACACAATATGCCTATTGTCTCATGCAATTGTCAAGATCTTTTTCCAGTTTCATCATTGCCAAAAATGATAATAATAGGATCCAACTTTAATATGGACATGTGCAAGTCAAGTCAGTTTGAATAAAATATATTATAGGTCAGAGCCTGCTCCAAGCCATGGTGGCAATTTGTGATAAACTCTGAGCTCGAGTCTGTGCTCCATAGTAGTTAGGCTTCGGGCGTTTATCTTCCCAGATGGCATCGTGTGCAAAGCTGGGAACCTCATTCTTGAAGCATCGTGGGTGTGGTGGTTCCGAGCAGCCGGAATGGGATAGAAAAATGCTTCCCCCCAAGAAGTTGCACGTGAAGACTGTTGTATCCCCCTGACTTTGTTCGGATAATAGCGAGTGCAAGCAGGGTCTTACGGCTACGTACTTAGGCTTATAGGAACTGTGTTCCTACCATGGTGGAGAGTGCATACTGTTGATTACAAATCACGGCCGACCTCTCGCGCTCAACATTTTCGCCGTCGGGAGCGCCTCTGCGTATAAAGAAATTTTCTAGGCATCCCGGGAAATGTCCACAGTTTTCACACCAAAGTCTCAAACTTACCAGGCATTATGGAAATTATGTCAATCATTTATTTTTATTCAGATAATGTTTTTGATAAATTGTGATAAATGGTAATAGTTCAGGAACTCGTGTTGTTGAAACCTCAATGGAACTGGGCCTGGCAAACACGCTTCTGGGTCTGGAAATGGGTTTCCGCGAAATAGACGAACTAACAGGTGTCAGGGTAACCTAAATCAACACTCCAAAGCGGTAACATTTGTTGTGCATGTTGCGTCTTACCCTGATTACTGTCTTCAGACATGGCGGTCACCAAATCGCCTCTGGAGGCCTTCCACATCGCAACGTACAGTATATGCCTTAAGGTACCCAAAACGCCACGTGGCCAGCTCAGATTTGTTGTTGCTGCGCGAGATGACATAAGTCTTGGAAATTTATTAAATTTCACTATTTGTAGCTCCTATGTCTCTGGCACAGGTTGCGACAATATTTCAGGGGGGATATAGAGATCTTGGGCACAGTAATTAAATTTATGGAGCGGCGTCACCCCCCCCCCAAAAAAAAAGAGGTGTACGATAGATGTGTTTGTTCAACTAAGATATTACGGCCTCTACCAACCCTCACCCTCACCCCCCCCCTCCCCGACCAGTTTACTAATTGCCGCTAGAGGGACTGAGCCAATAGGTGCTGCTGCCTTATCCACCGACGTCGTTATTGATACTCTGTTATGCTGACGCTCGCATCTTAAACTATGTCTTCTATATATTAGGCATAGCACCTACATGGGTATTGCCTCCATTGTCTGTTCCCATGCCATATCCGTTTGCGAACTTGTTAAAATTGCCTCCATCATGTGCTGCTGATTTAAATCTCCTTTTGTCGGTCCTATTGCCCATAGGCTTGCATGTACAAGGCACCATGTGGTACGGACTTGTAGTTCCTCTCCATTAAGGACACGCCTTACTTGATTAGGTGAACCCCTTCGGGTACGAAAATGGTTCTGTCACCAATTAAAAATCCAGACTGTCGGATTTTTGTGGCCAAAGATTGACCATGGAGCATTAAAATGTTCGACTATATGATTAAATATTTTTATAGCGCCTTCATGCGCAAGAGAGCGTGGCAAGAGTTCAGACAAACAAATAGTGGCCCCACTAAACTTTCAGCCGGCAAATATGGAGATGTGAATATATCCTGTAAAAGAAAAAAGCCTGTACACGAACAATCAATCTTCATGGCTGAACCGATTACACGTGTACGGGAACACACACATCTATATATTTTAATTTGCACATGCACCTGTATTACCTTAGAAATAGCCCTGGTGCAGACTAGATTGTCTCATGTTCTAAATTACTCTGCTATTACCCCAGCTTTTTCTGATAGGTTCTTATAAATTTATTGTACTTAGTGGGAACCTTTTGTCATGCCACTTTGTAATTCAACGAAAATAGGCCTACGTGACTGTTTTCAACAGTGTTAATCAGCATCCGATTGTTTATGTGAAGTTTAATTAGAATATACTGAAGAGTATCTAGCCCCAATACAGATGCTGTCCCCATGCCGAGGTGCTTTGAAAGAGCATCATCTAGATGAAATTTACGAAACAATTCAGATATTAAACGCTGGTGTGTCAGTATGCCTAGAGTAGCCTCATGCTTCGCTAAGCACATCATGGCTAAGCCTGGCCAACAAGCAGCATCCAGCTTCCGTCCATAAAATCGACACATAAGGCCTACAGCTATAACAAAAAGTTGGAGCTCAGTGGGTCTAAGCATTACCCCTGAACATCTTTCGAATACGCCAATTACAACCTTTACTCTGACGCGATTGACGGATGAAGTTACACCCTCACCTGTTCACTGCCAATGATTATGTTTTTAAGTATGAACTCATAAAGAGGTCCTGGAAGTGCACAAAGTCATGTGCGTGTAGCGCAGAGTGTCTCCAAACTGAAAGAACCTTTTAAAAGCAAAACACAAGCAGCTCTGTTGTTGAAATGTGAAAATAAAAGTGCGTTGTTTTAAGCACCGAATAAAAAAGAAACTACCCACTTTGTTGGGCTTTGTACATAAGTGTTGAGATTTCTTCAATTTTCGGACATCTGTTAGAACATTGGTTAAAATATTTCATCACGATTTAAAAAGCTGCGCAATTAGTAATGGATGGGCTTCGGACAGCTTTCAGTTAACAAGGGGAGTACATCAGGGACGCCATCTGTCCCCATATATATTTACTGTAGCCGTGGAAAAGTTTAGGAATAATTATTAGACGAGAAAATAAAATCAAGGGTATCACAATAGATGACGTCGAACAAAAAATCTCGCATTTTGCCGACATCACAGCTTTATTAGTTATGGCCACAGAAGAAAACATTTTAACCTATTTGATATATTACAAGAATTTGAAATTATCTCAGGATTGAAGGTTTACAGTCATAAAACTAATATATTAAGAATTTGAAGAATGAAATTTAGCCATCTTATTCTGAATAAAGATTTACAGCTGAAGTGGACCAATGACATAGCTACTATCTTCGGAGTAAATCTAACAACAGACAAGGGTAAATTATTAAACATAAATTAGTCACCGAAAATACAAAACATGAAGTAAAATTTTAACATGTGGGAAAGACGACTATTTTATTTGCTTAAAGAATCAAAAGCTTGGGTTTGTCTCACCTTATTTATTTAGTATCAGTGATTCCAAACCCACCTGTAAATATGCAAAAAGAAATAGAACAAATTATATATGGCATATTTAAAGTATACACGCGTGAAACGACTTGTGTACTGAATCAAATGCAGCATGGGAAACTTTTGCATATAAACAGATGGATATTCCAATGAACAGCCATTGATATGTAAATGTACTTTAAATGCAGTAGACGTACAAAGTTTAAGTGGAAGGATAAGGAGCGAGTTCTGGAAAAATGTAGTACTAAGTTGGGCAAAAATACAACTTGTCTAATCCAACGGATGTAGGGGAAACTAATGAAGATATATTATTGTATAATCACATGTTAAAATAAATGACTAGTTTATTTTCTATAGTAATGGTACAAAAAGGAATAATGAAAGTGAACGATTTAATGAGACCAGACGGAAATTTTTACAATTCCGATGAATATAAAACAGATACGATTTGAATGTTAACTTTATAGACTACTATGGAGTACTGTCTGCTATACCAAGTCAATGGAAAAATGTATTAAAGAATAACAGAGTTACCAATGAAATTTTAAAAACATATTTGGATAAAGTAATGGAGATAGAGAAGGTACCAAAGTTTATATATTCTCGATTGGCACAAAGTTACATCACTCCTCTCATATGTTTAATTCTCAAATGGAAAAGAGATCTTAACATAGGTACGATATAGATTGATCGTACTGAATGGGAAGAGGCTTTTACAAAATGTACAAGGCAATAATATCATCTGATCTCCGAAGTTTTCAGTTTAAATTTATGTACAGATGTATATGAAGTAACGAAAGATTATATAACTAAAAATTAACAGACACTTGCTTATGTTCCTTCTGTGGAAGAGAGGTAGAAATATTAATTTTGGAACTGTAGTATTGTCCAAGTTTTTTGGAATCAAGTATTTGGTAAATGTAAAAAGACAGATGTCGCAATAGTTCGGTTTAGTATTATATTTAAGTAACTTAGGAAAACTTTATAATTAGTTTTATTTGCAAACAATACATTTACAGGTGTAAATCTTTACCCGGTTAAAATACATAATACAAGCTTAAACACATAGAACATGGAATTGCAGAGAAAAAAAACAATGTATCCACACATACTAAAAAAATGGAGGAGTCTACTTATTCAATGATTTATTATTGCTGTTCCTAAAACTGATGTCCTTTATTTAACTTGATTAAATATATGTAGCCACCAATCTACAGTCTGGTCATCAGACCCATTGACTACCACCATTGTGGCGCTATTAGCTTTGTGCATTCGCGCTCAGGTGATACGGCCCCACCTCCGATAGTCTGACGGCTCTTATAGCATGCTAGGGTGGCTTTGTCATATTGAGCGACAAGTCAAGATCATCACATAAAAATTACTTTTTTTTTTATCTAGGCATCATCCACATTGGGACGTACCAGATTTGTATGAACATTTTTTACCTGTAGGTCTAATACCGTCGAATGAATTTATGTTTCTTTCATATGTCCCATTCTACATTTCTTGTATGTAGTGGCTGTTCATGTCGTAGCAAGACTTAGTTAGAGAATATTAAGGTCATAGCAAGCTTGCTTGTTTCCAGTGCAATGAAATCATCAATCCCAATCTTAAGTTTTATAGTGCTTCGATTGGCCTATCCTGGAGGTACGACACAGGTATAGGGATTGGTCCTGATTTATACACAATTATTTGCATTGTATGGAGAGAGTTCACAGTGATGAAGCAGCTCATACGTGTGGGCGTTTTGATGCAAGCTTGTACTTAACCCGTTTATAGCGGGAAAAAACTCCTCCTACTGGAATCACGAGGAATAGATTGAACAGCTCACTACTCACGATATGCTCATTGGGAACTGTTTCAACCTCGTGCTGTCTCAGTCTATTCCCAACGATCCTGTCATGTAGAATTCTATATCAGCCAATGGCTCTTTTTCCCTTCGTCATAAATAACTACAGTAAATTATTACGCATATAAAATATGCTTATCCGTGCAGTTTGAGTAAATGGTAAGTTCTGCCAATTGTGTAATCGTTAAATTGGTCAAAGTGTCGTGTTCCGTGAAGCTATTAACATATATTTCAGCTGTATCACTAGTTGCTGAGTGTTCATGGCCTTGTGAAAAACGCAAAAACCGTAGGCCCAAGTGCTGCTGGAGTACAATTAAGAATCACGCGATGATATTGTTTAGTTCCTATTAAGAGGCCTCCCGTTGCTTGTTTGCAAGGTTGCGGACATGTGTGTGATCGCAGAAGCATATAAATTCTGGTAAACAGCATTGTAGCGTGCGTTTCATTTGTCACCTTTATATGGCTAGTGGCTCCCTGGATAATCTTGTTTTGAGGTGTCACTCTCAGGCCTGTTGCTAGCAGCTATATTTTTTCTCCTCCTGGCAGCTGTCCTAGGCTGCCTGGTCGAGCGCAACCAGTAAATTTAAATGTAATCTCTTCAGTCTCAATTATGCCATACCTTAACCCTGTCGCAAAATATCCTGTCTAAAGCTTTCAGGCAGCGGTTAATAAAATAAAGCCCCTTCACATGCTTATTCTGATGACTGAGCCGCATTACCTTATGTCTCAATCCTATAACTGCGGAGGGATGGAACTGATCACATATGCCCCATTAACGTTACTATAAAAAGTTAAATATCAGGTTTCATAGGGGTTTTACACCTTTCACTATCACGTTGCACAATATCGTGTAAAATGCCCCACTCAGTTACACCAAAATGCAAGTGCAACGTTCGATGTAGTGAGGTGATGATTTAACATTAGGCGTCAGCATAAAAGAAACTGATGCAAATATGAAGCCTACTTTCACAACGGTATAGCCTTTTTGGCATGTGTGGTTATTACTCAGCCCAAGGTACAGGAGGGCATTCTTGTATGTTTATAGGTAAAATCGGAACGTATACTGAACGTGTTACCTCCGTGTTTCATAAATAAGGCCAAATGAATTACCAAAAGCAGAGAAAGAGTACCAACAATAGACAATCAGTATTTAGAGATAACTGCCACTGGGAATATGTCTCCAGTTGACTCTGATAACCAGTTGACGTACTTACAAAGAACTTTGTGTGATCTTAAAATTTGATCCTGTCATATTTGGAATCAAATAGACATATGAAGCATCATTTGATGATGTTAGGGACCAGCCATTCGAATCTTCGGATGGGGGTTGGAGGTGGGGGGCTATGCATGTTTCAACAATAAATGATGTACGTCTCAAAATCAATGAAAAAATAATGTACTGTCTCATTTACCTTAAAAAAATTAAGTACTGCTTGCCAAGTCAAAATTTTTTACTGTTTATAGTAAAAAATTTGTACTATTCAATTTAGCAATGCTGAATACTCTTGGCTGCTTATATTGCCATTCAAATATTCCGTATAAATTAGCTAGAACTCTTACTTAGTGTGTGCGTTTCAATACAAGTACTTTGGTGTCAAGCACATTTTCGGTTCACTCATGTTACCCATTTTCTTGCAACATATGCACACTTTTTTAATGTACTTCACATGTACTTTTAATTTCACATTGCTGAATTAAAACTTGAGTCATGTTTTCCTCAGTAAACTCTGCGCAATACACACAGAGTGCGCCAAGTAAAGCTGCAGATTTTGATTATAAACCATAATATTGATGGGAGTGAGATCAACGATGGTTACCTTTAGCTCTGAGAGAGGTTACAGTACATGAATTGGAATTTCGTAATCAAACTTTACGGCCATTAAATACAGACACAGTAATATTCTCTCTCTCTCTCTCTCTCTCTCTCTCTCTCTCTCTCTCTCTCTCTCTCTCTCTCTCTCTCTCTCTCTCTCTCTGTCTCTCTCTCTCTCTCATTTTCAGATAAGCAAAGCCATGCACTGTATTAGTCATTCCATAAGGTGCTATGTGGATATTATTATGCATATTAAAATGTTTTTGCTGCATCCCACACTTACTTCATCTTTTCATGTCTAGTTCCAAGTTTGCCCAGCTATGATAAAATACTGTAAGTACATTTGCATATACATGCAGAATACTCACTATTGTTGTGGTGATGTGGCAATTTAACCTTAAAGTGCTTCATTTGAGTCTGATGCAACAGGTTTCCTCTGAACACTTCTTGTACTTTGGCTGCAGGGTTGTCCAGAAGAAACCTGTTGATCGGAGTCAAATTTTCTGGTGAAACTTCTGAATTAAACCTTGGCTTGGAGGTACTTTTATGAAAGGTCGCTTCAGGAGGCACTTGAATCTGAAGTCAGTTTTACAGTGCAAGTTCAAACAGATAAATATCTGGTTCCAGTCCTCTATTAGGGTTCATAGTGTCACAAACACTTTAAGGTGTGTAATTGGAAGTACTTTTCCCCAGTGACATGCATCGATGGTAGTTTTTTTTAGACTAATGACTTTTTTCTACGTGGCATGTAGACTCTTTTTTTTTTTTTTTAGTTTTATTTATCTTTGGTATACTAAATCAAGCTTCTTAGGCGGGTCTTCAAAAGGACTTCCAAACTTGCAAAGGTCTGATTTTATCGATCCTTTATTTATGTTTTCATTTTATTAGAGAAACCAAGATTTTTTTTTCAAATTGAAGTGATCAATCGTATATGCTTGTATGAACGGTACATGAAGAAAGAATATTCATATTGACAAGGTGATGTTGGTAAGAACATTGTCCCGACATTAACATATCAATCTTTAATACTGGGGTAAAAGTGTGCAATAGATATTCTAGAATATGTAAAACCAGTATTGTATTTGTGTCTTTTTGTCCAGACCCTCTGCCTAGTAGTCATTACCCTGTCCCACAGTCCGAACTCTTTACTCTCCATAAGCAAACCTGTCACTGTCTTACCTATATACATATGCAAGTACTATTGTCCATATTGCACCCGTACTTCTGTAGAAGTTTGACATGGCTGTATTGGCCCAAATGAATTAAAGGGTCTTCTGCGGGTAACTACTCAAAACATGTTTCAGAGCCTATACCCGTTCATGTCTCTCTGATTAGCTGCTCCTTGTCTCAGCTAAATATTCAGCAAAGACAACCCACATAATAAAGAATCAATACATATGAACGTGGCAAATGATGAATTAGCTAAATAACTGAAGTTTTGTTTATAACTGCAGAGCTTTATTTTGAAAGAAGAATACCTGTGAAACAAAAATAATTAATTAAATTGGTATCATACAAGTTCAGATACGAACAATTTGACTTACCCCTGAACCAGTATGTACCCTTTCTAGCTGAAAAGTTTATCCTAGTTAAACAACATGCCAGTGTATATTGAGGTAGAAACAAACTGGGGCATTATACTCAATCCCAGTGTTTGTAAAAAAAAAAAAATGTTGGACCAGACCACCTGTAAAACCTACGGAAATCCTAACAGGTACTGTAATAATGGACGTCCTGCACCAGAAATGGAAAACAAACCCAACGATGACACCTACTCCTCACATTGAAAGTCTCCAAACAACAAGCTCTATTTCAGTGTCCAACCCTGAGTCAATGTTTCAACGAAATGTTTAAGGTTTGTGACATTTGCGAAAATAGTGTCAATTTTGAGTATTTTTAATAGTGAGTAAATGTGCATTTAGGCATGTCAGGAAATGATGAAGGTCATTAGCATTTACGTCAAAAACATGTTATCAAGGCATAATTTTTCTTAACACGATTTTAAGTACAATTATGAATTTTGTAACTGTCGTCGGCCGCTGCTTGCTACTGATAGTCCCTGGCAGGTTTAACCTCACAGAAAACGTGTAAGCCTTAAATGCCTGAAAGTGAATATTAAAACAGAATGATGCGAAAAGATAAAATTAAGTATCAAAAACGGCAAGTCTTAACTCTCAAAAATTATTGAAGCCAAACTTTCTAACCATCTCTGGATATTTACAGCAAAGTTTGTAGAAATATTTGATCAAAAGTACATCATTGAATTCTCTTGACTAACGTTTATTGTAAAAAAAAATTTGGTCCTGGATGCAAAGTCCACAAATTTAGAACAAATACGACCAAATCTCAAAATTTGTGACAAAAATGTATTCTATCCAGTAGTTTCCGAAATATTCCTTTCCGGGAAAGGATAGTTCACTGCTTCAAAAATAAACTCATGTATTTTGTCATAGACTTTAATACCAAACCTGTCGTTAGTGAGCCGAATATCCGAGTCCAGAAACACATCTCTGAAACCATCTGCATTGTTTCCCTCCAAATGGATAACTTATGGGTAAATTTCTTTGGCAATTTCACTCAAAAAGTTTATGTATTTACACAAGCAATGCGATCAATATATCTTGCGTTGTTTGATAACTTTGTAGCCATTTTGGAAGTCTTTGTTCATCAATTTATCCATATACATAAATTCAAAACAGGTTAGATACAAATGTGCAAGTAACAGGGAGCAGATGCTATTTGTTGGAAAACCAATGGTCTGCATGAACAAAAGTATTATTCAAACAAAATTTTGTAGCATTTACCAAAGTTCAAAAAGATTTAACGTTACTTTTTGAATATTTATTGTTTAACCAATATGCTTTCTTTGTATATGAATAAATATTTATGTTTGAAAAGTGTAAGATTTAACGTTACTTTTTGAATATTTATTGTTTAACCAATATGCTTTCTTTTTATATGAATAAATATTTATGTTTGGTTTACCATTATGTTAAAACAAATTGCTGATTAATTCTGAAAGAAAACTTTTGACTTCATCTATGGGTAGATTTGTGGACAGCGTAGAAAAATTCAGAACATTTGATATTTTTTCTTTTACATCTTTGACTTTAGATGCAAACTTGGAAGAATTGCTTATACTCATAAAATAATATATTTCACAGTTTTTAGAAATTGAATTGCATATTACAGTATTTACGGAAATGATTCCCAATTGCAGTCAAGCACAATGTTATTTCCTTTGATAATTGTTTGGCTGTACATTTTGAAGCACCGGCTATGAATCTTGATTTAAAAGGGTGTTAATGTTATTTCGGTATCCAGTACAAAAGTGGAATAGAGGAGTCCTCTTTGGAATTCTTTTATATTAGAATTCCTTTTCATTTCATCTTTATGTGTATTATCAAATTATCAATGGATTTTTGTGAAATTTTCTTACGGCATTTCCTCTTGTGTCTGAAATATTGTTTATACCAAGTTCATTTATCAAAACATCCAGATAATATTTTTTTGCAGATGATCCCAAAATTGTTACCTGCTTTATCATTGTTAGTGATTACAAATATTTTTGTAGTTGTTTTGTTTGACTGCTTTTGAAACTTTATGCTGTTTTAAATTAACCGTATTGAAATTCTTAATGTGGGATTTGTAACGATAAATTATATTTCTAAAGACTCTTTTCAAGTTCGATAACCATCCTAAAAATTTCTGAAATTCCATTTTTCTTTCGTTGCCTGTTTCATACAGTAGGAATCAAATGCAATACATGTATCCTGAAAAATTCTTTCAATGTTCAACTTAGGACATATCCGAAATTTTGTACCTTTTTTCATAATTTCTTTTAAACTTGAATTATGTTTAAATCCGAATTACCTGTATATACATGTTTGTGGTATGGATCGACAAAATTAGAATATTTACTGTTAGATATACTGTTAGACATGAAGTCACAGTTCTGATTCCCTGCGATATCCTCAACAGTAATTGAAGCCAGAAATGTCTTGTAATTCATGATATTTGTCCAATATTTATAGGGAATAACGGGGGGATCTTTTATTTTGCATTCCTTGGGAATCATGTTACGAGCTAATTTGCAATTTGAAAAGGGACTGGATGTTCAGTGAATCAATGATTTGGTTTTCGAAAGGAATACTGCAAAACGTTTTCTCCATTTTTTTTCTTATTATAATCTGGTATTCGAATGGTTGTTGTGCAAGCATACATATTTCATAAACGCTTTGCAGAAATGAGTTCAGAATTAGTAAGACTAAATATTCATGAATTCTGGTTATATCTCGAAATGATAATGCATCAAAAGCTATATGTAATTGATCAATGCTATTACAGAAGGCCTGTAGTAAATTTTGAACAATGTCTTTTGTATCCGCAGTCCTAAATTTCCTGTGTTTCCGTGATATTCTTTGTCCGTGACTACTTATTCTTCCTTGAATACCAGCCTGATTATTATGAAAAGGTGTGTGACTGCTATCAAGAGTTATAAAGTCTAAATTCCTAACATCACCGACGCCTGAAGTTCTGTCATTGAGTCCATTTGTAATTATTTTCTTGTGTTAACTTATAACTATGTTGGTCTAACAACTTTGGCTCTATGTAATCAATAATTTGTATCCGGTATAACATATGTTGTCTCAATCATCAGGGAAATATTCATTCAAATATCCAGAATTTAAGCCAAAAACATGTCGGTCATTAGCACACTTGCAATGCAGCATATAATACTGTGTATT
This sequence comes from Hermodice carunculata, assembly GCA_964020975.1. Taxonomy (NCBI): domain Eukaryota; kingdom Metazoa; phylum Annelida; class Polychaeta; order Eunicida; family Amphinomidae; genus Hermodice; species Hermodice carunculata. The sequence goes on along the minus strand of OZ026622.1, from coordinate 61,394,878 downwards.
CATGACACTTTGAAACATTTGAGTAAAGTTAGTCAAAGAAAATATTAAAAGTACGCTGATATAAATGGTGCAAAATAATGTATCTTACGTGACTATAGTATGGGAAGTCATGGCCAAAGATGCTATCCCATTTTATACAGATACATGGATTGAACTATACTGTGCAACATAAATAAAACTGGTGCTGTCAGAATATTTCTGTTTTCTTTCTTCTCCCATGTTTACCCAAGAATATCCAGTCATAAACTTTGGTATTTTTTGTATGGTTTCTAGGGTGCAAATATTAGAATTTTAGTGACAAAATAGGCCTTCAAATGGAGCCCTATTTTGTCATAACCTCTGCATTTCCCGGGCCTTTGCCCCCTGGACCCTCAAATGATTTCTTTTTAGAACATCTGTGTTTTCATAATTTTCAAATGGACCAGACATATTTAAGGTTTCTAAAATGCTTCCCTGGACGTTATGTTTCTTACAGAATGGAAGCTAAAATTTATGCATCAATGGGTTTCAGTATTAAAAAACTACTGTGAAGTAGGGTGGAAAAAATAATTTACTGTTATGGTCAACTTAAAAAATAGTGTATGGTTTACTAGAATGCATAGCCCTCCCCCATAACATTTTAGTGGTTTGTCCGTCATTTATTTCGTATTTACAAAGGTTGGACCTTTGATGCAGTATTTACACGTAGTGCTGGTGGCCTTAATCTGTTTTTAACTGATACGACTTATTCAACAAATATGCAAAAGTATAATCTGCATCCACATAGTTTCCTAAGAAATTGCCAGCAAATCAGCAAAAGGCAAAGTCCATAGCGCCACAGAAGTTCAGTTTGGATCATACATCCCTGTCCTTGTTTTAAGAATACCAGTAACATCGAAAACAAGTATCACAAAAAGTACTGTCTACCCTTTGTTTTGCTTGTCGATGCACCTTGAATATATTTGTATTCCGTCGTTATTATCATGATGAATATCGTGAAAATCATGCTTAATAAACTTATGCCACACCTTTTGCATGCTATTAATAATATTTTGTTACTTTGCCGAGTTTGTGGCAGTTATTTGCTTGTAAATAAAATGTTACCGTACAGTTCCTGCTATATATCATTGATTTTGTTTTTTACATCATTACTCAACATACATTCACAGATGCAGGGGAACATTCAGCCGGCTTATGATGTTTGTGAGAACAGGCAAAATCCGAAAAGCGCTAATTACGACAATACTTAAATGTGCAGCCTGTAGACATACATGGACATGAAAGGTTATTTTATTCCTCAGAATATCCTGCCTCAGTTTTTAACCAAATTTGCTTCGGGACTCGGCACATCACCACCTGGTGAGGAACTTTGTTTGATCCCTCCACAAGGTACATTTCTAACATTCAGATCAATGAGCGCAACCGGTTCGGGGAAGTCGAATGTGTGAAGTGTGAACAAACGGACACTTCCTATCCTCTAACCTTAATACAGGGACAGATCGACTAAGGTAATAAACTTTCTTACAAGGAGGCAAACCCTAATTATAACACTGGAAGTATAGCCTTGAGCTGTATAATAAAACCTTCGGCACTCTAACCCTTTCATGCTTTTGAATGCGTATCGAAAGAGCGCGCTGGCTGGTGACACATAATATTACCGGATGACACTTGCCTACCGGTAAGTAAAATACATAGGATTTGGGTTTCTTGTGTGTGGGTGCGTTTCAATCACAGATTCTACCAGTTCGTATCATTAAATTAGGCCAAAGACCATGAACCATGCCAGCATTCCGACAGACAGGTTACTGTCTTACCCTGTTTAACTGAAGAAGTAATTCTCTTCAGAAGTAAAGTAAGAACAGAGAATATGTTAAAGGAGTTTTTTGCCTCTCTGGCAAGGGAAAATGGGCATGTTTACAGGCCCGTACGCAAAGTAGAAAGTGATTCTGCTGATTATATGAAGAAGAGCTACGAGGGAGGGAAGCGACCTAGTGGGAGGTCCCCCTCTCACGGTAGAAAGCTTTAGTGAATGTGAATCAAGGGTGAATTTTGGAAGCCAAAATCATCCATGAGAAAATGGAGAAACTGAAGAAACGCAGAAGGGACGAAATTTTACGCACTGATTCTTGATTCTAACTTGCATAAAAAAAAAAAACAAATGGTACCACGCTGACAGTAAAAAAAAAAAAGTTACAAAGCAGAAGAAAAATAGGCAATGATTGAAAATTGAACTTTTGTGAATGAAGTGTTACATGAATATCATCTCACGGAAAGTTAAGACAATATTTCATGCCTACCTGGATACTATCTTAAATGGTTTCCTTCATATGTATCTATCTATATATTATGCGTACACAAATTAAGCCAGTGTAGCACATTCACCTGGAGCATATTCTCAGCTTTCCTCTGATACACATCCTGTAGCACATTCACCTGGAGCATATTCTCAGCTTTCCTCTGATACACATCCTGTTGCATTAACTTAACCCTTTCTCCTTAAAATGGCACCAGATCAACATTTTTTCTTGTTCTTCCAGTATCAGAGAAAAACATTTTGAATCAAATTGTAGATACAATCTATCAAAATAACAGGTGCCAAGTCATCAGCTTTCCTTGGCGCTCGCTATTGTTCAACATGCACCAGGGAAAGATTTTGATTCCGTCTGATTGCAAGCGAGAAAGCGCTGAATATAGGATTGTCTTCTGCAGTGACCAAATATATTTTTCATTGTTAGCTACAACCTATTGGTGAATATCGATGCTGCCGGCCACTGACATCTGGTGCCCATAAAAGCACCATACGCCGCCCCAAGCACCCGTTGTCGTGCTTTTGGAATTCAGTAAATAGAGTAATAAGTTAAATGACGATCACCTTTGTGGAAAGTGTATTATCGGTTTCTCAAAATCTTGCCTTTAATCAAACAGCACAATTCAAGCAGGTCGTGGGCGTTAAAAAGTACTACAACATATTTCTTCCCTTGAATGTCATTTCCGTGATGCAGGATACCTATATAGCGTACTGCTTGTCTACAAAGCTGGCAAGACGCTACTTTTTATGTTGCTCATCCTACCCAAGAAATATGCATATGAAATATCAATAATGCAGCTGAATCACAGGAAGCTATTTTAGGTTTATAGTAAAGCTACGACAGATTGGTTGGCATGTGGTAGTGCTAATGATGCACGGCTGATGGAGAACTAACAATTCAGAAAACCAAAATAAATATACTTTAATAACAGGGCACCTGCGTCACACTCATATTCTTGCTGTGCGGTTTGTAATGCCACACCAACCATTTTGTCTTGAGCAAACCGCATTTTGAACTATGGCAAATACTGAGACACAAAATGAGTACTAGAACACTTTCCCCCTTAATCAGCCAGAATAGTTCAGTGTACTGTTACGGATTTGTTCACAATGCTTATAAAGCACACATTGCTCATTCGCAACATTTTTGGTAGACACCAAAAATATTTAACTCGCAAGACTCCTCGAGACAAGATGAATCATTATAGTTATAATTCAGAGCAGTTCGTTTTAATTTAGTCACAGTTGATACTGATAGATTTCAATAAAGAATTGCAAAAATAAATACCAGTATACGTGCAGAGGGAAATTCAAGTAAAAAAGGCACATTACAAGAAATGCACGCTTTTGATGACACAGACCAAGACAGTTATGTTTCTCTCATAGGCAACATAGATTGGTCGATAAAAGTGATAAATGCTTCGTAAGTATTGAGAAAAGACATTACGCAAGTAGATCTATTACAAAATTATCAAGGAATGATTTGCAAATTAAGAATCCACATTTCATTATCCGCGGACCAAGTATCTGAAGAGCACATTTTCCAAAGAAGACAACATGTATCATGTTATTTCGAGGGGGCGGGGGGGGGGGGGTCTTGATCACAGTTCACAGGAAAAAATTGTTTTCACAGTTCACAGGAAAAATTATTCAGCTTATATGCATATTCACGATTCACGAGCAATGGCTTAATCACGAATCCCGAAAATTAATTTTATTGTTCCACAGATCACGAAAATAAAAAAGATAGGGTCACGAAAATACCCTTGCCCCCCTCTATTTACATTTGTGAAATTAATTTACTGGGGAAAATGCAAAACAGTTAATGGAAAGTCTGCTCTCCCTTCACCAGATGTGGAAAAAAATAATGTGCGAACCAAACTTAACGAATTCAGCAAACCTTGAAAGTGATCAAAAAATAAAAGTACAGTCCTTACTCTGTTGGCTTCCTTAGGCTTAGAAAAAGGACACTATTGTTACTGTTTTAAAAGTTGTATATGCGATGGTTGCTAAAACTCTTGCAGTCTGATTTGCAGAAATCTTTACCATCTACAATAAGGGAAGATCGAACTGGATACCATAATGGTCCATTCATTGAGGAAAAAGCAAATAATGTGTAATATAATTTAGCATTACAGCGCTCGTAATTGAAAGGGATTATTATTATCTTTACCTGATTTTTAAATAGCTTTTGACACCATCGTACAGCATTATATGCAAAAAGTGTTACTAGATTTTTATTTTGTGGAGATATGCAGAATATGTGTATCGATAACTTATTGTGATGACTGTAGTTACGTAATTAAGAACTGATTTACAGCAGAATTCGTCTTGCTAATGCGTGGTGTAGGACAAGATTTTCCGCTTGCTCAAATTTTTTCTGACTTTTTTTGTAGTCGAGCTACCAGCTGTTGGGGTAAAAGAAGTTAATGCAGGTCAGTTTCCGGAGGGGGGATGTAAATATAACAATTGTTCAAACCATCATAGTATAGCACATTTTTTTTGCCGGTAAACAGTGTAATGGAATAATACTAAGTAATTTTTCCTTTGATTTATAAACATAATTAAAAAGAGGAGGTTTAAAATGTTTTTTGAATTAAACAATCTAATTGCTGGCTTGGAGTATCCATATTGAATCAAGCCTGTGATCGTCCAATCTTTCGTTATGATCGCAAATTTGAAACCCTGGGTATTATGTTCGATGAAAATAAAATAAAAGCAAGTTGTGAAAGCTGAATTCTGAATCAGAGCTTCTTTGTTGTAAACACATACTAAATTTGTGCAGAATAAAGATATATCATCAATTAGCCAAAAAAAAATGGTTTAAAATATCCAGACAAGTTCAAAGTTCACGCAACATGGAAACTGTTGCTGCGGGACTTTACTCGTTTTATGAAGGTTTTATGTTTCTTTCAAACTAATGTGATGTAAATATCACTGATTTGGAAAAGCCATTGTTGTATAAAGAACATGTAAATGTATGGAAGCACTTTCAATACTAACTTCCTCCAAACAGTTTTAAGATAGTTTGCTGTATTTTTTTCTTGGATTCTTGCAATACATTGCAGTAGACAAAATGGCACATTTTTCAGATATTATAACTGGCAGGACAGGACGGTAATTCGATAAACAAGATTGTAAATGAAACAATGACTTTTTGAACAAAGAAGGTTAAGAAGGAAAGTTCGTTTCAAAACACATTGGCAACTTAAACTATTTATGTACATTAACCCTCTATGTTATCAAGTTCTATGCTGAATTGGCGACTTAAATTTGTTATTCATGCTACATGCAGGCATTTTTAAGAATTCTGTAATTACCAATTTGGTATAAAACGTGGACACCATTATTTAATATTGTTGAAACACGATCAATTACATTTAATAAAGCCTGAACTCTAAAAATAAGATGTGAAATACCATCACGTAAATTTGCTTGTACTTGAAGAAAGACTCTCTAAAATGTATTTGGTTGGATCTGAATTATGTGTTGCTTGTAGTTAGAAAAATTAGCAAATTCTTTTCGAGACATGCTGGAAATCTTCGTATCTTTCACAAATTGTAAGTAAGGATGTAAAAATGTCCGAAGGAAATAATACTTAAGCCAATATATATACACACAGAAAATTGTATTTTATAACCTTTTCTTTGCAGGTTTTCCCATACTGGTCCTTATAATTATGGGAACATCCTAAATATAAAGATATTTGTATAGGTAAGTACGTATGAGGAAACAAATGTCTCTAGAAATGTGTAGAGCCATCAAGTATGCTGTTTCATCATGTCATGCATGACTGATTCAACAGGTTAAAGCAACAACTGATGGAAACAAAAAGCGTGGAGCAAAATTGATGATACTTATTTGATTGCTGATACTGTGCAACTACTGTTGCATCTAATTAATTTATTTTAACCTGGAACAAAAATCGATCAATTGTCAATGTAAAGATGGAAAACAGTAAAGTATTTTACAGTTCCGGCCAGCTCTGACTAGACAATGAAAAGCGTGAGGGTCAGTTATCATTTATACCACAAAGACATGTTGATGATATAACCTGAGAGACTGTCTGTTGTCGCAGTCAGGTGAATGTAAAATAAGAGGGCTGTGACAGACATGTGCTCAGTTGACCTCTCGTGCACATGCTGAAGCTGTCCTGGGAACTATGATAGCAAGGTTACCGGTTTTACACCATCACCAATGTTGCCAACATGTACATAATTTGATTATATTAATGTTTATAAGTGATATGACCGGACCATTATAGATACTGCTAGATATCACAGGATTATGCAAATTAGGTCATCAAATATGCAAATTAGGTATTCGAAAATGTCATAATTTGATTCTTTGGATCAAAATACACAAGATTGCCAAGTTTGAACTTTTTATCTTGATTAGTTTTATTTTTATGGTGAACAATTGCTGTAATCCAGGGTTCAAGGGTCAACATGGGGTACCCTTTTTGATAATCCAGATTAACATTGTTCTTAATGTAATCTTGTACTTTGTCTTTGTCCAGTGAACCATCCCGACCTTTCGCTTTTAATTTTTCATAACTTTTTCACTATTTACTGGATTTTCATGAAATAAAAAGCTATTTCTTCAGAAAAATGTGGGCTTCATTTAAGAGAAAGAAAGAAAGGTATTCAAACAGTTTGAAATTTTCATGTGGGCAAGTTGAAGTTGAAGTTACTAAGACTGATTCAATAGCTTTACTTGGAGCGTTTTTCTTGCATTGTCCGCAAATTGTTCCGAGGGAAAGTTGTTGGCTAAGACTACATTTTGCTTCAGACTAGGCTTGGTGGTATTTGAATAAAAAGGTGTCTTGATGAGAAATTTGGATCTTTCAATCATTATATATTTAAGGACAGGTAAGACACCAAAAATAAATCCCACTTTAGTCAATCCTAGCTCAAAATGTATTTTCGTTAGGATAACATATCATATATGTGTGTACTTGTCATACTCCAAAGAATTTACATGTTCCGTATTTGGGTGTCTGTGATGTTAATTGTTGAATAAACAATTGAAAGTTGACCGCAAAGCATCCACCCCATGAATGTCGATATGAGTCACTAATTATTTGTGATAAAATCATAATCAAACTTGTATCTTAATCCTGACATATTGGCAACAAAAACGATCTTGCGATTTTTCATGTTTGGTTTCGTTTTTCTGTTATCCATCCTCAAAGTTTGACGTTTCAATTTTCCTTTTGATTTTCAGGATGTTCATTTTGTTCATTTCATAGAAAAAGAACAAAGCAAAATTTAGAAAATCGCTGAACGCTTTTGCTCTTCAGACATTAAAGAATCAAAAGCCGTTAACCGGATGAAATTTCGCCCAGCCATTTTCTTGGAGTAGCAGTTCGTAGGTGGGGCTCTCGTCCTATTATCCTTTCTGACAAAACCAGCTTCAAAGGCCTTTGATGTTGATCATTTGCCTCTGAAACAATACCATTTGCTCAAGTTGAGTTGATATTTGTACAAAACGTAGCAAACATCGTCCCTGAACATTTGGGGAGGTTTTCAATCAATTCTTGGCCAATCACATGAATAAAAGAGCCTTTGAAGTACGGAAAACATGATTCAGCGATCTGTCAAACGGCGATAGCGACAGTCTGGTTTCAAAGTGTGACGTCATGGAAGCGGCCCTTCCGGCCCCGTGACCTCAAGCCTGGCCACGAAAGTTGTGTTGCCTTGCTTCGGTGGGGCGGCCTGCGACCGCTCGTGGTCAGTGTACGGATGGTGGTTTTGGTCTTCCGCCCCCTGCCTCTTCGCCCCGTTTTTAGGGATAGTGTTTTATTGTATTTACTCGTCTCCTATCTGTATACTTAATGTAGTTAGCTTGTTAGACTTATCTTTACTACACTTTACTTAGTTAGCTTGTCATTATTTTGTAGTTGTTTTCTCAATGAGTTTCATTTCTCTTTCCTACCTGAGCTTTGTAACGCTAGTTTGTGTGTTGTTTTCTCTTGTGTTCACGTTTATGCTTATTTCAATGTGTTTATTTGTACTTTTATTTCCTCATCCCTGGGTTCCGATAAAGTATTATTATGTACATGGGTATCGTTAATTAGGGTGTCAGTTCCCCCCCCCCCCCCCCCCCCCCCGTCTGTCTTTTGTGTGAAGTACCACTGGGGTAATCCATCGCGGCACGGCCTTTGAAGTTTGAAGGGACATCGTCCGACGATTCCCGCTCCTCTTGAACATTTAAAATCTCCCTTCATTAGAACGCAAAACAAGCAAGAATATCTATAAAGTAAACCACTAAGGCCATGATATGTTACCATGTTTGCATCTTTTCCCTGCCCACAAGCATACTTTCGGCATGCTGCCTTATTTCGCATTGCCGCCTGATACCACTCTCTTTTTGCCATGGGCCGTTGCTACCTGCAGCCACGTGACAGGCTGTTAAGTATGATTGACGGGTGGCATTGTTCCGTTTGGCGGCTGAAAACCAAAAGAATGACACATGGACGTTCCATGTCCACATGCCTGTGTGTTTTTTTGGCGTTTTCCTCATATTTCTACTTAAGTTAAAAGCTCGAAATTTTGACAATTTATAGAAAGAACATTCATCTTGTAAAAACCGCTAAAATTTCAAAATCGGCCATGCAAAGGTTTTTGGTGTCTTAAGTGTCGTTAACGGTAATAAGAAAACGATGCTAGCAGTGATTAGAACCTTAAGAATTATAAAACTGAGCATGTCCGTGTCACCACGAACATGCAGCCTTCCATGTACATTTTGTCATTTATATCATTGTGACTCTCAGAAATCCACTATGGGAAAGCTTACATATGTGCCTTATTGGTCGTACTGGTCAATGAAGTTCATCTTTAATTTCCGCATATTCAATGTGGTCCTCTCGTGTAACTCAGAACTTCTTTGTTGCAGATGTACAAAAGAATGCGGTCAGAGGCTAATCACCAAGACGCCCTGCTAAGGAAGACACGAAAAGCTATACTCGTATAAATCTGAGGGCATGTATTATCGGCAGGTCAACTCAGCCAGCAGGGCAAACATTGTTTTGGATATTATTATTTTTTGCATAAGTGATGAATAATTCAGTAGATCTCACCAATGTGGACCCGCAATTCTATTTTTAACATTCTAATTGGTGCATCTTGGAGACGTTGAATCCCATTTGCAGGTGCATTTTTATACATATTAATGATTTTGGGGATTTCATGTAACATTAAGCCAGCATAAACGCCTACTATTCCAAGTACTACTATGAATGAACAGGCTAATAGACTAATCAAGATTATTTTAATGCAAGAACAAAATGTCCTTATTCGTGATGCTATGTGGACCAGGTACAGACATTCACGAAACCAGTACCAGGGGCATTTACGGCTTGCCGAGGAAGGTTACAATAAAACATTGAATAATTCCTTGAAAAATTCCAAAAAAGAAAAATAAAGCGTGGTGGAGGATAGTCAAGTATTTCTTAAATCGGAACCATCGTCAGACTATAGCGTCTTTACTTCACGAAGGCAAGCATGTATCGGACAGTGCAACAAAAGCTAGTATATTTAATTCATTTTTCTTAGATCAAATGAATATTGACACCTCTTCTGCTCAGAACCCCACAATTCCTGTCCATCCCCATAGAACAATGGGGCACTTGCAGTTAACCGAACAGGAAGTACTTGATATTCTTAAATGTCTTGATATCTCTAAAGCCTCCGGCCGGACGGCATCAGCCCTATATTTTTAAAGGAAGCTGCATGTGTAATATATAAACCTCTTACAGTAATATTTTATATGTCGTTAACCCCAAAACAGTTTCCATCTTTGTGGAAGGAAGCTAATGTGACTCCATTATACAAAAAAGGTGAAGAGAACCTCTGTTCTAACTATCGCCCTATATCCCTTCTAAGCTGCGCAGGTAAAGTTTTCGACAGAGTAGTTTTTAAACATGTATTTAATTTCTTTAGAGAAAATTTAGCCCTCTCAGCAAATCAGTCAAGTTTTATTCCATGTGATTATACAATTAACCAACTAGTTTCTTTATACCATGAATTGTCTCTTGCAGTCGATCAGCAAAAGGAGGTAAAACTTGTGTTCCTGGACATAAGCAAGGCCTTTGATAAAGTCTGGAACACAGGCCTTCTTTATCAACTCGAAAGAAATGGAATAACCAGCAATTTGTTATCTTGGTTTGGCGACTATCTCCATAACCGGAGACAACGGGTAGTTTTAAATGGTCAATCCTCAATCTGGGGCTAAATAACTGCAGGCTCTGACAGGGGAATATAGACGACAAAATGGCAGAGCAGGTGCCTTCTTCTGCCCATAAAAGGCGCTTTGGCCATCTCTCAGTTAGTGAACGAGAGGCCAAAAGACAGAATGCGATACCCAAAAATACTGTGAGAGAAACAGGAAGGCAGCAAACGCGCTGAAGCAATATCTGCTAGAAAAGGGGGATAGTGAAAACTTCGAGAATCTTCTGCCGCCAGACCTCAACCAGCTCTTGGCAGATTTCTACATCGATACTCGGACAGTTCATGGAGACTTGTATAAAGTTTCATCTTTGAACAATTTTTGCCATTCTCTGAAACGATACTTACAATCATCGCCATATAACAAAGGGTTAGACATTGTCAAAGACGATTGTTTCCGCGAGGCCAATCAGGCATTTACAGTTACGGCGTCGGATTTGAAAGCAAAGGGACTTGGCTCCACGGTGCATTAGCCATTTATCAGCGAGAGTGACGGCAAAAAATTGTACAGTTCCAGGTAGTTTAACCAGGATGGCCCTGTAGGCCTGTACAATAAAGTACAATTTGATGTGAGGCTATTTTTCTTTAGGGGAGGAATGGAAAATATGGCAGAAATGACGAAGGATATATTTACAATAAGAGTGGACCCAGAGGTAAATTTAAGGTACGTCTGCAAGGCCGGGGATGAACTGAGTAAAAATCATCGTGAAAGTGACAATGAAGCATTCAGTGGCTTTATGCCTGAGTGTCCAGACAATCTTCAATGGCCAGTAGCTTCATTTGAAATGTATATGTCAAAGCTGCATCTGGACTGTAATAGACTGTGGTAGCATGCACGTGACACATTTCTGCCAGAGGATCCTTACTGGTATGCCAGAAAACCTGTTGGTGAAAACCACTTGCAATCGTTTATGAAATGCCTCAGCATCAAGTGTGAGTTGTCGCAAGTGTACACCAACCACAGCATAAGAGTCACTGGTGCCACAATCCTCAACCAGTCAAAATTCAGTGTATCACAAATAAGGTCAGTGACTGGCCACATAAGTGTCAACTCCCTGGCAATTTACCAACGAGTTTCAGATGAAGAGAAAATTGACATGGGCCAAGCACTATCAACTGCTGTTGGAATTTCCACAAATGCTTTGGTACCTATAAAGCCAGGCGGAAGTCAAAGCCATCCTCAGCACTCTGCAACTTCACCCATAAATAGGCCTTGTGTGGACTGTGGCCCGGAAGGGACAAGCAGCGTGTGCATTCAAAGTAGGTTACATATGACGTAACTAATCCTGATGCAAATGTAATGCTGAGAATGATTTCCCAGCAATATCTGGTTTAGATGTCGAATCTGTTTGCCACTATTGATAGGGCAGGCAGAAATGGAAAGCAGGGTGAAATTGCTAGTTTGTCCCATACTCAAGTTTCAGCAACCTACAATCGCTCCCCTAGGCCTACATTACCCCTGCCACTACAGGTCCATAATGTGCAAACTTGAATGTTTCATAGTTAACAACCAAGTGACAGATACACCATGTTTATTATCTCAATTTGCATGTTGGACTACAGTTTCCAGTTGTGTATTTTGAATTTACCGTGTTTACAAAAATATATTTTGATGCATGGAACATTGAACATTATTGACATTTACTTTTTTCTATTGTAGGCTTGGCCTAAGCCTGCATGATGTTCATTTGATTGATGATGAAATCTGTGATACCATGTAGTTATTACATGTACTTTAGGCCTAGGTCTGAGCAGATTCAAAACCTATAAATACATAGGCCTACTTGACTTTTGCTGAGCACTGCTGAAATCCAAATGATAATATGGAACTCGTGACAATGAAGCCTGTCATTACATGTTCATATGGTACGCCCAAAGATGCCAGTGTGATTAGTCATTTAATAATCACAATGCTCCTGAAAGGTGTAATATTCAAGTGCACTACACCTGCTATTTTCCTCCTTTCAAATATTAAAACTTGTTAATTTATGGAGCATGTTTGTCTTTAGTGTTTCATATCCACAGTTAAGGGCCTCCGGTTATCCACTGTTAGGCCTACTGTTTCATGATCATAAGTATTTTGGATAGAATTCAATAGGTTAAACTCAATTGAAACGGAATCATCCAAGGGGTAAAATGGAATTTTAAAAATATTAAAATGGAAAACCGGAGGCCCTAATGGTTCCACATTATGATTGGAAAGATCCCTAGTAAGTCAGAAACTACATAAAAATGGAATTAATTCTTACACACTGGTAGACTGGGCAATACAGCGAGCATCTCCCACGAAGGGAACTGATACTAACCAAGGCTGGCGCTTCAGGTAATACCAGTTCCCTTCGTGGGAGATGCTCGCTGTCTTACCCAGTCTATCAGTGTGTAACTAACAGTATCAGTATCGTAGCCTGTAGAGATGCCCGGAGAGTCTATGTCCGCCAGACAGGAGGATACAATCACAGGGGATCTTCACAAGCAAGCATACTGAATGGGCGTAGAGTGATCCATGTGTCCCAAATACCAGCAACAGATCATATGCTCCCATGTAACAGAACAGATGCCATTAAACTGGATTATACAATAGAAGCAAAAAGGAGAGAAATGCCGACTTGGCATTTGTCATCCCTTTGGGAGTTACTAAATGTTACGAGCGTAACGGATTTTCTGAGCTGTATTAAGTTATGTTCAGGATTCTCTCCTATGTTAATATGGTATTTTCCAGTAAAATTTTGAATGCTTCATGGCTTAAAATCAGCATCAGAAACATTAATTACCAAAGCTTATTGGTTGGGATTCACAAATGAAATCATTACTTGGCTACGTGATACAAAAAAGCGACTGTACACAGTATGTAAAGTACTCAGGGAAATGGACCAATAAATGTCGTGAATAGTTTATAGAGGTCAAACACTTACATTCCTATTCATACGTGTGCTGATTTGTTATGTAGATTGAGTCTCTGATCTATTTATTTTTTGTCCTTTCGTTCGTTCGTTCGTTTGTTCGTTCATTCCTTTATTTATTTATTTATTTATTTATTTATTTATTTATTTATTTATTTTATTGTTTATTTATTTAGCTATTTATTTATTTATTTATTTCTTTATTTATTTGTTTATTTACTTATTTATTTATGTATTTGTTTGTTTATTTAGTTATTTATTTATACATCCATCCATCGATTTATTAATTTATTCATTTTCCATCGCTTGTTCATGTGTGTGTGTGTGTCGCGCATAGTACATTACTTTAGCCAGTTCTTCATGAGCCTTCTCATACTACCCAAGACTGGACAGTTTTCACGTGATAACTCAAAATGCTTTGACATTTTGAGGCCCCCTAACTCTGCGTTGTCAATAAGACATCTTATCCTCTTTAGATGTACAATGAATAATGTACCACTTGATTGCTATTCCAGTCCTGCTGTCGTGTCTGGTGATGTTCATGTAGATAGACATGTCAGGATTTGGACGCTTTTAGACTTGGACTGATTTTAACTGCACTATTGATACGTAGTAGTCTCACTACTATAAGTTGTGAGAGCATTTTCTGTGAGATGTTGTCACTATCTATGACCCTTAAAACGTCATATTCAACTTGCACGAGCAGGCCGCAGGTCCCTAACGAAAGGTTCTATTCATTAGTGCCCACTGCATTCACCCATGACCTCCACTGTGGGTTCGTGTGCTTTGTTACCAATCCTGTGACTTTCGGCAGAGCACAAATTCATTAACCCCACTTAGATTTTTATTTCTCTTTTTTTCTTTGTTTACTTTCGCCCATGGTAGTTTTTTGTTTTTGCATTTTTTTCCCTCTACAAAATTTCCGTCAGTAAGCTTCTATGTTCAATTTCGGACGAGAATTATGGGACTCGATATTTCACAACTGTCACTTACAGAAAAAGACATGCAAGCTTAAGAGTAAAAACCGAAAAGCACCACATATGCCCATGGTATGAAAAGAAAATATAAAAATATGAAAAACAAGAAAGTAAAAGGCGTGATTTCATGACCATCACAGTTAATGACATTAATGAACATCTTCCCAAGTTTTGTGCCGATGAAAAACCAACCAAACAGCATGGAACTTTGAAGGAAGCCATCAAAAGATCGCTGTGCGATAAAAAACGAACCTAATTTAGTTGGGGGGGGGGGGGGGAGGGTGTTAAAAGTCCATTTAGTTTTCTATCGCACCACATGGATGTAAACAAAAAATATCAAACTTTTAACTTGCAAACGGGAAAAAAACCGTTTCCGCGATGATGAAAAACAAAGTCAATTTTAATAAATGTGAACCATCTTTTATTTGACAATTATTCAATATCAATCATTCATCCCGGGATGCGAGTCCTGCCTTCATGCTGTAGAATGGTAGTAATCCTAATCTTTAAAAGGCATCCTAAATACACCGCAATATGAGCTTTCTATCGTGGCAAAACCCTGTGTAATTTGTGACCACTACAGTACACATTCTGGGAGATCGAATTTTAAATGTAAAGTCGAGTTTAGTTTCAGGGGAAAGGGGGGGGGGGTCTGACCCAAAACGAAATTATTATCTTTTATTTGTAACCATTGAACTTTTGATGGCTTCCCTTAGTCAGGTGATCGCGCGTTTGTGTGAAGTGATTGATCAACACAATGGCCGCACCTTTTTAAAGACCTTTTGAACGCGACCGTTATGATAGGAACGGACAAATGCTGTCTGTCTTAATTGTTCATACTGTATGGTATAAAAATTCTACAGTATTATCGACATTATTTCAGTAATCAGGTTCCATGCTATTGTAAATAAGAGTACTTTTCCTTAACCGTCACGTACATGTATAGTTTCTCCATTTCTTTACACTGAACAGAAATGGAATCAAAGTTTGCTGATCGATTGACTATGTAAAGCTAGAGAATGCTGAGCAGAACTTGGCGAGCTGAGCCCACTGATGCAGACGGTGTGCTAGTATTTCCCTTGGAATTAATTGGATATACAGACTTGGCTAACAATACAACACAACCTATCTAAATGATCTAAATCACCAGGTGATTTCTCATTCATATACACTTATAAGTAATTGTGAAATGAATACTGGAATCCAACGTTTCTAGCTAATCGGAGATCAGCTTCAACCTGATAAACTTTAGCGCTCTCAATGATTGGATTGATATACCTTTAATTTGAGTCGCAATGGGGTGTTACTTTCCGTGTCAGGGAACTTCCCAAGAATCCATAAGCCGCACTTATATGTCCTTGGTGCTATTTTTATCACTTACATGGAATCTGTGGTGAAAGATTAATCATCGTAAACAGGGTACCCAGGCTCCAGTGTACCATCATTTGAGCGATTTTCCAGGCATACGGTTGAAATTTAAATTATCTGGATGGACCTATATTTGCAAAGTAAAGTCCACCCGCTAGTAATTGCCAAAGGAACAGGTCGCAAAACAGGGCCCCACAATATAATGTCAGAGCTATAAACGTTTATGCTGTTTTCCCTCGCTGTTTATTCAGGATACTTCTCCTTTGTTTGTGTAGTAAGTAAGTGCATTGTCAATATCTACATTTGGCCTTTGACATATTCACAATGGAAATAGGTCTGATGTTACAATTTTTCCAAACAAAAGTCAGTTGTATTCAGTTTCTTTAAAATCCAAGTTAAATCATAACCATAAATATCAATTAGCATTCAGGCAATGAGTGAAAAGGATATGGATTAAAATGGCATGGAATCTGTTCCTCTGATGAGGCAGCGTTTCAAACATTACAGCTCACAGCTGTAGGTGCAGGGTTAAATATTTTTTCATTCACAGTATTTACCCTTTATGGATTTAAAAAAAATGTCATTTCCACGATATTCCCATAATTTTAATTCTAAATTAAGGCTAATACACTAAGCAATCTTTTGGCCAAAAGAATAAGTCAACGGCTTCATAATGGTACGATTTTAGGAACCCTTGGCTTTGCTAGGCCACTACATGAGATCAAATAGCTAGACACAATTCAATTGTTACTTTTCAAGATATTAGGCCGTTAATTTATTTATTACTTAATAATATATTCACCTATTTGTGATGCATTTACTAAAAAATATTCTTATATTTATAAACAGTTACGGATTCACACTATATACGTGCATACATACTTAACTGTCAAGGTGACAACATGCTTACTCTGGCAAACACAAGATTGGCAAGAATAAAGCGGGTGGTAATCCAGGTATTTTTCACCAACAATTACTAATCAAGTACAAAAAATAGAACTTATAGAAAACACTTCAATGAAAAACCTTAACAAATACTACCGGCTCACAGGTTCCATGTGACATAGTGCACCTTTAAATATAAACTATGGCTAATCTTTCCAATCAGTTCACATTTGCTATCAACTGTAAACACATGCCTGAATTTTCTGGAAATAGTTGCAGTCATCTAGTAATGAAAATAGAAACTGAAGACAGCATAGAGCTTCCATGAATTTGTGATTGTACACGCTGAACGGTCAAGTCTCTCCATCCGTGTTGATAATCACAGTCACCTAATCTTGTTTCAGGTACAATTTATTTTTAGGAATATGCGGATATTTTAAGCATACCACGAAGTTAACTTCGTTGCATCCGTACCCCTGTTGAAACAAATGAACACATCTGATACAAATTTCCAGAAAGGAATTTTACTCTGAATTATTTTCACTTTTTGGTGTGCGGGTATGAGTATCAGTCCTGGGGTAAAAATGCATCATCAACAAGAAACAAATAAAAATATCTGAAAGGAAATTATCCAGAATCATCATTTGTGCATACAGCGACAGAAAATAAAATTAAAGTCACTATAAAGACCATAAAAGCACCACTCTTCGATCTGATGAAGTCGAAAGTGATATTGTTAAGAGTTTCTCTGATAAATCAAAACAGCGTGTCTGTCACAGGTGCTTAACGCTTCTTTCAGATCAGGAAAAGGAACTGCGGATTAAAACATTTCAAAGATAAAACTACTTTACAAACCAGACAATCCATGAAAGTTTACTTACTACAGGCCAATATCTCGGATATCAGCTTTTGCTAAACTCTTGGAAAAAGCGATGTACAGCCGACCTACTACCTTCCTCAACAATTGTACGACCCTTTAGGAGGTACACTTTAGATTTGGAAAGCATCACTCGACTGGAATAACACTAGGTTTCAGATCATCTGATATAGTCACTTCAAAGGGCGATATTTCCATATTTTTAACTGTCTGGAGCATTTGATATTATAAGCCAGGAAGTATGACTTAAGAATTACAATTTTATGGGAAACATGGCATATCGCACAAGAGGGAAGTAGCAGGAACACTGCAAACTCCCCAAGTTGGTGAGGCTATATCTTGCTCGACATGCAAATGCCTACCAAACACTAAGAGTAGCCAATGTTTTTTTTTTCTTTGTAGAGGTGAAGTTAAGTGATCATGAGCAGACTTCTTTGAAGCACGCTTTTGTTTCCCACTACTGCTGGTAAACAACAAGCCCATACCACCAACAACCATAGACATGGATCAGACTGAATTTAAGAATACACAATAACCGGATACAAAATTGCCATGCTCCAGAAAAGGCAGGTCCTAAGTTTGCATGAAAATAGTTGGTAGGCACAACTTTGCTTACAGTCAGGCACAAGTATACATGCACATCAAGACAATCACCCGGCAATCGAAGATAATATCCTTTCATTAACCCTCCCACCCCAAAAACAAGTGCTAACGACATCTGTTTCACTGTTTTTTTGACAAATTTTAGCAGTAATAAATATAATTTGAATGAAAATGTCAGCTCAGACCTATCAAGGTGATACACTCCAGGTCATCAGCTTTTCACATCGCAGGTTGGGCGTGCAGCACGCGGAAAAAAAGCTGTTGTAAATATAAGGGTAAATTGTTTGTGCAGAAAGTACGTAATCACCCCAGCTGCTTACATTATGTTTTGCATGAGGTTTTATGTAGTCATATTGCATTGATACTACTCCATGTTTTTCTTTTCAGTCCATGTGGATTTCATCCGGTATTTTCGCTTACTTGCTAATAATTCACCATTGAATCTAATGTTCTTTGGTCTGATATATGAATGTACGATATAATAATAATAATAGTAATAATAATAATAATAACAATAATAATAATAATAATAATAATAATAATAATAACAATAATTATAATAATAATAGTAATGATAATAATAATAATAATAATAATAATAATAATAATAATAATTATTATTATTATTATTATTATTATTATTATTATTATTTTCATCATTATCATCATTATTATCATTATTATCATTATTAATAGATTTTCTGCATCAACAGATTTGAAATGTTACAACCATCAGAGTCACAATCATAACTGCTTAACCTGTTTCGGACATCACTGCACACTGTTAACAAAACCGGTTAAGGGTGTGGCACTTAAGCTTCATTGTTCTTTTGTGGAAGTTGAATGGCTAGATATAATAAGCTACCATTGGAGTTATGGTATTTTGGGAAATGACACAAATATTTCATTTGTTATTTACAGCTTATACACTCTTTTTTCAATTCTCTGTAAGACTTGGGACTAAAGCAAGGATGCCAATTTGATGACCTGACCTTTCAAAGACTGGCATTGTAAAATGTACAACGTAAACTTATGAATGAGTAATGACAAAAACCCGATTTGGAGGGACACGTTAAAGATTATATTGTAACTGTAATTGCCAAAATAATTGAGACGAGCTAGACCCCCCCCCCCCCCCCGCTTGTTATCAAGCTGAGGCTGCCTCCAATGGAGCCTTTAAAGCTTCTTACATTAATAAGGGAACTAAGGATGAACTGTAGGTTGAGCCTCAGGAAACATCTATGAAATCCAAGGGCCTCCACACTTTTGAAGCCTGTAAGGTTCATACTAAGGCCTGAATCCCAATAGAATGTTGACTTCCTAAATGCTCAAAAAGCACTATACTTTGTATGGACCTTAATTTCTAAGGAGCAATGTCATTATGCAGCTTAACCACCTCTGAAGCAAGACAAACTAGTTGATGACCGATGTGCACCCTATACTTCACTGGGGCTCATAGGCGTACATACCTTCACTTGGAGCAAAAAAAGCACCATACTCCACTGAAGTTTACGGTTTTGTTTAGCTTCGGGGCAGCCAATTACCTAGTGTGGATGTACCCTCATAATTAAATGACCATAACAGGTATATGCTCATCCAGAGTGCTTCATCCTTGGGCCTATAATTTACCCAAGATTGTCTAAAGCATGTAACACTTTTGTGTCAGATGGCCCACCAATAATATTTCCTGATGAAGGTAAATATTTGCTCTAAGAGGCCATTTTGACATATTTTGGGGTCATATTCCTCACATTTGTAACAAAAGATTCTGTGAGCAATGTAACTTTCTTGATGAAAAAGTGCCCTAACAAAGTGTTTGGGTGTTGGAAGGCACAAGCTGCATAGCACCACTAAACATGTGATACCTACCCAACCACCCTGGCTAATTGCCTGGAATTTGAAAAGTGCATCCTTTCTTTCTCTCTCTGCAGACTAGTGTACATATACTCATATAACAAAGTGGACATCTAGTAAGGTATTGACTACATTTTGACTGTCCAAACTTGAAACTTCTTGGCTGGTTCATGTGTATTGGTCACTCACACCTTCTCATTAAATGATATGCTACAAGATAGCATCGGATCAGGCTGCAAATGCATATAAGGAGACGTGAGCTTAGTTGACTACAGGCATACTTAACCAAGGACTACGTAAATTTCCCTATATGTTGGGTGTCACTGAAACAAGCTCTGTGTAGTGATGGCCAAAAAAGAAAAAAATGGACAGACAGACAGACGGACGGACGGACAGACAGACAGACAGACAGACAGACAGACAGACAGACAGATAGATAGACAGATAGATAGATAGATAGATAGATAGATAGATAGAGATTGAATGAGAAATATGCATCAATGCATGTATGCATGGGTACAGAAATTATGCATGAAAAAAAAAACCCAAACCAACTGAGGTCATTTCTTTCTTCCTCTTTTTGTTTTGTTTTTTGTTTATACCAAACCCCGCTTTATATGGTACTCTGTTTGTTTTATAACTGGAAGTAGCCTTTCCTGCAGAAACAGTAGTGTCAACATACAACACATATTCTACGTGTACTCAGCATATATAGATAAATGAATGTACTGAATTAATATGTGTCCCAGGCCTGACTTTTACCACGACATATTGTATGTTAAATACATGTATATATTTAAAAAAACAGAAAATGGTATATGTGCGACATGCATGATTTCTTCACAATTTGCTTTGACTATGTATGCAGTACTCGAAAGTAGGAAATCGGACTCCATGCACCTAATTCATTTTAAACTTTCACTGCCATGAAAGGCTTTTTAAAACTGGTCACAACATTGTATATACTCAAGCTGTGCTTTCAGTCTTTTGTGTACTTTTTGTTTCAAACAAATTAAGTGTTGTTATTTGTTCTTAAATAATGTGCGTGAGTAGTAGGCTTTACAAGTTGTCAATGACTATGATAGCATTTTTCATTATTGTCAGCTTATGGTCGTTGCTGAACTGACGTAACTTCCAGATTAATATTTTGGATATAATTATGTTAGATCCCATATTTGTACTTGTTTAGTTTACTTTTGTGCCTACTGAACCTGTAAATGACTCATGAACTCTGGGGTTTTTCATTTTATTTATTTTTTACTTGTGATTAGTGTTATCGCTTTTCCTTTTCTTCTTCTGGATTTACGACATTTTTCCGAAATATACAATTAATAATAATAGTAATAATAATAATAATAATAATAATAATAATAATAATAATAATAATAATAATAATAATAAAGACAATGACAATGACAATGACAATGATAATGATAATAATAATAATAATAATAATAATAATAATAATAATAATAATAATAATACAAGCAAATTAAGTGACATCCGAAACAAAATTAACACGCACAAGTCACAAAAAAAATCCTCAGACATAATTATGAGATTGAAGGTTTACTGCAGTTAAGGTTTAAACAAATCATATGAATTGCAAAGTAGAAAATATTTGAACCAGGCACCATTCAAAAAATGTCAGTAATGGCTGTAAATGTACATTTGGCATGCATGTTATTGTTTCCTAGAAAAGAAGGCTGTTTGGGCTGTTGAAAACAAAATTCTGTACGAAAAATAAACTGTGCATTTCACCTTTCTGAATCGATTTATCTGCTATATTACACCTACCCAGAAGAATTTATTGTTTGATTTATATATGCTTTCAATGTCGAAAACAAAATTTTAACAGCAGGGATGATGTCCGAAACACATTTATCATTATTCATACTTGTGCGCATAATGCTTTTTGAAACTTACCAAGGTATGAGTGGCAAAGGCACCACTGCTATAATCACACAAGGACTGAATATATTTTCACTTAATTGCTGGTATGGTAGCAAACTGAATAAGTGCTTTGTTTGCGCCTTTTAGTCTAATTTCAGAGCTCATATCCATATAATTACAACAGAAATGCACCAATCAGTATGATATTTTTCACACATTTGCTGTAGTATAAATGCTGCACTGTCATACCATTTTTTAGGAAAATATGGGCATCTTTTTTGTATTGTGAAAGGGGTAGAATGATATGTTCAAAATTTAGGCCAATAAAAGCTCAATTCTTTGCATTCAGTTTATTCATACACAACACAGTCTCTTGCTCTGAAACTATTATTTTAATTAAATTCAGTACCTATGGAAATTGATATAAAGGGAAATTTAAAAAGAAAATCAGTGTGAAATTGTGGCATGTTTGCGCAAGTAGAGTCTACCAATTGCTGAGAATGACCAATATAAACATACATACATATATATTTATCAGGTTGGCTGAGAGGCCATCATCGACCCTGACAGCCGTATAAGAGCACATGCCATTGATTTATGTACTTAAATTCACTGATGTGCACCTGACGACATTTGGAAGAAAAGCTGTCGACACGGAACAGTACACCTACTGTCTTTATCATACAATCACAATTTGGTGCTAAGCGTTACGCCAAATCCACACAAATGTGTATCCCGTACGCAATTTATCTTGTCCTACTAGGACATCGTATCAGTCGTTGCCTTTTTGACAAACCGGAATCGGTAACGAAATTAAACAAAACGTCCATACAAAAACAAGGACTATTCAAATCAGAAGACCTAGTGCAGGTGCTGTGCGTAAGTAGTTGGCTTGTAAGCATGTAAAATGAACTCGGACAATTAACTTTCCCTGGATTATAAATCATATAACTGGGACAAGCTCACCATTAGCGAACGTCTCCATGGCCAGAATTTGACACACTTGATATATTAACAAGAAAGCACATGTCATTTGTGACAAATGAGGTGGAAAATACGACAATGATTTTTTTCGACTCATCACAATTACCCTCATACCCTGACAAGAATGTAATGTTTGATTGGGCTCTCAATACAGAAACAAGCTCTCTCATGTGTCTGTGGGTTGTATTCAAAAAAAACAAATATCGTTGAAAAAATATATATCAAGGAGAAATAGAGCAGATGACAGAATAGAATTGGACCGCAACATTTCTCACTCTTCCTCACATTGTAGTCAACAAGTTGCATCCTTTCTTCTACATCTAAATCAATGTCCCATCACATTTGGATGGTTTAGTTTCTGGAGCATTGATGTCTTCCAACCTGACAGGGCGGAAGCCGAAATGCAATCAGCAGGGTATTGATTTAGAAACTTCCTATTTTGAACAGGTTTATCTGTCCAGTTAGCTGAACTATATATAAAGTTCAGACCAGACCTTCAAGCAGCCGAGTTATAACACTCAATCGTTATGATTAACATGAACATAAGCTGGAATGGTTTGCAGATAAGAAGTGTCCCCTTGGAACATTTTGAGCTTTTGGGGGAAGTGGTTCAAAACACAAAAGATGTGGCACTGTTGTTCGTGTCTGTATAATAATTTGCACCCAATCTCACTTATTATTCGACAAGAATTTTGAAGCGGTTAGACATTAAATGGACAAGTGAAAACTAAGTAAATTTTAAGAAAAATGTAAAGCGTTTTTTCCCAAATTTAAAAAATAAGTCTCCTAATTGGTGGTATTGCCTTCGTACAAGATGATAAGGTACGCGGGGTTTTGGGGACACAACTAGCGAAATGTTCCTTATAAAGCAACTGAAATAAGAGGACCGTCTGCAGAAATAACCAAAATATACAATTATTAGTCATTTTACCTTTCTGGCCTGCATTTTAATGTATCCTTTTAAAATCATATTTTAATTTCAGTCCTAGTTACAATCTGCCTAGTTTAATTTGATACATCACGGGTCCCCCCCCCCGACCCGTTGATGCTGCCGTTGTATAATGATAGGTTTATCGATAAAATTAAAACTTAAATTTATACAAATACCAGATCATCTGTAGTCAATGGATATCGGCGAAATAATATAAATGGTGTAGATAGCACAACATACATACGGTATTTTAAGATCAACAATCTCTCTTTACTAGAGCCATATCTGTTTTCAGTGTCATTGATGAAACCCAGGGTCCAAAAATGCAGTAATAGAGTAAGATGCGTTCCGGAGTGCTCACTGAAATGGTGACTTGTATGTATGTATGTATGTACATGTGTATTTTTGTATGTACATATGTATGTATGTATGTATGTATGTTTGTATGTATGTATGTATGTATGTATGTATGTATGTCCTTTAGCTATAGAGACAACAAGAAACAACCATGTTCACATTAATTTGCAGTTATTGAACTTAGTGCTGTACCTGTGTTTGACCGAAAGAATCGAAGGTACGGATAACTTTGATTTCCAAAATTACAGATAGTTCAAGTTAATCTGGACAATATTTCCTGCTAAACTACAAAACGTAAGTAATGTCGATTTGTCTCACTCCTGCGAACTTGAATGTCAATTGCAGACAATAAACCAGCTCAAAAGGCCAGTGATAAGGAAAATGCTCAAGGTGTGTAGGCACTATGGGTGTGTTCTTGGAACACGAACTTTAACATTTTCCAAAATGTATCTTGTAAGAGGAAATATTCGGGCCATTATTTGCACACGGATACACTAAGAGGACATGTCAAAGGAAGCACTACTTGAAACTTAAAATCACTTAGTTTATGTGAATAGTGTGAACGATAATAGGATGGTTGGCTGGGAATGACATTTCTTCGAATGCTTTACCCTAATGGACGAACCAAATGCACCCTGTAGGGACGCCAAAGCTTGCTAATGCAAAATACTCCTTTATGTGGAAATATTAAAAACAATTTTTACTGGTTGTTGCAGGAACGGACCTATATCCCAATCTCCACTCCTGTAGTTAGCGTTTATCCTGATATTAACAGCAAACGCCAATGTATGAACCTTAAGGACCACTTGTTAAAAGAGGATGGCAGAGGAGTCCCGCTAAGAATAAAGGACAGAAAATGTGTTTTCATAAATTACGGTAAAAAGGGTATATTCTACAGATCTCTAAAACTCACGGGACAAGATTTTGATTTCGCAGTTCACAATTCAGTGAAATGCCAATCAACGGTTCACTATATATCGAAATGCTGTGCCTCGTGCTACAAACAAATAGCCTTTCAAATTTGACAAAAGTAACTTAGTTTCATACTTCACAAAAATCCCCACAAACGTTGGCTTTCTGGATGCTGTTCCACTATGCTCCAGGCTCCATCAAAACTGCCAACGACATTTACCTACAAAGTATGGGATGGATTAAATCACCTGGCGTGTACCTGTAATTACTATCTATCGACATATACTCTTGGGAAAAAACAGGCACCCCATTTGTTTAACATGGGCTGTTCTCAATATTAGTTAGTGTGAAAGATACGAGTGCCATACTGACTGTTGTGCAACATAGCCAGGATTGATAAAAGCATGGCTTAGCGGACACACCAAAACAAAATATTCTACACATGAGTTATCAGTCACACAGATGCAAAACGTGTGGTGGTGTTGTGGTGTTTGTGTACTTTGTCTGTGGTCCAGGGCATTGGTACAGAGTTGGTGGGACCGTTTTGACAAATAAAAGGATTCAAGAGGAAATCTGGATCTGGAAGACCAACCCTTTCAGATGAAAGGGACGACCATTACCTGGTGCGGTATATAAGGAAGCACAATTTCCTTTTGGCGAAGATTTGGGCTTCATGTGCATAAATAGCCCATTGCATGGAATCTACCAACTAAGCCTCGAATCACTTGCGCCTGGCATGTCATGGAAACAGGTTGCTTAAGATACAAAGTGAGATTCTGGACATCCTGTTCAAATTAGATACAGTGCCCTTATTTTGCCTCACCTTTTGCACACACAGACGCAATGCGAACAAAATATTTTTTGACTATTTTGCCACAGTGGTGTATGAAGATGATATCCAACCAGCCAAAGTGACTTCACTTCCAGAGAAAACGTAACAGATATATGCATTCTGAACATGATAAACCTTCATACTCAATTGACTGCAAAGCTTTGCAGAATCTTCTTGCTCTATAGGTGAAACTAAAATTTGATATATTCGTACAAAGCCAACCATTTTGGACAAAATCTGTTTTTATTAAATTTTGGTATATCTTAAAAAAACTTATGGATGGATGAAATTGTCAATATTGTGTAACTATAATCGCAATACATATTCAGCAAAAACGTAATACAGATTTCCCTACTGCTTTAACTGATAAACTCATTAAGAAATAATAATAATAATAATAATAATAATAATAATAATAATAATAATAATAATGATAATAATAATAATAATAAAATACTATTATTATTATCATTATTATTATTATTATTATTATTATTATTATTATTATTATTATGAAGGTAATAGAAAAGTAAGAAATTATCTGTTTTTTCTTTTTTTTTTTCTTTTAACGTTTACACATTGAATCAAAATGTGATCATTACTTAGAAAATCCCTAATACTTACTGCCTTCGATCATTTTTATTGAGTAAGCAAGTTTATTCTTTATTTAAATCAAATGCTTAGTTTCAGAGATATATTCATCTGAAGTGGTCATTTTGGTGTAGATACCTGTTGTCTTTACTAGAGTTCCAAAGGAAAAGATGGCCTATTGGCTAGCATCTATGTTGAACTTCAAGTATATTGTTGATTTTAGTGCATTTTATTGGGCTGGTACTTGCAAGCTGGGACATGTGAAAAACAGCATATGAATGTGCTACACTATTATAATGTAGGATAATTAACAAAATAATCCCAAACTGCTAGCACATTACCTTTGCTTGCGTGCAGTTGTGATGGCGGTTATCAAATATAAACTGATGTATATTTGCATATTAACTGAATTTTCTAGCATGCATACGAGCCCATCTAATAGCTAAAGATGGTCAGCAAATGGGCTTCCTAATGACTATTATCAAAGCAAGCCAACAGAATAATTGAATATATTATATATTGACCATAAGACGCAAGTATCACACTTCTAAGAGGTTAAAATAGTTTACGACACACTGCACATACAAAATAATATTTTATACTTATGCTTTAAAAATACCTAATCGCCTATGTCGTAATTTATGAAAACATTTAATCGTTTTTTAACAAGACCATATATTTTCATACCACCCCGGTTGTCCGTTTTTCGTCCGTTGTTTCGTGTGTCCATCCAGACCATGTTTTATACCACGATGTTTGAAAGACACCTCAGCGGAAGTTGCTCTTATTTTGGTACAAAATCAAATCACAAGAGTGATAACAATGGAACACATTTCGTGCTTATTTTGATCTCTTTGGTGCCGAGCATACGCCACGAATGTAGAGTATTTCAGCAAAGCGAATCATCCTAAAATAGTTTTGTACGTGACAATAATTGGCCCACGCTAGAATTGAGATTGGAATCAAAAAAATTGTTTGGTCCACGACCCAAGTTTCTCTCAGTACGGTGTACATATATCAGATACTCTCCCCATAAATCGATATACTACCAGACAATTTGAAAGAAACAGTGGATAGCTTGGGGATGTGGACATTTTTCTTATCTACAATTTATCTCTAGATGTTTGAAGTCACGATTATATCTTTAGATGTTATCGCCTGTCGGTTGCTTTTTTTTCCTGCACAGTTTCTCCAATTTTAGCAAAATCGAGCTTTATGGACAGCTTGTATGTAATGCCATTTTCCGTTTCCCAGGAGAGGCTTTCTACTTTTTATTTTTCCGCCCATCCGTCCCCTTGTACCGTCACTGTGTGTTGTCATGATATCTCAAAAATGCCTTATATTTGCTCACATTTTCTACACAAATAACGTTTTTTTTAACGAGGTAAAAGTCCCATTGCCAAATGGAAAACTATTTTTGTGTGTGCTTTTGTTTTTTCGGGGTGTGTGTGTTTTGTTTGCTTTATTTTCTTTTTCTTGTGCTTTGCCTTTTTTTTTTGTGTTTATATTTTTATTTTGTTCCCATTTCCTCTGTATGTAACCTTAAACGATGTTAAAAGTTTTACTGTAACCTGTTTTCTGACATTTCTGTCAGGAAAATGGTGTTTTATGTAAATATTAGATGAACAGTAATTTAAAACCATTTACTCAAGAAAGATTCTACAATTTGGAAACTATGTTGTTGCACTAAAAAAAAATAAAACAGAGCTCCCACGCTGAATTCAAATATGCCTGGAAATTTAGAAATTTAGAACAAAAATACATGGCCTTTGGCTGAAATCGACATAGATATGTTTGTTTTCTTAATGATTTCAGCATATTCACTTTTGTTTTTATTTAGTAGGAAATATGAGCAACAGCTTTAACAGCCATTTACATGCTTTTAAGCAGATGAGGTTGCGCTTCAGATAAAACTCATCAGCTGAGACCTACCTAATGTGCCACTTTTAACTCGAGGTTCTAATGCGTTTTCGCTCATACTTCCGCAAATATACCGGATGTAAATGGTGTTGTTACACGTTTGTTCTTAAATTTAAAGTTAATAGAACACATCTATAGGTAAGGTCTATCATGATACTACGCGTAGGTCAATGGCTCTCTTTGGCGCCCGCGCCGAACGAGCTCCAAGAATGCTACTCACGCAGTTTTATTCTGACCACTTACAGGTTACGTACTGGCGACTTGTGGTGGTCAGAGCCAACCTCAATTTTTACGTTGGTAGCTAACGTTTTCTCAATCTTTCCTTTAGGTCAAGTTTGAAAAACCAAACAAAAGCTTAGTTGGCACAGGTCACAAGGAAAATGCTAATGTTCACATTTTTGTGATAGTAAAACTTGAAGTGCACAGAAAGTAATTATACTAAAAGGTTTACACAGTATTGAAAGGGAGACTTGTCCTCCACATAGTTGTCCTGTGGTAATGTCATTTAAAAGCAGAAGAATGAATGCTTTCGTGCACTACTTCCTCAGGCTGACAAAGGGAAGCCATCAACGGAGATGTAATTGACTGTGTATAGCATGACACATCGAAAGAAGGTAACTTGAGAACATGATTGGAATACACTTGTAAATTGAGTGTATGTTTGTGTTACTGTGGCGATTATTATATAAAACTGTCGCCTGATTAGCTCTTAATACTACAATTCGACTATACGGGTTGTAATTGCGGTTGGAAACTGATCATATTGATTCAAGATCAATACTTCAGAACATAGGTTCTGAATGTCAATGAAAACCATATGGCAGGACTGTCAATGTGTATCTATAAAAGAGCAACTATTTTGAATGCGTTTGACGGCCGTTCAATACACCGGACCCGTTGACACTGCACTTCTCGTCCTTTAAGTCACGTACTAGTGTGCTAATTATAAGTACACAATATAAGTGCGTCCAAAGCATGTAAAAGTCACGGAATAAAGATGTGGAAAGTCATATTGCATATTGCTCTATCATCCATGTTTATAGAGCTCACCCATTAAATAAAAATGGCCTGGCCAGAAACTGAGTATGTTTATAAATTGTGAAGGTAAAGCCACCATAGCTGGCTCAACAACATCAGAATTACCATTGCTGCAATGAAATAGCACGGCAACCTCGACTCTTTAATGCATGATACTATAAAGAAAGGAATCTGAATGATTTGCAACAGGTGTCAACCTCTACTGGTCTCCAGTGCTTTCCACCAATCCTCTCGCCATTCCAAAGGGCTAAGTGACAAAATTTCAACCGTTATGTTATTTAAAGGTTCATCTGAGGTTTTGTTCTCAATTGAAGTGTTTGTGACGCACAGGTAAATGACCGTTACAAAGTCAACCTATCGCCAATATAGCTATGAAATCAGAAAACTGGCCCAAAGCAGTGATAGTCAAATGTATATCTATCAAATATGTTTGAACACTTAAACCTCAGATAGACCTATGCATATGTGTTTCACAAACAACATAATAACATCCGCATAACATTCCTGAAATAGCAAAGCAAGTGACACAAGTTATATAACGGTCCTCGTATATTATCAGCAGCTTTAACACACGATTATGATCATCACCCTGGAAAGTAGCTTCACTGCATGCGTAAGAATTATTCCATACAGCTTGGCCTAGCAGGAAGGGACATAACCAAGGTGATCCTCATTAAGGCGCAAGCTGTGTTTGTTCCCGCTCTCTCAAGCAGGGGACCCTTGCAGCATCATAGTGATCTCCCTTTCAAGACCTCGCACGCGGTTTTAAAGCGTCCTTGTCGGCGAGGTCTTTCCGTGAAGAAGGCCTCGCCGACAAGGAGGTTTTAAAACCGCTTGTAAGGTCCTGAAAGGGATTGTTCATATTGCTTCCGTTCAATGGTACGTGAAACGTATCTCGCAAAACCAGAAATGCACGATAGTATTCAATACTGGCAACTTATCGAAAAATTAGTAGGTGTACGCCTGAAGGCAGTACGATCATTAGACCCATGGCAGGCTTCAAAAATTATACAATTCATCAAATATATACTGATTATTATTATAGATCAGCAAATATTAAGCTTGCAAATAAGGCTAAAAATATATTCGAAACTTTGCAAAGTTTTGTCATGCAGTCATGTTGTTGTCATACACGAGAAAACGCAGGGAAATCCGTGAATCAATGAGTGCCAAGTCAAAAGCCATACCACTTATAAGGCGGAGAAGCCGTCCTAGGTTTTTTACTTTGTCCGTGCCTCTTGGTATGGTTGTATACTTATTATCGCTCATGGAATGGCCATTGCGGGCCGCAACAATGGCTTGACACAATACTGAGTCAAAGCTATATTGATGAAATAGCAAACTATTGCAACACATGGGAAAAAACTAATAGCCTAGAATACGACAATTGAACGGAAGCAATTTGAACAATTTATACATAAAGAGAAAATAACGTAAAATGTTGCGCATGCAGTGAGGGCAACAACTTTCAATCGGGCAAAAATGGTAATGGGAACCGGGTATTTAAGCTCTCAAGTGCCCATGCCCAGGAAGCGAGGTACTTTTCAGGCGTGAAGAGTATCTCGCGCTCGAGACAGAAGAGTAAGGTCTGGATCATGGTTTGGGGGATGACGTCAAAGCTAGCTTACTTTCACGGTGCATCAAGCCTTTGGTTTAAACATATTTTTTTATTCAACTGGGACAAAGGGCAAGGGCGAAAATGGCAACGGGAATCGGGTTTTTAAGCTCTCAAGTGCCCATGCCCAGGAAGCGAGGTACTTTTCAGGCGTGAAGAGTATCTCGCGCTCGAGACAGAAGAGCAAGGTCTGGATCATGGTTTGGGGGATGACGTCAGAGCTAGCTTACTTTCACGGTGCATCAAGCCTTTGGTTTAAACATATTTTTTTATGCAACTGGGACAAAGGGCAAGCCCTATATTAACCATTCTTGAGAAATTGGACAATATCACAGGCAAGACGCAGCAAGACCCGTTCAGTGTAGTGTACGCTGCTGTTTAGGCTTCTTACATAATGATGTATGTATGTATGTATGTATGTATGTATGTATGTATGTATGTATGTATATATATATATATATATATATATATATATATATACACACACATATATACACATACATGTACATATATACACATTCACATAGCTAAGCATAGCAAAACGAGGACAACGGACACTACACTGAAGAACAACAGATGAAAGAATTGAACATTACAAGGACAAGACAGATTGTGGGCCGGGGCGCTCATAAAACGAATCAACTGAGCCAGTTATTTCCATTAGGAACTTATGATTAGAACCTGCTACAACCACATAATGACATGAAATTGAAACCTTTTCGTGTCATCAATATAGTCTTGAACAGCGAAAAATATCAACTGATTATTTCAAGGCTGCAAGCAGTGGAACCAAATAGGATAGTTTGGAGTATGAAGGGAGCAAAGTTTTTCGTAGCTAAATAAAATTTTTGCGGAATTAAAAGTCGAGGACCATATAAAAAGATATGCAAAACATCTTCGACACCAATACCGCACATACAATTAGGCGGATCTTTAACACCGATCTGAAACAAATGTTTGTTAAGCAGGCTGCGGCCCATAGGCAGTCCAGCACGTAATACAGCAGATTTTCTTTTACCAATATAATAAAGAGAAATGTTTTTCACTGGGCATAAGGAAGAAGTCTGTATTTTTCTTTTAAATTGTGACAGGGAAGGGTCATTCCGAGTATCTAAGGGAAGAAGGTTCCATAGGCGTGTGTACAGTATCTGTGTTTGACGTGTTAAAGGATAATAACCAATCATTTGACCATTCAAAACTGAAGAAAGATCTTAATTTACTGATGTAGCGGCTGCAATGGAATGGTCAACTGTAAGGAACAGGTAAGTATCGTCGGCAAAAAGCTTGATTTCAGATTCGACTATCTGTATAATGTCGTTTATTGTATTTGTGTCTTTTTGCCCAAACCCACTTCCGAGTAGTCATTACCCTATTCCGCAGTCCGAACTCTTTACTCTTCATAAGCTAACCTGTCCCTTTCTAACCTATATACATATGGAATTACTATTGTCCATATTGCACACGTTGCTCTGTAAACTTTTGACACAGGCTGTATCAGCCCAAATAAATTAAAGTGTCTTCAGCGGGTAACTACTCAACATATTTCAGAGCCTATTACCCGTACATGTCTCTCTGAGTAGTGGGTCCTTGTCTAAGCTAAATTTTCAGCAAAGACAACCCACATAATAATGAATAAATACGTACGTGCAAATGATGAATTTGACAAACCACAATTACTAAATTGGTATAGTACAGGTTCAGATAAGAACAATTGGACTTACCCCTGAACCAATATGTACCATTTCTAGCTGGACAGCTTATCATAGATAAACCACCCGCCAGTGTATAACTGAAGTGGGAGCAAGCTGCGGCATTATATTCAGTCCCAGTGATTGTAAAATAAATAGTTGCAGATAGACCTCCTGTAAAAACCAAGGGAAAGCCTAACAAAGACTGCTACAATGGACATCCTGCACCACAAATGTAAAACGAATTCCATGATGACACCTACCCCTCAAAAATTAAGCTCTATTTCACTGCCAACCCTGAGTCAATGTATCAACGTAATGTGTCAGGTTTGTGACATTTGAGAAAATACTGTCAACTTTTAAATAATTGATTAATGTTTTAAAAGATTTAGTAAATGTGCATTTAGGCATGTCAGAAAACAATTAAAATCATTCACATTTATGCCATTAACATGTTATCAAAACAATTTTTCTTAACAGGATTGTAAGTACAATTAGGCAAACATGTCACTGTC
The DNA here is from genome assembly GCA_964020975.1 of Hermodice carunculata. Taxonomy (NCBI): domain Eukaryota; kingdom Metazoa; phylum Annelida; class Polychaeta; order Eunicida; family Amphinomidae; genus Hermodice; species Hermodice carunculata. Next base: position 61,361,623 of record OZ026622.1, on the reverse strand, counting down.
GTAGGCGCTGCTTGCCACCAATAGCCTCCGAGGTGTGGAGTACGGTGGGGAGTTAACCTGAAAGAAAGCATGCAAGTCTAAAATATCTGAAAGTGAATATTAAAACAGAATGATGCCAAAAGATAAAGTTAAGTTGCAAAACAGACATGTCTAAAAACTGAAAATTATTGTAGCTAAACCTTCTAATTATCTTTGGATGCTAACAGCAAAATAAAAGGGGGAAGTAAGAACAGAATCAAAGTCATTTGTATTTAAGTCGAGAGAATGCAATGAAAATATAATATTTCTTAACCAGATATCAAGTACAATTGGGCAAGCTTGTAACTGTCCTCAGTAGCTGCTTGCTATATATAGCCCCAGGGGGATTGCCCTAATAGAAAACAAGCTAGCCTAAAATGTCCGATAGGTGAACATTGACGCAGAATGATGCCAAACAAAACACAGTTAAGTAGCAAAACAGACAAGTCTAAAAACTGGAAATTACTGTAGCCAAACATCCTAATAATCTTTGGATAGTAACAGTGAAATTATAGGGCAAGTCAGAAAAAAATAAAAGTCATTTGTATTTATAAAAATGGACGGAAGATTAATAGAAAAAGTTGATAAATATATTCATTTAGGAAACTGTGTGGGAGCAGACTCGTTATCATGCAAAGTACAACGATGTGTTAGTAAACTATATTCGGAAGTTAATATCATAATGGCTCAGTTCGGACATGCTTTCTCATCAATACGATACAAGTTACTTCAATCATATGCAACGTGTTTTTACGGTTTACAGCTATGGGACTACACAAGTCCAGAAATAGAGAAATTGCTCATTGCTTGGCGTAAATCAGTACGCCACATATGAAAGTTGCCTTATAGAACTCATAATGTACTACTCTCTGACATATGTGGAGTAACTCCGTTTGAGGTACAGTTACACTCACGGTTCTTTAAATGCATTCACAAACTAAATATGAGTGAGATCCCTTGGTTGGATTTTGTCTCAAAATAATTCATAAGGGTTCACGACCGCCGGTAGGCAGATCGTTAAACTACTTATTACAGAGGTACAGTATAGGAAGGAATTATCTGTTGAATGATGTCAATTTCTATAGCAATCTGTGTAACGTCAAAGGGAATGTGGGCCATGCTTCACCAGAACAGAGAGCACATGCCATGCTCATTCGCGAGCTGTGTGAAGTACGTGACGGAGGAATGACCTGTAATTTAAACCAAACAGAGGTGCTTCAACTGATCGATTATTTATGTACAAATTAATATTAAGATTGGGATACGCATTGTCTTGATAATAATGTGAATTGTAATGTATGAACTGACTTTTCATTATCTACTTGTGATTTGATTATTTGATATTTTTTCTTTGCTCAATTGTAACTCCATGTACTGCGAATACCAAAAATAAAGTATATATATATATATATTTAAGTCAAGAGAATGCAATGGAAATATAATATTTCTTAACCAGATACCATGTACAATTAGGCAGGCTTGTAACTGTCGTCAGTAGCTGCTTGCTACCTGTAGCCCCTGTGGGTTTGCCCTAACAGAAAACACGCTAGCCTAAAATGTCTGAAAGGTGAACATTAAAACACAATAATGTCAAAAGATAAAATTGAGTAGCAAACCAGGCAAATCTCTAAAATTATTGAAGCCAAACTTTCTAACCATCTCGGGATATTTACAGCAAAACTTGTTAAAATATTTGATCAAAAATACATCTTTGAATCCTCTTGAGTCACGTTTAATGGAAATAAATTTGGTTCTAGATGCAAAGTCCTGAAATGTAGAACAAATACGACGATACCTCAAAATCTGTGACAAAAACGTATCATATGCAATAGTTTCCGAAATACTACTGTCCGGGAAAGGATCATTAATCACTCCAAAGTTAAACTCATGTATTTTGTGATAGACTTTAATACAAAACCTGTCATTAGGGACCTGAATATCCAAGACCAAAAACGCATCTCTGAAACCATCTGAATTGTTACCCTCCAAAGGGATATCTTTTGGGTAAATGTCTTTAATAATAGGACCGAAATTTTGTACATTTACGCAAGCAATGTGATCAATATATCTTGCGTTGTTTGATAATTTGTAGCCATTTTCCAAATTCTTAAATTCAAGCCAGGCTACATGTAAATCTGCCAGTAAAGGGGAGCAGTTGCTACCCATTGGAATGCCTTTTATTTGTTGAAAAAAAAACAATGGTCCGCATTGAACAAAAGTTACTTTTTGAATATTTATTGTGTGACCAATATGCTTTCTTTGTATACGAATTAATATTTATGTATGGTTTACCATTATGTTTAAACATTGTGCTTATTAATTCTTAAAGTGAACTTTGACTTTATCTATGGGTAAATTTGTGTACAGTGTAGAAAAAACAAAACATTTAATATTTGTTGCTTTTATATCTTTGATTTTAGATACAAACTCGGAAGAATTGCTTATACTCCAAAAACAATTTATTTCACAGTTTCTAAAAATTACATTACAGTATTTACGAAAATGATTCCCAATTCCAGTCAAACACAATGTTACTTCTTTTGATAATTGTTCTGTTGTACATCTTGAAGCACCGGCTATGAATCTAGATTTAAAAGGGTTTTTATGTAATTTGGGTATCCAGAACTAAAATGGAATAGAGGAGTCCTCTTCAGAAATTTTGATATTAAAATTCCTTTTCATTTAATCTTTATGTGTATCTATCAAATTATCAATGGATGGTTTATGTAATTTATATACGTCATTTCCTTTTATGTCTGAAATATTGTTGATACCAAGTTCCTTTTTCAAAACATCCAAATAACATTTTTTTGCAGATAATCGCAAAACTGTTACCTGCCTTATCTATTTTAGTGAATACACATATTTCTTGTAGTTCTTTGACTGCTTCTGAAAATTAAGGCTGTTTTAGATTAACCGTATTGGAATTCTTAATGTGGGATTTGTAACGATAATTTCTATTTATCAAAGACTCTTTTCAAGTTTGATAACCGTCTTTCAAATTTCTGAAATTCCATTTTTCCTTTCTTTGCCCATTTCATACAGCAAGAATCAAATGCATCACATGTATCCTGAAAAATACTGTCAATGTTCAACTTGGGACATATCCAAAATTGTGTACCTTTTTTCATCATTTCTTTTAAACCTGAATTTTGTAATTTATCCAAATTACCTGTAAATACATGTTTGTAGTATGCATCAACAAAATTAGAATATTTACTATCAGATATACAGTCACAATCTTGATTCGCTGCGATATCATCAAGAGAAATTGAAGCCCAAAAATGTCTTGTAATTCATGATACTTTGTCCAATATTGTTGCCATATTTATAAGAAATGATGGGGGGGTCTTTTATTTTGCACTCCTTGGGAATCATGTTACAAACAAATTTCAATTTGAAAAGGGACTGAATGTTAAGTGAATCAATAATTTTGTGTTTGGAAGGAATGCTGCAAAATGCTTGATCTAATTTTTTCTTATTAGAATCTGGTTTCCGAATAGTTGTTGTGCAAACATGCACAATTTCACAATTTCACAAAAAAAACAAAAAACAAAAACAAAAAAAACATGTGGCAATGTGTCCTCAATCAGTAAGACCCAAATATTCGTTTGATTCTTGAAATGATAGTGCTTTTAGAGCTGTATATAATTGACAAATGCGATTGGAGAAAGCCTGTAGTAAATTTTGGACAACGTCTTTTGTATCCAAGTTCCTACATTACCTGTTTTTTCCGTGGTTTTCTTTGTCCGTGACTTCTTCTTCTTCTTTGAATACCAGCCTGATTATTCTGAAAAGGTGTGTGCGACTGCTGTCAAGGGATGCAAAGTCCAAATTCCTAACATCACCGAAGCCTAAAATTTTGTCATTGAGTCCATAATGAAAAGCTGAATTAAGTGTTTTGATCCGAAATTCTTCCATTTGTAATAATTCCCTTGTGTTAACATAACTGTCTTGGCCTAACAATTTGGCTGTAAGTAATCAATAATTTGTATCCGGCAATCCAAATGTGAATGTTCCGCAGACTTGAAATGGTTACTCAAAAAAGTGTTTAACTTGTGATTTTTAATTGTAGTTTTATGACCACTAAATCTCTTTTTAACTATTGAGTAGTTAGGCCCACATATTGTGATTTACATTTAATGCAGGATATCAAATAATGATATTGAAAGATTCACAAGATAATACCAAATTTCCCGATCGGGGTTCCTCAATTTGAATTTTTTGTAACGTTACTGTGAAACTCTTTGTTCTTTATGAAATTTGACTTGCAGAATAGACTGTTACAATTACCGTCAAAACATGTTCCAAAATCAGCGCTCGAGGCTAACGCTGTACCGATTTCACCGTTTTTCTCTTTGTGTATATTTAAGAAAAAGAAGTAGTTAAAAACTGAACCTTGGGGAACGCCAGCATTAATCAATCCCAATTGACCATTGATATCTACATATTGTTTTTCGGTTAGAAAGGTTATTACTGAGCCACGAAAGAATATGTCCAGTTATACTACTTTTGGCTAACTTATGCAGTAAGCCCTGATGCCAAACTTTGTCGAATGCGCTTATATCGAAAAAAAAAAAAAAACAGTCTAACCTCTTTTTGTAAATCCACAGCCAAACATAATTCATGACAGAGAGAAAATAACTAATTAACAGTGAAGTCACCGGGTATAAACCCACATTGATTTACGCTTATAATCATGTGGTCTCTAAAGAAGTTAAAAGCGTGTTTAAATATAATTATTTCCATGACTTTTCCTGAACAGCTATGCAAAGATATATGCCTATAATTGTTACATGACCTTGTTTCGCCTTTTTGTATACAGGACAAGCATTGGCATTTTTCCACCTTGAAGGGAAATTGTTTTTCTGCAGTGTGCGATTGAACAATTTAGTCAGAGGTATATAAATTGAAGGTGCACATTCACGAAGCAGTTTGGGGCCAATGTTGTCTGGACCATTGGCCTTCGTGACATCCAGTGATTATAGAATATCAAGTACTCCATTTTGAGCTTTCATTATATCATTTGTACTGATGTAAGATTCGTAAAACTCGGACTGTGACAGATTTGTTGTTTTGTAGTGTCAGTGTTGCATCTCACGTATATGTTTTTTTTACATTGAAATTGAATGTTGATTTAATAATACAATGGTCAAAATTAGCTAGTGCAGGAGTCAATCTATGTTCAGATAGGAAGTTGGGCATGTTTGAAAAAATTGATCCAAACAGGTAGTCGTATTTTCAGTAATTCGAATAGGCTCGTCAGTATGCCGGAGAGAGCATATTAGCGGTACAAAAGTCTGTTAATTTACGACCAGAAGGAGTACTGGAGCCCGAATTAATATCACCATTTATAATAAAATTCTGGATACTGGATTTCTTAACTAGATCGATTCTATCTTAAAAAATGTTCCCAAAAAGAACTAGTCCACATCTAAAATGAATTTATTATTAAGCACCCTTATTTCAGCCCAAAATAGTTCTACCTAAGAAAATTCCAAATCATGACGCCTTGAAACTGTAAACGCTTCAGAACAATATAAGGCCACTCCACCACCAGGTCCATGTGATCGCTCCCTACGCAATATACCGTGAAACCCTGGCGTTAAAAGTGGATCGTCCGGTGATGAGTCAGAAAGAAATGTTTCGAACAATGCTATTATGTCAAATTCATTAGCGATATCTGCACGAATACGCCTTTATTTATCTTTGTTTAGACTTCTTATGTTTAAATGACATAATTTGATGTCACGAAGGCCACTTTCCAGACCAAGATTTAGATGAATATCACCAGCCAGCAGAATCAGAATCAGATTAGTAACAGGTCAAACTCCAAACAAGTACATTTCCTGCTCCCATATGAATAATATAAGTAAATTACAAGCAAGGTCCGACGATACGTAGTGGGACGGTTATTTAGAAAAATGCCAGCTAGTCCTATATAAAACAATAAGGAAATAACGAGATTCGTAATAGAATCACATTTACATGTAAAGTGTATACATGTGACTGTAGTATCTGGGACGGCTGTACACATGAAGTATAAGTAGCAAGTACAGAATTCCCTTTGCAATGAAATAACACGTATAAATTTGTATGTAGAGCAAACAAGAAATTTTCTTTAACAGGACGTGTCGCAGCCACAAGGTATCGAAACATAAAAGATATACAAATGCACACCGTACAAAAATAACACATCTTCCGTACAGTGGAAAATATGTGATGTTGGAAATCACAAGCCTAAGTCTTCAAGCGATATATTCGTGAAAGGTAGCTCGATTTCACGGGCGAGCTCTCGATCATACAGCAGCCTCCTTGCGTTTAGAGTCACATTTATTGACGCTTTCTAGACGAATGTCTAATATATAAAATTCCATTCATTTTGACAATGTTTTTGATGCAACAGTGGATCTGGTGTGCTATTGCCATGTTCACCCACACTAAAACTTTTCATTTATTGAGTATCCGCTACCAAGGAGCTGCAAATATTTCCTACGAATACGATGCCCAGTATAGTCCTGGGCGAAGAAAAAAAAAAAAAAACAGGCATCCCCATATGTTTAACATGGATGGTTCTAAATATTGGTTTGTGTAGAAAATATGAGTGTCACATGGACTGTTCTGCAATATGGACAGAATATCTCGGGACATGCCTGAGCAGTCACACAAAAACAAGTTTCCTGGAAATGATATGTAGCTACAAATTTGCAAAAGGTGTGTCTTGTATTGGGACACTTGTGGGCTTTGTAAGGGGGCACTGGCAACAATAGGATCAATGTGACACATATGGTGTACACGTTACTCACGGCTCTCTGAATACGACAGAGACAGGAACATTTACATGATCGATTTTATGCCTTGCATGGTTTTATTTCGTGAAAAAAATAGGGATTTGAAAACAAGTCTTGATCGAAAATTAATCAAATTCCTATCCCTAGTACAACATGTCATAATTGTCAGAACATAACCGAAACATAAATAAAAGTTTCACTCATGAGAGACATGCTCTTGAGCAGTTGCAAATCAACACTTTGCTTTTAAGAAATAAGACTACATGGATTTAAACGGGCATTTATTATTTGATTTATAGGAGGGGTCTCAATTATTTACACGTTTTGATGTCAAAATGAAATTTTGTACATTACCAACAAAAGAGGTGTATTCCAAACATTGGTCTTAGTGGGATCACTATAAAGGAGAATTTTTGCATTTAGCTGAGTCTGAAAATTGTCAAAGAATTTTAAACTTATTGACTGTTGATTTGGATACTCTAACAGGTTGAGGTGTATTGTTTTGCTTGGGGTGCCACATGTATATTTTGGAGATACAATTTACCCCCCATTGAAACAAAAGAGAATTTAGAGTGCAACAGTTCATTCACATTATGGCATGATGAAATTGGGCAAATCTAGATCATCCCGAAAAAGAGACAGCTGCCGTACCCTTAAGAAATAACATTTTTTGTTTATAGTTATGAACTCTCGCACAATCCATTGACTCCGTGTTACTTTCATTGGCATGTTGGAGGCTGGTCTTTCCCGACGTGAGGTTGCCCGCAAAATGGAGTGCTGTAGGTAGGCGATGTAGAGAGGGTCTGATCGTTTTCGACATGAAAGATGATGCAAGAGTAAAACTGGATCTGAAAGACCAACAATTTACGATCGGAGGAATAACCATTACCTGCTGCAGTACGCAAAGACACATAGGTTCCAGTCAGCAGAAACGTTTCGTCAGCATTGGGACCAGCCAGCTTTTGCAGAATGATCCCGAAGAATGGTGTTTAAAATTACAGCAGACGGCTGTCGTCCTAGCTGAGATCATACCACACAGGCATCAGCGTTCCTGTCGGCCTTGATCACAAGACTGCACAGTAACAGTTGTGTCAAGCATATGCTGACAGGCCCACTGATCAGGGGAGGAGTGTGACGTGGTGGCACGATTCACTACCATACCTCCATTTCCATGATGGGAGAATAAGGCTTAGGCGTATGACTTCTGGAAGACCTGTGGATAGATTCATGGTGGAACATGACTGCTATGGACGAGGCATCATGATGATGTGTGTATGGGAGGAGGAGGAGGAAGAGGTACGGCAACAGGAAACAGACTCATCAATGTAGATGAGACGGATGATATGCTGCCAACGTTCGCCGAATCATTCCGGCAACATCCTGGGTACTATTTCAACAACAAAGTGCAGCACCACATACTGCACGAGTCAGCATTCAGTATCTGCAGCAGCTCAGCATTTAAATGTGGCCATGGCCAGCCCTATCTCCTGACTTTCTCCCCATGGAACACGTTTTGGATGCACTTGGCCTTCGAGTCAGAATGGGTACAACGAACCTGCCGTCCCCCAACTGCTCTAGCGGCTCAAACAAGTGAAACCAATTTCCCCAGGTCGAGATAGCCAGGCTCACCAGCAGCATGCTAAAGAGAATCCAGGTTCTCTTGCACAAGTGTGGTTGTCACTCTCGCTACTGATACATACAGCCTTTAACTGAACAACAACAACAACAACAACAAAAAAGTTTTCAGGACCAGTGCATCCTCTTTAAAAAGATGAAAGCTCTGGTAAAATAAAATACAAACTCCTCAAATGCATCCTTACACAAATATCAAAGGTTGAATATTCATTCATATCAAGGATTGCCTGGACTACAAAGCAGCTGAGACACTTCGTAATGCATATGTAAATGTGCGACTAGACTAATGTAACTCTCTGTTGTATGGCGTTTAAAAACACGTCTGCAAATGCTTCAAAGGATCCAGGACACTGCCGCACCCTTACTTACTGGAACAAATTTACATTATTATATAACACCTGTGTGTGCCAGAACACATTGGTTACCTTTACAATGCAGATATGAGTTCAAAATATTTCTTTTGATGTACAAGTTTTCACACAAAATTTCACCAGAGCAGCTGCAATATTGCTACATTAACTCTCCCCCACTTGGTAGATGTTATCCATCCCTAAAACCATAGACAAGACATTTGGCGATAGATCATTTAGTAAAGTGTATCAATAGTGTAGGGCGCATTTTAATTTGATTCGGGGCAACGAGTACCTTGATGGCTTCCTTTAAGCACGAGAATTGCAAAACTTTTTTTACTTTTGTGTCTACGATTAATGAAATGAATTAACTGTGCTATGTTTCCATATACCTTGAGGAACATATACTTGGCACGAGTCGAATTTCAACATTACGCAGCTTTCCAGTAATTTATCTCCGTAAAACTTGCCCCCTTAGTTAGGTAATTGGGTCATTGGTATCCACATACTGTCAGCTGAAAATATATAAAATATTAGTCCTTAGTCGTAATAGTGGTATAATAGCCCATATCACCAGTCATTCGGGGTTATTGTATTGCAATGATTATATCAGTTCCATGATGCATGTTCATTAATATACGGTAATGAAATTTTCTGTCATTTGTAAAGATTGTTTTGTATCAAAAAATTACATTGCAAAATGAGTATTCTAAGTTCCTGTAAAGGCAGAAATTACAATAGCACTAAGATGTTAGCCAAACAGCGTCATAGATGTTGGCTTAAATTATTATGAATTTTACCTGAAACATGTACTACCCTCGACAAAAAGCACGGCATAATTGATAAATGGTTTGTTCCCTTAACGCAAAGACATTTTTGCATAGAACTATGATATTTAGACGCGAGATATTCCTTGAAAGATTGAAATCAATGCCAATAGGTGTAGGGACTCTGTAAAATACGGCCCATTTTTAACATACTATCGCAAAAGTTTCCAGCTCAGATCGCAAGCACTCGTAATGTTCAGTCCGTCAAGCATCGTGCTTATAATATATACGCAGGGTGAGGGTGAGCCGGGGGCAGGGCTGGAAGAGAGGATGAACCTGGAACATCTGTACGCCACATACAATGTAGGACCTAATCTGCAATAAAGTACTGTGCATTCATCTGTGCTGTCAATCATTCGTTGCAATAAGTTGGGGAGGATGGGCCTTAAACCACTGCGTCGTCAGATTGTTGGTATGTACAGAAACGGAGAAATCATGTCAAACGTGAAGCAGGGTGATGGTCCAGATGTGAGCTTCGTTTCAAACCTTTTCTCTGTAGGAACTCCTTCTAGCGACGTAGTGGTTTCAGGCCCACCATCTCCCATCTTATTAGCACGACTGACTGACTGACAGATGGATACACAATATTTTATTGTAGATAAGGCCCTATGTGGGCCAATGCACGTACAGATGTTTCAGGTTCCCCCTCTCTACCAGCCCCAGCCCCAGCCCCACCCCGCGTATATTGCCCGAATGCTTGAGTGCACTTTGCGAGCACCTGTGGCTCAGATCGATGGCGACAAGAGTTTGAGTCATATCTATACAAGTATCTGCATCTCGAAGCACAATACGTCTCTCACTACAGTTTCAAAGGGAGGGAACCTACAAACACAGTCTCCCGCCAGGCTATCGAATCACTCATATTTTACTAAGGAAGGGGTTAGAGTGATATTGACTGGCAGCCTGATGTCATGGAAGTTTTGTGATTGAAATATCTATTATCTTGGACCCGTAACCGTCAGGGGAACAGTTTGGCCTCTTGAACAAAAATATCGAAAATGGAAACAGAAAACCGACATAACCCGAGTGTAACCACACGTCAAATTTGAAGAATTTACATATTCTTCCAATTCTCCATCCCCCTTGTAATAGGGCTGTAAGTTTAGATCGCAACTTCTTATATTTTGTTGCCATCATTAAATTCACGCTTGTAAAATCAATCTGAGGAAATAGTCACGTGGTGATGTGAAACAAATCGAATTATCGAACAAGATGACATAGGAAGTCATGGTGCTAGTAGTTGCTATTTTAACTGCATATTGATTCTTAACAAAGCAATTGATCACTTTTGAAGACTCCTTCGGGTGTTATTATTTGACTATATCTACATGAACACAGGCCAAACACTAAGCACACCGGATTTTTACAAATAATACTTAACACGGCACACGGTCTCACGTTAGATACAAATCATCTTGCACAGCAGGAAAATGCTTTTTCTGAAATAAACAAAGTTGACAAAAAACCAAAAAAACACCAAAATAGCCATGTCCAAAGGTATCCTTTTCTATGTAATATTCACAGTATGTCAAATCGTTATAATCTCCAATCTGGGAGCCTTGAGCTCCCCAGGTTCAGGTACATTTGTTTTGGCAAACACTGTTTCAGATATGAGGGACCAAATATGCTGAACTTCCTCCTTCATAACATTAAACAGAATATTAGACTTCATATTATTTGGTCAAGTGTAAGAACTTAGACTCTGACTGCCCAATTTGACTTTTAAGCATCGGTTAGATAGTCATTTTGACTGTACGCAATATATATATATATATATATATATATATATATATATATATATATATATATATATATATATATATATATATATATACATATATATATATACACACACACATATATATATATATATATATATATATATATATATATATATATATATATATATATATATATATATATATATAAATGAATTAATATCTGGAATGTGACAAATACGAAGTCGCTTATGTTGCTGGCCATATTTCATAATTTTTATACTTCAGCCATTCCCATATCATGTCGTACTACATATCCATTATCTCTGCACAAAATAGCCAAATACAACAGCTTACGTGGACATATTGCCATGAAGGGTCTTTTTTCATATATTCGCCGATAGACCCTAATATTGTAATATCGTTCCAAACTTGATATGGGTATAATGCTTGGGTTGTCAGATTGTAATATGATGAAGATTAGTTGAACCATCCATCAATCTAGGCTTACATGTTTCAACACATTGCTTTCATTTGATATTTAGGGGAAGCCCACGCATACAAGATGAAGATATTGTGCTTTTGAGACAAAAACATGTCAACTAGGAATGCCATTTTAGCTAATGTAGCAGCGCAGCAGAGCCAAGGGGTCCGCCAGACCTTAAGTTTATGTAGTCGTTCACTTACTGCATTGGGCAGTCTAGCATTTTATCCATAAGGCTGATGAATGCAGTTCCTTTCTATGTATCACAATCCTCAAAGAAACGTTATTACTTTCGGACAAGAGGTGGTGGCGGACACCTAGGGACAATCTTCAGAGAGACTGTCCAGCATAGAAGTGTTGTAAGGTGACGCTGAAAATAGCAATTTGATTAAAATGAGCTGTATATTGGCCGGTATCACAGTCAAATTGGCCACATTTTAGAGACTGGATTCCCAATTATACCATTCCCGAAATAGGAGTAGGAGTTCTTACCACATGCAACGTTTACGTCTCATCACATTTTGCCAATTTCTATTCAATTTTCATATCATCGAGTGGAACGTGATTGTGCAGCACCTTGTATATGTGTTTGCAAATAGCTCTCCAGCCTCAGTCTTGGAAGCAATACCATACAACACAACTGGTTAATACTGAAGAATTTATGTATTTTACCATCAACAAAAACCCCACTTCTTGTTACAGAGCATAGCTTCAGCCATCATGTTAGCCAGCACCGCATATTTGTAACTTTTTAGGGAAAATAGACTAAAATTTACAAGACAAAACAATGCGTATCCCATGGGGAACGTTTGTGAGTAACTAACATATGCATTTAGCTTCCGTTTGGTGACCGGAAAAATGCCAAGGTCAGTATTTACAATAACACTTACATTTTCATTAAAATTGTCATGAAAATGTTTTTCCCTTTTTCCTTCAGAATTTAAATGATTTTGATATTCAAAATTCATGTCCTGCTTTGGCCTTTTAAGAACTTTAACAATTTTTACTGGAGTGCATGAGTGAGTTGCACACAACAACCATACACTTCATTGGAAGTGGATTTAACTGTTCTCTGCATATATATATATATATATATATATATATATATATATATATATATATATATATATATATATATATTTCTGCCATTCCATCTTTCATTTGCTCTTCAGTGTTAACCCCGATCGTTTCTCTCTACAATTATAGTAGTAGGTACTACAATGTATGACTAACGCATGAATATTGCTTCCATTGGCTGGATTATATCATAATGTGCAAATAAAGAAAGAAAATATAAAACATACATTGGTAAAGAAAAACACTGTATTTTATTGGTTGAGTTACTTAATTCTGTCAGAATTATTTAAGGAGACAGAATTCCAATGGTACCTGTATTTCCCTCGACAAAGTGAATACTTTAGTAATTTTCGCCACAAAAACGCAGAGACAATATGAATAATACAGCGCAAAGTTAGATGTTTAATTATGAATATATTCCAGACTTACAAATTATAACATAATCGTATATCATCAAGGATGTATTACACTACATATTTTTTAAAAATACATGTCAAAACTGCCCCTGGATACGCTTTTCCAAATCAAATGTCCATGGTAGGATATTGTGTACTTACCATGATATTAGTCGACCTTATGACTATGGACACGATTATGCAGTCTCCTATTATATTAATGAACATTCAGCATGTCAGTTAAACGAATTATCATATTATTTGGAAGGCACTTTATAACTATAGACACGCTACTGCTGTGTGTTATCATAGATATGAACATTCACCATGTTAATCAAAAGAATATTCTTGTCATATTTGGAAGGTACTTTATCATTAAAGACATGAAAATATATATAATGCTGTCTGATGTTCAAGTTATGAATACTGACCATTTCAGTCAAAAGAGTACTTATCATGTTTGGAACCAAATGGTGCTTTTCTTTACACATGAGTAATTGTGGTGAGATAAACGTCCATAATTTGGTGGAAAAAAAAACGTTTAATTGTGCATTAAAGCCATATACATTATTCTTAGATATCTTTAGGTAACTTAGTTATGATGTCCAGAAACCTTTTATGAGTGAGCGCCTGTGCTATAACAGTAAAGAATAGGGTTGCCCTAAAGCTGTCTCGTGGAGTAAAGAACCTGGCTAACGTTATACCAGTACTGATAATGGGAAGACGTGCAAGACATTTTACCTTTTAATTGTAGTGGACTTAACTTTGTTCATTGCATGCACCCATATTAAAAACCCATAGCCAGAACTCGGAATTGCTTCTGTATCACGATAGTCTACATCACCTTTTGTTTTTATTTATTTATTTGTTGGTTTGTTTATTCATTTATTATACAATTTTCATTAAATGACAAGACTGGCAATGAAGTAACATTTACTCTTAAGGGGCGGTTAGCATATGCCTTGGGTAGTATGTACAATTTGGGTCTATTTGCCTTAGTTTTGAACATATGAGCCATTAAAAATTTTGTTTGCATAAACCTCTATTTTTCAAACATACTGACGACTGCAGTACGGTTGTACAAGTCTATGCTTAGCTTTGCCACTGTGTATGTTTATATAGTATTGAATTGAGGGGCCTGTATGGGAAGAAATATGTATAAATATCGTTATTCATCGTACACACAATACTAATTCATGCAAAGATATAAAATAAAATTTGTTATTTCATTTTCACTTGATATTGAATCGTATTTTTTCCCGAATCTCACATACTTCTCTTTTCAAATTGGACCTGACTATTGCTGATTCATCACTGTGGAAAATTACAATTCGAGTTATAACAGAAGGTTCGTTTTTAAAGAAATCTCAAGCTGAATTGTACTTATGATGGATGAAATTATCTGACTTTTCTGCTGCAAATCGAATCCAAGCTATTGCTAATTTGACACATATTCCCAACACTTTGTTATCACTCGATACTATGGAGTACAAGAATTTTATAAATTTATTATAGATTTGTGATTCAATGGAGGTGTCTCTACAAATAAGCCTAAATAAAGAACAGTGGTGAATTGCTGGTAATTTCCAAATAAACCTAACAGCCTCTGTCCTTGCTACATATGCTTTTTCAATTCTTTTTCTAGAGAGGTGCAATACGTGACTTCCCTAAAACGAGGTGCAGTAAGTCCGAAATCATCTATACCAACATGCTGGAAAGGCATGACCAAATTGTCCCATCAGAACATTGACTTCTGAGTAGAATTTGTTTATATATTTATGCAAACAGTTTTCATTAGTGTTAGGCCAAATTTGTTTTTTTAAATGGACAAATTGTCCAACATGATCTATGAGTAGTCCATTTAGATATATTTCAGGCTTTAAATCAGACTCTGAATAAGATAAAATGTTACTTTTAGTGGGATTTAATATGACATGATACTCTGTGGCAAACGATGAACATACCTGCTGTAATGTTTTTCACTATATTAGGCCTGCGGCATTTGAGGCTAAAATATGAATTTGGTCTACCCGCCTGCCTTATAGCTACAACATAGCCTACCTGATGTAAAATTTTGTCTTCTTTTAGAAAATGCCTGTTGTGGAGCTCTCAGGTGGTCCAGTTTTATGCTATGAGCAAAAATAGATACCTACGTCTGAAAAGCAAAACCATAACCTTAATGAAATCGAATAGATTTCTTCAATATAGGTTTATAATCTTAAATTACAGAACCGTACCTTTTAGGTTCCTTGAGGTACCAAAACTATCTTACAAATAAAGCTGTCTTTGTAGAATGATGTCATATGCATATATTTGCATTATAGAAGTCTTTTTGGCACATACAAAAAGACCAAAATCGCCATTTCCGATTTCAATATTGTTAAATGTTCAGTTACTACAAATCACTTCGCTTTTCAAAATATTTTGTCTTTATTAACACAGAGTGGGCAACTGAGTATATAGAACAAGTAAATATATATATATATATATATATATATATATATATATATATATATTAATGTCATCCCAGACATATTGTTTTTTTCAAAATTTCTCCTTTTTTATTCTTTCTTTCTTCTTATTTCCACCACATAACTTGTCTGGAGCTTTTGGCAGACAATGTGCAAGCTACAATGTTTAAACTTGGCATGGTAACGGAGCTAGTAAGGAAGTTGACTTATATGATTTGGAATAATCGACATGTTTAAAATTATGCAAATTAGGGCCTTTCAAAAATTTTAAAGCTCCATATCTTTCAAACTTTTGCAGATAAACACAAAATTTTAATGGGCACATCTAGGTTTGTGACACATGCAAATATAATGGACGGTAAATGAAAGTTGTAGAATTTCAATTTATGTTAATGAGGGGCATTTAAAAATTTAAAAGTTGAATATCTTCAAAACTATTATAGATAGAGATGAAATTCTAAGGTAAATATAAGGGTTTGGGGCAAAGCCAAATCCAATTAACCATGAACCAAAGTCATAGGATTTTTAATTTATGCAAATTAGGTGGATATGCACAATTTTAAATGTTGAATAGCTTCAAAACTATTATAGATAGAGATGGTATATTCACTTTAATTTTGGGGTTTGTGACATAGCTGCATACAATGACCCAGCATCCAAAATTGTACAATTTTTATTGATACAAATAAGATAAATACAAGAAATTTAAATCTTGAATAACTTCAAAACTATTATACATAGAGGTGCCATTCCGACCTCAGTTTTTAGGTATGTGGCAAAGCCGCATGCCATGAACCGTAAACCAAAGTTGTAGGATTTTAATTTATGCAAAATTGGCAAATACACAAAATGAAAGTCTTTGAATAGCTATCAAAACTATTACAGATAGTAGTGTCATTCAAACTTTACCTTATAAGTTTTGTGACATGGCCACATCCAATGAACCAAGAGCCAGAGAGTTATAGCATTCTAATTTATGTAAATTAGCATAATACACAAATTTTAGACTATGTTGAATAATGGCAAAGTGTAGCATTTCAAACTGTTCTCATTTTGAAGGTACCCATACAGATTTGCTGTGAAGCAAATCTTTTCTAGTCATTTTTTGTTTCCGACTTCTCTAAAATCACTGACTGAACTCTATTCAAAGGTGGTGGGTATTACTTTGACTTGGTGTCCATCAAAGCGGCTAGGCGATGCTTCCTCCCGGCCCCGGATTTTTCACAAAAAACCGTGATTATAAAAGAGAGAACACATTGCCATTGGTACAGTGATAGGCTGCTGTGAATACATGTATACGTAATGTTCCCAAACACAGTTTACTGGATGCACTGTAGACTTGCCACTGCTGCAGATGTACCTTGGATAGATCTCCAGCAAGTTTTGTTCTATAGGACACACGTAAGTGGCTTTTTTATGTCTGGGTGCAAACCCAGACATTTTGTTTTTCAAAGAATTATTTTTTCCTTCCTTCCTTCCATCCGTCCTCTTTTCTTCCTTTATTTCTTTCTTTCTTTCTCTCTTTCCTACTTTCTTCTTTACGACCAAATTTGTCTGGAGTTTTTCTCGGATACTGTTATATCCCGTCAATCACAAAACTTGCCATGGTGAAATTAAGCACCTGACTTGGAATAGTCATGGTGTTTAAAATTATGCAAATTAGGGACAATTAAAATTACAAAAGCTCCATATCTTCCAAACTATTGCAGACCGATACAGAGTTCTACCTATCACATGTAGGTTTGAGACATCTGCCAATGGGCAGTGACAAAAGTTCTAGAAGTGCAACTAAATGTAGCAATTTTGAGACTTTTTTGCCATGTTAATTGTCTGAATATTTTCTTGAGGAATGGGAAAAGAGAGGCACATTGTGTTGAATATAAAATGGTTTCTTACATTGACAAAAATAATTCAGACAAAATTGCGCTGATTAAGTGCGCATGCGGTAAGGACGTTCTTCGGGAGCTCTGACAATTTTACCATCTTTTTGCTGGATATGATAGGTAATATATATGCTTGATAAGTATGCGCTCAGTGTCATGGATACCTTAAATTACACTTAAATGAAAAAATATTTGAAAAAGGCACAAAATTTGGAACAAATTATTTAATTCTATTGTTAAAAAGACAAATTAATGTTGCTTTACGACAGGAGTTACTGCAGGGAAATATGGAAAGTTTATAAAAACATCTACTGGTAGTATTATCACATGTATCATCGCTCAGCAGTTTCAACACAGTTGATAATACGTGTCCAATATCAACAAAAATCTGCTTTTGAATAATCATGATATTTGGAGGAACGTTGCTAGGTGACCATAAAACACTCCTACTTGACTCAATTTACATCAAATTTAGTGGAGAAAGAGTCTCTTTACATTTTAACAGCGCATTTGATAAAAATTATTCCTAAAGTTTGATGCTAGAAACAAGCTTCTGATGTTTGATTGCAAACTTGTGTGATTTTTAGTAACATTCCGTTGCCATGGCAACCAACTTTGACACTTACAATCTCAAACTGGTTTCTTAGGAAATGCCTGTATAGTAGGTATGCTGATGTAAAGTTGTGAAGTGGTACCTTGCATTTTCATTACGTAATACTTAAAAATGTGTTTTTCCCTGGACTACTAAAAAAATGCCGTTATCATGGAAACCAATAAAAACATATGTTGCCCATTAAATCGATGGTACAGTTTACGTAACCTTTAATTACAGGTTCTTATCTTTCATTTAATACCAAATTTAGCAAAGAATTTTTTTGTTTAAGGACTGATTTTCTGGCAATATTATCACTTGTATGTATCATTTCTCAGCAATGCGCAGCACTGGCCATATGACCAATTTTTGCAATATCCACAAAGATCTGCTCATTTGAGTAATGTAAACATTTGCAAGAACGTTGCTAGGCTACCCAAAACAGTCTTCCTTCACTCAATTAACCTCATTGTTGGTGCAGAAAGAATCTTTTTACATTTTAACATCAAATGTTGTGAAAATTATTTAAAACTATAAATAAGTTGTAGTGTTTACATGCAAATTTAAGTGATTTTAACAAACATTCTATTGCCATGGCAACCAACTGTTGACACTTACTATCTCAAACTGGATTTTTATTAAAAACCCTGTATAGAAGGTATGTTGATGTAAAGTTGTGAGGTGGTATCTTGTATGCGTATAAAGTTATAGTTAATGAGGTGATTCTCCCTTCATTTCATGAAAACTTAATTTCGTTGCCATGGTAACCAATATAAATACAAATTGACCATGAAATTGATAGTACACTTTACCTAAATTTAAACTTCAGGTTCTTATCTTTTGATTGATACCTAATCCAGCCGGTAATTTTTCCAGTTGAACGAAAACTGAAAATAAGCCTTTTTTGAAAATTTTTGCTGCTCTACTATATAGGTCTCTTAATTTGCATATACCGTAAAACTGGACCACATGAGAGCTCCACAACAGGTATATTTGAAATCTACAGAAGATTTGCAAAAGAATGAGGTATGTTACAGCTATAAGGCAGACGGGTAGACCAAACTCCTTAAATAAGGCCCTTTTCTGAGATTTGCCGCAGGCCTATATGCACAGTTGGGGTTAACAATGCTTAATCATCTGCAAATGCCAGAGCACCAGGATATGTGTCACCGATGTAACAACCTAATCCAGATTTTTCTAGCCTAAATAACAGAATTTCTATGTAAAATCAAAAGATGGGCGAATGAACACCACCAATGTTCACTGCATTTCGACAGGAGAATAGTTCTGTTCTGATACCATTCTAGGCCACATACATATTTTGATTCATAATGAGATTAAGAGGCAATCTTGCAGTGATGGCCGACAAACCGCTTTTTATCAATAATTTAAATAATTTCACATTCTCTACTCAATCAAATGGTTTTGTAGCATCCAGGAAAAGAAGTTGACCATCAGTGCCTTTCGTTTGATGGTAGTTGATGCAATCTAATAGGGAAAAGGTACGTTGCACTGTCAAAATATTTGGCTTGAACCCAAATCCGAAGTTCCTCATATCTTCACATTATCATTGAGGATCACCCAATCTAATAATTTACCAAGTATGCTGCTCAGGGCAATAGCTCAGTTATTTTCAGAATCACTGCAGGATTTTCCTTTTATATTTTTGCAATGGGTGCATAATGACTTTAATGGAGGTAGAGTGAGTGTGTTTATAATGTTCCAGATTTATAAATATCACAAGAACGATGTATACCTACTTTCTTCTTTTGCTGTAAATTCAGCTAACTGTCAAGTCAGGAAAACCAAAAAGTGATAGGCCTGCCAGGTCTCTGTTTACTTTCTTCTTTTGCTGTAAATTCAGCTAACTGTCAAGTCAGGAAAACCAAAAAGTGATAGGCCTGCCAGGTCTCTGTTTATTTTTTGCAGAAGTAATAAAATTTGGGTTTTAAGTGGTTAGGCCTGTATATTTTGGAAACACTTTAGTCTGTAGTTAATGAAGAATATTTCAAAGGTTGAAAGGACCGGTCTTAAACCACAAGCTACCTTTAATGGACGACTGCCTGTCTCAAGTCAGGGGTGGAATTTGTTTCTTCACATTGGTATTGGAAGGTGAATGTTGATGCTTTGGTAACTCTGAAATCTCTTTGCTGTCATTGTTGGGTTTGGAATTTATGAATATAGGTCATGTTTTTCTGCACTATTGGGCAGTCCACTCAGAGCAACTCTATATACAGGCATGGTTGTAAATAATAAATATGTGTATACATCAAAGTACGATTGCCATTAAAGAAATGATCCGAAAAATAGCCTAAATCACCATCATGTTGTTTTATTGAATGGAACGAAGGGCATTATGATATTTGACCTCATAGCTTTTCTTAAATCAGGGATGATACCAACCCTATGAGAGTTATTAATTTTCCAGATGCAGTGCCAAAATACTGTGTCCTGTCTATAACATTAAACATATTGGTTCCATCCAGATATCACTTCTTTCTTTTGTCATTGGTGTGCGGATGATCAGTTTACCATCAAGGCAAGCGGATAACATGCTGTGATAAAAAGCTTCAATTTCAACACAATGTTTTGTACCAACAAATCCTCTACAATGAACAGCTGACCAAGGAACAGTTATGTTTTTCAATTTATCATCAAGAGATTGTGTATATTTAAATATGTTCTTTTCGTCGACAAGGTTGTTTGTTTATCTATACCTGTAAATCGGTATTGTCATTGCTCCTATTTAAGTAAAATTGGACGTCTACACGTAAGGTTACTGGGTAGTGGTCTGACAGGTTGTCCCGGTCATGACACACAAAATTATAGGTGACATTATGAACAGACTTTCAGACACGAAGAAGTGATCAATTGTGATCTCGCCAAATTAACCTTCCTTTCAAAATGTATAATCATTATTACCGTGAAGGCGTAAACCTCATATAAGTATTTCATTGTTAACAAAAGAACGCAAGTGTCTTGTGTTCACTGATTCGGTGGAAGACATATTAGTGTTAAAATCACCCCCACCCCCCAATATAATATTGGGCAAATCAAATTCTTCTCATTTGAAGCTAAATTTCATTAAGAACCCAACAATATTCTACAGATGCATCACTTTTTCGTGGCAAATCACATCTCATGTATACATTTATCAACACTATTTTAAATGACTACATCTTGCATACTACTCCACAGACCCGTTGAGAGGCATACTGAATAGGAGTTATTTTGCAGTTAAGTTTTTTTTTTGTTTTGTTTCATAGGATGTCACAGCCCCCCAAATGGCCTTCCTGGTACCAGGTTTTCATCCGCCATCCGCAAAACTTTTACGGCATTAATACCCTATACATACATTTTGTTTTGATAACTTTGAAATGTATTCCGTTCTACCTTGACCATGGCCATGGTGATAACTATAGAGAGAACCACCATTGTAATCTCTTTTCTCAGCAGTAGGTGTCTGTTCATTTAGAACTATTGTAATTTGGAACTTCGAGACTTTGAGCTCTATTTTTTTGAGAATATTTTTACTAACTCCTTCAGGCCAAATCTTTTCACTAAGAAGCTCTCTGAATATAGATACAGGCACACTAAGGCGAAAAGATTTAAATTTAGTATTAGCGTTAGATATACACTCGAAAGATCACAACATGTAGCCTGCGCTAGTAAGGTTGGTGCGTAAAACTTATTTAATTGTCAGTATCAACCATATAATTGAAGATATCACAGCTGGCATTTCCCAAGTCATTTGTTTGTAATTGGCGATTAATAATGGCTCATGACTCGCCATATTTATCATACAAGGAGCTGGGTATAGAGGCTGGACGTTGTTGAATTAACATATATTATTGCCACTAATATGCATATTATTAGTAAAGTGTCCATATTTTCATGATTTTATGATGTAAACATTTATTTCTGAAATTTAGTTTTTGGACAATAACTCGGCGACCGTACAGAAAAGTAAAAGATACAAATTGTGTCACTGTGTAAGCCAGTAGATGTAAAAAGCTAAGGGCAATAAAAATACGAAGTCAAGGCACGAAAAGGGGACTTTTCCATGCTGCAGCAATTAATAAACCTTCGCACATATTGCAACGGCCACCCATTAAACAGAACCGCCTAAATAATGCCTGGAAACTTCATGCTGGTTTCAAACATAGGGAGATATTGAGATGTGTTGCTAATGCTTCCCGTAAGCCTAATTTTTTTTGGATTGCGCCACCTTGTATACCTATCAAAAACTATAATCCGAAACAACATCCATCAGAAACTTTTGAACCACTAGCTTCGACCCACGTTTACTGGTAGCAAGTAGCATGTGCTGCGTGTTTATGCAAAAGTTGGATCTATATGGGATACAGCACGAAAGCAACACACTAGGCGAGATTAGCTCTAAGAGCCTATATTTTGTCTTGATCATATTGAGCTATTCCATTCTTTCTCGTTGAAAATATTGCCGCAACGCAGGTAAGTCAGTAATTCCTAACGCGTACCTTTTGCACAAGTCACATAGTGAGGCTTCTGACAATTGTGAGAAATATATGGTGTGACATTATTTTTGGATGCAGTCTCTTTATTCTGATACATATAATTTCACATCCTATATCCCACACGGATTTTTCCAGTTTGTACATTCCCTTTATCCGTGAGACCGTCTGATTCTGAGAAGGCCAGCTCGCCCAGATGTGCAGACAATTGTAATGTTCTACTGCTGATAAACAAAAACAAGAACGTCTAAGCTTCAAACCGCCAATATTTGGTACTTATCACCCAGTTAAAAATGAGAAACACAAATATCCACTGCTTCATCACGTAAACAGACAAAGGGTAATGACTGCAAGGAAGCAGTTCTGGCAAGTAAGACACAAATACAAAGCAGATGTCTGTTAAATGTTTTGCTTGGATAGCTCCTTCAGATGGGTTTTTCTGTTACTGCCTCTTTTCCAGACTGGATGTACTGTAAAATGAATAGCCCTCGATACAGGCATGAAACCTCCGTTTCGTTATACACATTTATGCTCATATTATATTGTAATTTAATATTGCCGAAGCTTGGCGATGTATTGTACAAAGTGTGAATAATTTATCATAACTGTTTTCTTACCAAATATGTAAGATATGCAATCGGCATTCCGAGAGGAAATAGGCTTTAGTTCACGAAAGCAGGTTAGTATGCGACTATTTATGGACTGGTCGTGTAACCAATGGAAGCTAAATCACAATTAATTAAAGTCAGTATGACTTTCGGCTTTCGGACAATGACAGCGAGACTTCCGCCATGCACTGCTGTCTCTTTTAGATTACCCAAAACATGTCAGACTGCTGTAAACGTCTTTCTATCGCTGTTATTGACTCCATCTTTTCACCAAGAAAAAGGAAAAAGTGATTTTATTAATAAACTTATTGGTAAATCAAGAACCATTAGTAATCCTGAAAGTCCCTTCCTATTGGTTGAAAGGGAGGCGAGGCTCAATTTACCTACA
The DNA here is from genome assembly GCA_964020975.1 of Hermodice carunculata. NCBI lineage: Eukaryota > Metazoa > Annelida > Polychaeta > Eunicida > Amphinomidae > Hermodice > Hermodice carunculata. The sequence goes on along the minus strand of OZ026622.1, from coordinate 61,337,893 downwards.
ATATAGCATTTCACTCATTACAGTGTGCACATAGGTGGATTTTTTATCAAAGCTGCTGCAACCGGTTAAAATATCAACACGAGAATAGATTTATGCCAAAGACGTATGGTGCTATTTGCTTGACATACCTGAATCGGAGAAAGCAGAGTTGAGATGGTCAATTGCTTCTTAATGGAAAATTACTTAAAAAAGGGCAATTGCCGTGGTGGCAATGATGTGGTCTTCCGTCTCGTCCCGAGATCACTTTGATTATAGTTACAAATACCAGTTCATTTACGTACAAAACATATGCCGCCTTGTTCAGTATGTTTAGTTTGAGTATAAGAAATGTGTAAGCAAGCAATAATATACATGTATTACTTTGTTTACCAATTTCATCACTGTCAAGAGTATGGTGTTTCCTCAAATGCTTTCAGCTGTGCTTTTGGCATTACCAAAATTGTCTTCTAATCTTCTTCTAGGGCAATATCAATGCTAAATGGCGGCTAAATGAAAGTTATGACGGTGTGTGTGTGTGTGTCGCTGACAACACTGTGTGCGCCTCGACGAAAGACATTTACCGCCCCATGCTTTAATGTTGAGGTTGAGCATAAGAGGGACACTCATTAGTTACATACAAGCGCCAGGATGAACGTACATTGCTGTTGGCATATTGTATGCTCTGAAAGCAGTCATTTCCGAAACTGTGTGACAGGGGAAATTGAGATGCGTTGCTACAACAATCGGGGTCGTGCCATTTCCATAAAAGCAGAAATATAGTCTAGACATGACGCAGTCAGTGTTATAAATGAAGGCAGTGAGAAGAATAATGTTGAAGAATTTTGCAGTTTGGCTGTTTCAATTAACAATGATACCCTTTGAATCCGCCATTGTGTATAATTACAGTTGTTGATAAACAGTGTACATTCTCATTGATGTCGATTTTATTTAACTCGACAGTTTCTTTCTCCTCGCACAGGATCACATGAAATGGAAAGAAACGATATTTTGTGGAACTAAATGTTGGATTGATGCAGTCGGTGTTAAATAAACGGTTATGTCTATAACCCGATGCCAAAGAGAGACAACAAAATGCTTTTTGGCGACATTTTAGATTCTTTCTTTTAGATGTGTAAGTGAATGAAGTCAAATTGATGCCATCCATGTCATTCTTTAAAAAAAAGTACAAGAAGAAAATAAAAAGGTTCTTCTAAGTAGCATGTTAGAAGAAAGGTGAAAAACATAGATCGCCCAGAACACGATGTCTCCCCACGCCGTAGATCCTGTACTTTCTCTCTTTTTTATTTGGTTTTTTGTTTTTGTTTTTGTTTTTTTTTTTTTTTTTGTTTTTGTTTGTTTTTTTTTTTTTTTGTTTTTGTTTTTTTTTTTTTTTTTTTTTTTTGTTTTGTCTTTTGTTTTTTTTTGTTTTGTTTTGTTTGTTTGTTTGTTTGTTTTTTTCAGATTATTAAGGTTGCAGGTTCGAGTCCCGATTGTTCCGAACATGAAATATGTATTTTCGGCATTTCCTTAATGCTGGTGGATTTAAGTCCCCGATTCTGGAAATATAAGCCGACTCAGTAAATATACTGCATTACCGTGTTGATATGGCACTCGCACATAACTACGTCCATTGAACCATTCTTTTTAGGAATGGGGATTTGGTCGAGTGGATATGTGCGTTTCCCATTTCAGCTAGGCGACTGGTGCCAAAGGTTGCAGGTTCGAGTCCCGCTCGTTCCGAACATGAAATATGTATTTTCGGCATTTCCTTAATGCTGGTGGATTTAAGTCCCCGATTCTGGAAATATATGCCGACTCAGTAAATATACTGCATTACCGTGTTGATATGGCACTCGCACATAACTACGTCCATTGAACCATCCTTTTTAGGAATGGGGATTTGGTCGAGTGGATATGTGCGTTTCCCATTTCAGCTAGGCGACTGGTGCCAAAGGTTGCAGGTTCGAGTCCCGCTCGTTCCGAACATGAAATATGTATTTTCGGCATTTCCTTAATGCTGGTGGATTTAAGTCCCCGATTCTGGAAATATATGCCGACTCAGTAAATATACTGCATTACCGTGTTGATATGGCACTCGCACATAACTACGTCCATTGAACCATTTTTTTAGGAATGGGGATTTGGTCGAGTGGATATGTGCGTTTCCCACTTCAGCTAGGCGACTGGTGCCAAAGGTTGCAGGTTTGAGTCCCGCTCGTTCCGAACATGAAATATTATCATAAGACACTGAGCTTCATAATTAAAATGTCTCCATTCATGAGTTACCCTCAAAACCCCTTTAGTCATGTCCACTGTTGCAAAAAACAGCATTTTTTTCGGATAAGTAACGTTGGGTTACACCACGAAATACAGGTGAACTATGTTTGTACAATAGCAGATGATTAGCTTCAGTGTGAACATATAAACATGCATGGAGCTCCCAGAGCCAATTCTTTTCCGATTCTCTGGGCATGAAACTCTTGTACGCTAAAACGCATACAAGTCTATTTGAGCTGCATGTGACCGAAAGATTCAGTGGTTAAATACACATCTGAAAATGATATACTTGCGTCTTGTCGTCTAATTACCACTTCCTAGTCTTTGTTACCCTACTCCGTTGTTCAAACTCTATAGTTTGCACAGGCTAACCTGTCATTGTCTACCCTATATGAATATAAAACTGATACCACATAAGCGCTTTCAACAAAAGTCAGTTATACGAATAGGAGACCGTGCCACAGCAAAAAGCACAATCAATTCTTTCTAAACTTACTAATTAATCATATCCTGTACCTGGCTAACATATCGTAATTAATCACTATTCTCAGTTCAAATTCAAGGCTACAAGAAAGAATAATCAACAGGTCATCAGAGGCAAACCTTCAAATGAGGTCACGTGCATTTTTTTTGTGAAGGCGACTGGGGCCTCATCTGATATTTGGTGCAAACAACCCATTTAAATTTAATGAAGGTAGGAGCGTGAAATAATAGCACCTAAAGGCTGTAACACAAGTTTCGCCTATAATGGCAAGACGTAGTGAACTTGTATGAACTAGCATCTACATCAAGTCAGGGAAAGACCGCATAATCCAAATTTAGTGCTCATCCCGGACTATCTTCCTTCTAAGATTTTTGTGACTAGTGCGTGACATCAGGAAGGAGGCGCCGTGCACAGCGCATTTAAAAAGAGTGTAGTAAGTATCAGTAATTAAGGTGGCAAATCGGCCACAAGATTTACACACCCAAGGTATGCGAGCAGGTTGCACACGTCTTATGCATATCAGAAAAACAACATGACTCAGTTGCTTTATAACGCTGGGAATAAGACGTGCTGTTCATCTTTACAAATTTAGCTATATACAAACTGCATATTATTGCTTCCCAAGTTCCGAAACAGCAAGTAGCACCGCACCCACGAATTAGCAGGGCCGCGCTCCCGTGCTTGATTTATCATCCTCAAAAATACATATATCTTCATTGAGCATCCCGGAACTGTAAGAAATCCTTTGAAATGCTAGCTTCTTGGCGGAAGTCGAATATTACAAACGCATAAATAAATATTACTGAAAAAATACAGAAATCGAAGTATTGGGTGTTGGGCAATTTAAGGTCTAACGATACCCAGATATGTCCGGAATGTCCCCCAATTTCAATTAAAGCAACTGACTACAGAAAAAAGTAATGAGAAATATTTTTAAGATATAAAAATTGTTCTCTTTTACCATGCAGTTTTGTTTGAAATGTTCTGTCCTGATTGCTTGAAGTTTATGTGTCTTTATATATCAAATCTCCATGAAGTTCGTTTAGCAAATGTACCCATAGTATATTCGCAATATATTCGAGCCCAGCACCACCGATAACTCTATACTTTTTGGTCGATGATTAATGTAATAATATATATTGAAATAATTGTATTGTCTTTTTGCCTTTAATTTAGTCAATAGTATACTTTGTAACATTCTGCATTCTGATATAGAATACCCGGCTGCACTGCACAATGGTGATCATCAAGTGTCAGAGGTCTGATACGGTAGTGACACAATAGGGCACGTTCTTCAATATAGCACTAAAAATTGTGTGACCGGAGTGACACACTGGTACACTTAAGTCATACTGGCACTTGTTGGATCTCAGCAAATCCAGAAATAATAGCACAAAATATCACAACATTCAACAGCCACGGTCAGCATGAAAAAATGTTTCACACCTGAGAAACATTATAAGGTTATCGTACAATTGACCGCAAAATCGATAAACATGAAAGCGTATTATGTCAAACGTGGGTGATGTTTTGTGTTGCTTAGTTTTTTTTACATGATAGCAGAAATGTCAGAAACATGGATATACCTGACATGTAGTTTACCATGTTCACGAATAAAGAAAGGCAATTACACAAGCCCGTTGATTGGAGAAGTTGAAGCAACCGGTCATATCAGGAGAGCATACACCAGGTCAACACTTATTCTTTTCGAGGAAACTTGGATCAATGTAATATCTGTTCCAATAAGGAAAGCTAAAGTTAGCCATAGCTTATGGTGAAAGGGTAGGTATGAGTTCCTTGAAGATATACATGCTATATATTCATACGGCTTTTGCCATAATAAAAAAAGTGTAATAATTGTCATGACAGTTCGGTCTCCATACATATAAATATAATGGTTCTGGCTAGACTAGAAAAATATGTCGGGTTTTTTTTCAAACATGTGTATCATAACATCAAAATTGAGCTAATCAGCAAAATATCTCACGAAAACAAAACTGCCGGTGTGGACATAACATTATTGTGAAAAGAGCAGAGTTTCTAGCTGAAGAATAGACACAAAGAAAAGCTTAGGGATTACAAAGAAGAGGACACAACAAATCATAAAAAGTCCAATTATGATCGGACTTTCCCCGATTTTACGCCTTCAACAGTTCAAAGCCACGACATTACGTAACTGCATAAGTAATTTTGTGTATTAGTGCATTGACTTAGTGCAAATGTATGTATCCGGGTACCCGCCTCCGGCACATTGTACATGGGTACCCGAACGAGTACCCAAATTTATATTTGTAAATTGTCAACTGAACTGACTTGACTTTTTCGCCGGGGGGGGGGGGGGGGATTGTTTAAAAAGCTTCTTCAAAATGATCTGAAAAAACTATACCATTAGCGATCCGAGCACTGTGAGGTATCGAAAAAAGGAATGCTGCAGTGTATATTTTTAAATATGTATATCATATATATATATATATATATATATATATATATATATATATATATATTTATATTAATTTTTAAATTTTATCATTGGATTGTGGAAATGACAGCAGTAACTTTTATCTGACTTGTATAACGACAAGCAAGCAGTGGTCAGAAATATCTTAAACGCATTTAGAAATTTGGAAGGAACATGAACATATGTCATCTAATTTGATCAAATTAGGAGATTCCTAAATCACTAATTTTGGCATGTTTAAGATGTCTGTCTTTGACCTTTCTGTAAAGCTTCTGCAGCAAAGGCAAAGCCAAGGTCACAGTTAGAGCCATACACTTATGTTATGTATCAGCTAGGAAAGTATTAAATTCAGTACACCAAAGCTATTAATTTTGGGGAAAGTGCAGATGAAAATGTGTCTGCATTTTGCAGTATGTGTGTGCCAAATTCATTCCCGAAACCAGCAAAACAAATCTGAAAAATGTTAAGACACAATATGAGATGTTATTCGTGGACAGCATTTAATATTAGCTGGCCAAAAAAAGCTTACAGGCTTGTACCAAAAAGCATTCAAACCTATATTCTGGCTGTAAATGCTGTACCTAGATGTAGATCTACATTTCATGCTAGCAGCAGCCAAGATAGGAATTTCGTAAGGACAGTATAGCAAAAGCGACATGGTTTTCGTGCAGTACTTTTTTAGTGAAGGTCGGACAGAAAAATAGGCATCAAGTCACTCTGGCTGCCTCGAAATGTAATACAAGGGCAAGTCTAATTCAAATAGATGGCAAGAGTAGCACAGAACACACATTGATATCACCGTTATTCTAACATGACTGTGCATCTAACAAACTCGAAGTACACATGTGTCAGGAACTAATATAGACGAGTAGGCAAACGAAGTGTGCGTATTGCAGTTAAGATTCCAAAGTATTTCAAAAACATGAGAAAAAATCATTCAACGGGAATATTTAAGATTCAATAGTATAATTTTCCACAGCATCATGGTTGCTCATGAATTTGCACGGGCATGTTTCCTAAACTTCCTGCTGTGGTTAACAGATAAAGATGCACACCAAAATTAGTGACCCCATGAAAAAGATGAAAAGATAGGGGTGGTCATTCTATCTGCAAAGGCAGTTCTTTTGCATTATGATCAACGATCAAGGACACAATTCAACATGTTACTTATGAGGGTGATTCGTGTCAGATATTTCAAACTATTGCTTTTTCAGAATAAGGCTCGGTATCATTGAATGTTATCAAATCAAGGCCTCTTGTCAGCCTTTCTGGATTAAGACTTTTCACAACCCTGAGTACATTTCAATGTAAAATCACGGACGGCTGCAACCTGTCGCGCAGACCCAGTTCCCTAACAAGAAGGGGCTTTCTTGTGCAAGGTGAAAATGGCAATACAGACATCAAGTGTAAGGTGATACAATCATTCTATTCCACTTACATCCAAATATCCATACCGGTCCCATCTGATCGATAGGGAGTACAGCCATTTACAGCTCTTGTCAATAATAACGGTAAATCGTTGCAACAGCGAAATCCAAAATAAAATCAAAGCCCCCACCGAGGAAAAATTTATTAAATAAACTGCTTTAGTTAATATCCAGAGATGCCTCAGCTGTTGCAGAACTCAGCTGGCGTCTTCTCGGAATGCTGGCAGGGAATTGCTTCAATTTCGTCATAATATGGTAGTACAGTGGCAACAATAATCCTTATGTGACAAACACTTAAACTATTGGAAACAGTCCTGTATGGCAGTAGCTTCATCAACATGTAAACTTTGGAGATGATGATGGTCTTGTGGATTTTTCAATAGACTTTGATGTTGTGTCGTGCTAAATATGAGCAGATGCTGCAAGAAAAAAACCCAGATAGGATCAAAAACGTGAGGCTGACATATATCAACCTTAACAAAGTCACAGCTAAACCTGCCACTCAGAAAGATACTGATTTGGCCAATATCCCTCTATGTGAAGACAACTTCATGAAGCATGTAAAGAGGGCAATGTATAAAACTAACATGTTGATATCTTCTCATTAGGACAATCTACCGATGACATCCCATGCAAGCTTAAAATGGAATTAAAATGACAAGAACATCATATATATTTTGTTCAGGACCGAAGACTCAGAGATTCTCATTCACCCTGCTCAGTTTTATGTTTCTTCATCATAAATGTACATTACTCCAACAACAGATAATATGAACAGTCCTTTGTTCTTACGGGGTTTAAGATTGTTGCTGACATAAATCTACAACTAAATTTCATAGACTGTTCCAATGAAAACAGGGTATATAACATTAACTACATTTATCTTGTTACTGTCGACATAAATATAATATGTAGTACATATAGCTGTAACCAAATACAAGCATTTTAAGTATAAGTCTGACGAGCTAGCCAGCAAGTGTGATCTTAGCATGATGTATAAGGGTTCTGTTTTGCAATTAGTCCTTTCTCCTCCATTTAATGGGTATTACATATCAAGCAACTGACAATTTAGTGGATTCTGAATTAAATTTGATGTACTAGTACTGAAATCTCCCGCCCGTCTTTCCCAATTAAAGCAGCGTTCTACATGTACATCATTGGTTATTATGGAAAGGTTGGGCAGCAGCAGTTGTCACTCCCAACATTACTCTCTTTGCGGTGCACATGTGTACTGAACGGCGTAGGTTTGATGATATGCCCAAAAGTTTCAGTGTGGTGTTCGGGCAAGCACCAGCCTTTAACCAACGATTCCAAGATTTCCTACACGTAATTAACAAAGTTTTCTCAAAGCCACTAATTTTTCGTTCTTCTCATTACTATTATTAGACTTGAAAATTAGATCCAATACGATAGTTTACTTCTTGGAACAATACAGGCTAACGAGTCGGACACTGACATATTTGTTAATGATAATCGACAATGTCACAATTATCCATCAAAGCGCAACTTTAAATGATAAAAAAAGAATAATGAAGAAGTACAGCTGTATCATGCTAATTAAAATGTCCTCGGGAAATAAATGTTATACAACATACAGCTGCGAAAATGTTTCACCTCTGTGTTGTGTTAAAGCTGGGTCAGGTTTAGTACAGCGACATTCTTGCTAGTGCTCTCTAAAAGAACAGCAACAAAAAAGAATTAATGCTAGAAAACGTTTTGTCTGCTGAATGCACTCGTTAGCTCAGCTGACTTGTCAGTCAGCTGAGCTTATAGGATGGTCCTTTGTACGTCGTCCGTACATCCACAATTCACATTTTCTTCGACTTCTTCTCCAAAACCGTCAGCCGGATTGAATCAAACTTGGTGGGGATGTACCCTGCGTGAGTCTCTGTCAAGTTTGTTCAATTGGTCATACTCCGTTGATTTTTTTTAATATAACTAATTTTATCGTTCTTTCTAGGCAAATTTTTCAAAAATGTTCTCCGAAACTGCCCTCCAAATTGCTCTGATATTACACAAGAACACTCCTAGAGACTCCTAGTTCTTAATTTGTTCACCAGGTTGCGCATTCCTGTTTGTGTGTTGTTGTTGGTATTTTTGACATTTTCTCCAGAAATTGGTTTATATGTTCCTTGTGGAAAGATCAAACAAAGTTGTTCACTAAGGGGCACTGCTGTAAATTCCTGAATTTTAAAAATGTTTTCAATTTTGGTACTTATCAGTAAATGCACCTTTCCCATTGATTACTGTGTAACTCAGTGGGTACTCTAATGTTAATTCACATTTTCGACTTCTTTTCTCAAACCATCAGTAAGGTTGACTTCAAATCTGGTGGCAATGTACCTTGAGTGGGTCTCTACCAAGTTTGTTCAAATTGTCTTGCTCCAGTTACTTTTGGATTGTTAATTTTTTTTTTTGAGCAAATCTGAATAAAACTTGTTCTCCGAAACCCTTCTCCCACATGCTTTGATATTACACAGGAACACTCCTAGGGACTCCTAGTTCATAATTGTTCACCAGGTAGCGCTGAGTTTTCCTTAATTTTTTTTTCAAGTAATTTTTGTGTGTTTTTGCTTTTTTCGACTTTACCAGAACAGTCATTCATATCAGGGTAAAACTTGGTGGATATGTTCCTTGTGGAAGGGTCAAACAGAGATGTAAACTATGTGACACTGCTATGGATTCCTGATTTGCAACTTTTTTTTAAAATTTGGGTACTTATAGGTAAATGTACCTTTCCTATTCAATGGACATTCTAATCCTCATTCACACTATAGACTTCTCAGAAAGAACTGTCAGTCAGATTGACTTCAACCGTGGTTACAATGTAACTTGGGTAGATTACTACCAAGTTTGTTCAAATGGTCACGCTGCAGTGATTTTTGGATTTTTTATGATTTTTTTTTAATCTTCAAAAAAGTTTAATATGAAAGTTTAATTTCTTGTAATGGTTTTTACATAAATAATTTTATCCAGATTTGTGTCAAACTTGGCAGGGATGTACCTTTCATAAGCGTCTACCTATTTTGTGTAAGAGGTCATGCTCAAGTGATGTTTGGAGCGTGACCTCATTCCCAAGATCACAGGAAAATTGACGTAAAATTTACTGTTCACTTGATAACTTGAGATCTGGTTTGAGTTAGGACCTTGATGTTGCACATGTTAATGTATCTGGCTGAAGGTCACCCTTAGACAGTGCATGAGTGACCTTGACCTCATTTCTGGGATCACTGTGTAAGATACATGAATTTTACTCTTCACTATAACTTGAGAACCTGTTGGACTGGACTTTTCAGAGCCACAATTGTGATGAATATATAGGCCAGCTCAGCATGGACTGGTCACACAGCCCTCTTGTCTTCAGATGCCTTTAAACCTCCCATTCTGGAAGCCTGAGCAACCAGCAATGGCAGAAGGTGGCTTCACATACGTGTGCAGTACCTTGCTGTTTGTTGGGCCAATAGATCCCGAAGGTCCAGCTGTCAGTACCTGTGGTTGAATTCCCATCCTCCCATCCAAACGGCCGCCCCGTCGGCAACTGGGCCAGCATAACCCACCCATCCACTCACGGTAAACCTCCGCAGACGCAAAATTTCGTTCCTAAGTGTTTTGGCTGCCTTCCTCCCCAGTGTTACTGAAAGTTATCCACACTTCAATTTATTGTTGCGGGTTTCAGCAATAGATACCAAGAGTGGAATTCCGCCCTCTCAGAAAATAAACTTTGCATGACTTGTTCAACCTCATGTTGTAAACCAATCTATGCTAATAAATATGAGATATGCTACAGAAACATACTATATAAAGACATCAGTTTCTTGGATTAAATAATTACCAGTTCCTCGCGGCTACTGAGGCACAAAGGTAACGCTATGTTTATCTTAAGCTCTTATCATCCTGTAGCATTTTGAACCTTCTTCATAAAAGAATAAAAGTAAATTAAATGTGACTAATGTGACTTTCAAAGAGCAGACTATGATGGCATGACCAAAGGCTTGTCTGTGACGGCTCACGCATACTGGCCTCTATGTATTCGATGATGTAGATGACTCATTGTCATCTGACGTGCTTGTTTGTTTTTCCAAAACTATCTGCTCATTTCAGTATGTTTCAATCAGATCAAGGGATAACTCATGAATATATACTGAAATACAATAACTTTGCAAGATTTGGGGGACTTTTTAAGTTTGAAACCGATTTAAGTAGTGCTCAGTCAGCGCTGTCTGTCACAAATCCGTCCACATCCATTGCTACTTTGTACTGTCGTCTGTTCAATCCATAGTGGTTTATATTCTCCTTTTTATGATATTTTCGATAACCATTTCAGGCAAAACTTAATAAAATAACATTGGACGGGGTCCTGGGCCTGAGCTGAAGAAAGATTTTACCCAGCCCAATAACATCGCTTTGACAAGTTAAAAACGGGCTTTAATCCACGAAGAGTGCTCCCAATGCAAAATGTACAACATTTTCAAATACAACTACAAAACAAGTGGCTAAAGAAAGCAGGCATACGATTGTGTTTTGCCACATGATAGTCCTACTCTTCATCAGAGGGACAGAAATCCCAAACACGGATCGACCTTTTCAGACCAACATTTAGCTTATAAAGTTTAGCAGTATATTGAGCGCAGAAAACGTCATTTGTATACATTGCCTACACGTTTCTTATTTCCAAATGTATGGATATTTCCTTTGGGGTTTTTTAGTTTTTTTTTTTTTGTTTTGTTTTTGTTTTTGCTTTTTGTTTCTGTTTTTTGTTTTTTGTTTTTTTTTTTTGTTTTGTTTGTTTTTTTTGTTTTGTTTTGTTTTTTGGGGGGTTGGTTTTTTTTGTTTTTTGTTTATTATACTACATGGTTAGTACCCCAGGCAAAATCGCTATAAAAGACCTCCTAATCACGACTAATACAGGTATTCTCGCAGTCACCATCGTGATATTTTCATTGGGAGCCATGCAAATGTGTCAATAAAAATGCAAGAATCATGTGTGCATACACTTGCCCTCACCATATACTACGATGCCGGTTACCTGGAAGCTATTTTGCTTTGATAGGCATTGTCAGTAGGTATAAAGCTTAGCCGCTGTTCTATTTTCCAATGAGATAATGCAAGTTTGTGACAATTATTACCAGCTTTATCTATCTTTTTTTTTCTTCTTTGGCTTATATCACTTGTAAGTCAATGTTATATGTTGTTATATCTTATATCTATTTTGATCATTTCTCAAATTTGGAAAATTTTAAAATTGCTGTTCTGATTTATATGCACTAGTAAAATGACTTTGGCGGTAAATGCATCATTTCGGAGGTACACAGAGGCAGCCAACAGTAGACAGTGGTGTCTAAAGGGGGTCCTACTGGTTTCCGCTGTCTACCGCTGGCCACTGCTGAACATCAATTAGGGTTCTGGGAGCTCGGCGATGGTCAGCGGTAGCCAGTGGCAGCCAGCGGTACACAACAAGTCTTTCCTCACAAAATTAATACTAGTATATGTTAATACATATATATGGGTTTTTGCTTGATCTTGTATTTGTATTCTTGTCAGTCCATAACATCCACAGGGTACATAAATCACAGGTTACAGTTCCCCCATCTCACCCCTTCAAAGTTAACACCTTACTTGTGCTATGCCTGTGACAATGAGATTAGGGCACTAATCAGATTAAGAGGGTAAGCACCTGTAGCAGCCAGAGCAGCTTCGGGGCTGTATGCCAGGTAGGTGTGAAATACTCTTGGATGGAATAAAACCACGGACAAGATTGCCAAAGCAGTAAGTGAAGACAGGTGGTCCAGGAAAGTTTACAATAAGGTAGTCAAGAGACAAAGAAAATGGGTCAAAGACACAGATAACAGATAAGTTAGCAGAGAGATATGACACGATGAGGTAGATGATTGTAAAGTATTTACAGGTAAGATTGTTCCAGAGGGCCGAAAAGAGGACTGAAAAAGAGGAGTCAGGTAAAAGAATACATTAAAAGTACACAAGGTATTAGAAAAGCCAAATGAAAGTGTGTGTGTTGGGATGGAAGGAAGGGATCCAAGCTTCGTTTTTAAACTAGGAAAGGGAAAAAACAGAAGTGGACAGCAGGTAGTATTGGAAAATGTAAGGTGTGTCAACAAGAGGCAGGGACACAGTGGACCATTCGCTGTTGTAGTGTGATGCATGAAGAGATCAAGATTAGGGAAGATTTTTCAGAAAGTTGCACAGACAACATTATAATTACAAGGGCTAAGAAGAAGTTCAGTGATTAGAAGAAGAATGAGCAGCATGGGTTTCAGGTTTGAAGTGTGGTTTTCTGGGAGGCAGGAAAGGTACTGAAACACGTGAACGTGTACAGAACTACCTGGTAGGATGCTGGGAGAAAAGGAATGAAATGATGGAGTTAGACAGCAATAGGGTAAATTAGAATTCCAGAGTACAGGGAGGAAACGGATGGTGGTAACCCTTATAAGGGCTCCCGGTTCCCATGGGAAATGCTTGAGCTTTACAGATGGGTATAGGGTGTGGGAGGGATTTTTTTTTACCCCGGGGGAGAAAGTACACGCAATGAATGTAGGAAGATACACTCAGAACCAGGTCCCCACCACAGCTGTGAGAGATTGTTGGGTGGACCCTATGCCTCGGTTCTGGTCCTGGAAAACATGGCAGCACAAGCTGATGAGGAGCACCATGGTTTCCTCTGCCTTTTTCTGTCGCCTTTATGCCTTCCCCACCCCCACCCCCACGCCCTGCCCCATACGCCGCCTGTGTGACACAGGACTGCAGCAGAAAAGTGACCAGTTGGTTACCTATGTTGGTCCGCAAAGTTTTTTGTCAAGATTACAGCTTGATTGTTTCGAGATTTTTCCTGATATCTGATATCAGAAGTATGAGTGAAGCATGCTTTTCTATGGTGCCAAATATTCTGGCAGGAGCAAAGTAGTTTAACGTATATTTGATAAGGTCCTTATCACAAAGCCTAAAAATTAGTTAAACCAAGGCATGTAGCCTCCTTGGTTAAACCATGAAACCATCAGTTAAATTCATGGTTCATCAACAAGAAACTTTTATGTGCTTTCAGTTGTACAGTATATGAATAGTAAGAGCTATTTAGTTAAATGTGCTACAGCTTTGTACAAATTGTTAACTTAATTGAATGTTACAGTACAATACGACAATATATAGGCAGTATTATGTTCACTTTTGTCTCAATTCCTTTTCCAGCAGAACAATAGTTTTGAAAGAAAGAAAGAAAGAAAGAAAGAAAGAAAGAAAGAACGAAAGAAAGAAAGAAAGAAAGAAAGAAAGAAAGAAAGAAAGAAAGAAAGAAAGAAAGAAAGAAAGAAAGAAAGAAAGAAAGAAAGAAAGAAAGAAAGAAAGAAAGAAAGAAAGAAAGAAAGAAAGGAAAAATGAGCATGGGAGTGTCGAAAACACCTAAACAGGTCTACATTTATATGTCGTGTACCTTGGTACCTTCCTATTCCACAAATTCTAAATTTACATATGCCAGGGTGTAGTTACATGAACTGGGCTATGGCCAGCAGTGCCCAGCGGTGGTCGGCGTTTGACTACTGTGGTCAGTGGTACATGGCATTAAATATGGGCTTACTGCTGGCCAACGCTGTGTACTATAGGCTATCGCTGACTATCGCTGACCACCGCTGAGGTCACAGAGACCTAATTGATATTCAATGATGGCCAGCGGCACACAGTGGTTGCCAGCGGGACCACTGCCATTCACCGCTGTCTACCACTGGATACCGCTGTGATGCTCCAATGACTCCATTAGATCGAATAGATTAGATAAAATTGACAAGTGATCGATATAGATTTTAAATAAAAACAGACGCATGGTAGATAGATCTGGGTGGTACTTCGGTACTAACATTTGTCAATGTACATCTAGTCACCTCTATTTCTACATATTACATGGTACAACGAAGTTTTCTGAAGCCATACTGATGATTGCAGATAACCAATTATATTTAAAGTACATCATTCATGCGGTTTCAAATAACTTTTCAAAAGATTTCAGAAATAAAACTTTGCATTAAGGAAAGTGGTGTGTATTATTGTATTTGAGTCTTTTCGTCCAGAACCGCGTCCTAGTAGTCATTACCCTATTTGACAGTCCGAACTCTTTACTCTCCATAACCTATCCTGTCACTGTCCAACCTATATACATACGGAAGTACTATTGTCCTTATTGCACACTTTATTCTGTAGAATTTTGAAATAGGCTACATTTGCCCAAATAAATAAAAGGGTCTCCAGCGGGTAAATACTCAAAACAAGTTTCGGCGCCTATACCCGTACATGTCTATCTGAGAAGTAGCTTCTTGTCTCAGCTAAATATGCAGGAATGATAATCCACATAATAATGAATAAATATGAACGTGGCTAATGATGAATTAGCTAAAGAAGAGAAATTTGGCTCATAAATGCAGAGATCCATTATGAAAGAAGAATATCTGTCAAACAAAACATAATTACTGAATTTGTATAGTACAGGTTCAGATAAGAAAAAAATGACTTACGCCTGAACCACTATGTACCATTTCTACCTGGATAGCGTATCGTAGTTAAACCACCTGCCAGTGTATAACTGAAGTAGAAAAAAAAAACTGGGATATTATTTTCAGTCCCAATGATTGTAGAATAAACAATTGCATAGACCACACAAACCAAGGGAAATCCTAAGAAGAATTGGCTGCAACAATGGGCATTCTGCACCAGAAATGTGAAACAGACCCCATAACGACACCTGCTACTCACTTTGAAAGTCTCCAAACAATTAAGCTGTATTTCACTGCCAGCCCTGCGTCAATGTTTCAACGTAATGTGTCAGTTTTGTGACATTTAAGAAAACACTATCAATTTTGACTATTTTTTAAGAATGAGTAAATCTGCATTTAGGCAGGTCAGAAAAGAATAAAAGTCATTAGCATTTATGTCAAGGACATGTTATCAAAACAATTTTTCACACGATTTTAAGTACAATTAGCAGCAAACCTGTAACGTATATTATGTATTTACATCTCTTTTGTTTAAATGGAGTAAACTTGGCTCTTTTTGAAATATCTTGGAAAATGTCAGGACCATTTGATTTTCATAGGAGTTATTTATCACATTAGAATTAATGTATTGCAGTTAACGTATTTCATATTTCATGTTTCATGTCACTCAATTCTCTTACAGTATTTACATTGTGGACACAGCTTGGTTTGGGTTTCAAGGAATCCGCAATATTCTAAACTGTGTCAGTTGTGACAGGTTTAAAAGTAATCGTTTTCAGTCAAGGATTTCCCAGATAATCATAAGATTCGTTATTTTGGTAGGATTTTGTGCGTTACAGCTTTGAAAATGAACTTTGATACCCTTAGTTATCATGTATGCAGGTAAATAAGAAAAACACGTGCTCTCATTTAGGCAAAGAAATAGGAAATGTTGCCTTGGTGTGCATTTATTATGTTGACTGTGGGGCCACTTTCAATGATTTTATTCAACATGATCACAGACTATACTGAGCTCCCCTTTTTGCCAGGACATGTTGGCAGGCACAATAAAACCAGATTAGCAGCATGGTTGTTTGTTGGCAGGATACCATACTCTATTCTGCGACGTACCTTTTCGGCCAATTGTCCAGATCAACTGAAGTAAGTCATAAATTTATACAAACTTTATGTTGATGCATGTACAGTACTTACGTGAAAGATGGATTGTTTTATACTAAACAAAAGCTGACGATCCAATCCTGTTGAAACTTGTTTTGCCCGTAATGAACATTTGTGTGTAAAGACCATGTGTTTATTATTTTTGTCGTCTTTGCCATTACTACCATTTTTCGCTTTGAAATAATCTCCTCAATACATGGCATTGTAATTTTTTCCCACGGAACTATTCAAAGTGCTGTGCACTCAAACTCAAGTGACACCTGTGTAACTTAAGACTAAGTGTAATTTCGTCCACGTTCACCGAGCTATTGTACATTTTTAGAGACATTTCTCCCCACATGAAGCGAGTAATGATAATCTGATATGGTTTCACAGATGTAAAACAGAAATATCGAAAATTGCAATGTGCTTTATTACGCATAACATATGTTATGCGGTAATTTGTAATAACTACCTTTTTGCAATAATAAACGAGGAGAAATCTGCATTAATTTGTAATACTTCCGGCAATTTGTAATAAGTTTCGGCAAAATGCAGTATTATTACATTTTGAAATTTGTAATAATATCTTGCAGCAAAATGTAATAAATCATGTGTGTTACAAGGATGAAATAAAATGTAATGATGAAATTTAAGTGTCCCTGACAAACATTTCTTTTTATACTCATTTAAAGACAAGTGTTTTCTTCAAGGCTGGATCATATATTTATTAAATGCAAAGACTTTCAGAAGTTGCAAGGTCCAAGGATTGAATTTTCTCTCTGTTCAGCCCACACCAATGAAAATTATGAAAAAGTTAGCTTTCAGTACACAAAGAGGGACGCCCCCTAACTGTATCGAAATAAATAGCAGTTCGTATGGATGTTAATTAGTCAGGTCATGAACGCCTGATACTCTGATTGCAAGGGTAATCTCATGGACTTCGCAATCCTTTATCAATTGTAACTTCACACACAATGGAAAATTGCATCAATATCCAACAACTTGACTTATCTCGAAATTTTGGGAAACATTTCCAACAAATGTCATGAGCATTCGAAGTGATCAAAGAATACCTTGCAATGTATTAATGCTTCCACATCTTTGGTAATAAGATAATCAGTCACAGGACTGGACAGGAAAATATAAAGCCTATCTGGCAAGCTTACAATGAAGGTCTCTGCCCGTTGCTCATTTCTCTGTCGTCAGCTGTCCACAATTCACATTTTCTACTACTTCTCCAAAACCGATGGATATTTTTCTTCAAACTTGGTAGGAATATACTTTGAGTGGATATCTCTACAAAGCTTTTGGCATGGTCACGCCTCAGTGTTTATTTTTTTTCAAGAAATAGTGTTCCCAGTACTTCCCCCAATCTCTAAAAATTTGTTGTGTGTGTTTTGCTACTTTGAACTTCTAATCCACAATCACCAATCAGAGTATGCTGAAACCTGGCAGAAATTTTTCATGGGCAAGGGTCAAAGAAAGTCGATGAGAAGGTGGCGTTCCTCTGGTTTACTGATCTTTGAAAATTTCTTTTCACTTAGAGTGTTTGTTGGTAATTCATACAATTTGTATTCAGAATAATGTTAAGTCAATGGGATTCCTACGGTTCTTCACCATTTAACTTCTCCAAAATTATCAGTCAAATTCACTTCAAATAAAGTTTGGAAGTACCTTCGGTAAGTGGCTTCCAAATCTGTTGAAATGGTTTCGATCCAATGATTTTTTGTTTTAAAAAACGGAGATGTTGGTAAGTTTGGAAGAAAAAATCTTTTGAACATCTGCCTTTCTAATTTCTCACAAATTGCATGGGGAAACTTTTGAGTATCCCTAAAGCTCAATTTATTCATAAGGTGGCGCTGTGATTCCCGTTTTAAAGAGTTTTTGGGTGTTTGCAGTATATCCAACATCAACCTAAGTGCGTGCTTGATTCCTTTCTAGCCTGCAGGGAATGTCCATTGACTCAATCTCCATTAAGTTTGTTCACTACATGGTGCTGATTGCATTTCCTGATTTTTCACAAAATCCTTAACATTTGGCATGCAGCTTAGCAGGGGCAGGAAATAATGAGCCTCCTGCTGGGAGTATGGAAGAGGATGAAAAGCCTCGCTAAGCTCTTGTCAAGCTATCCAAAGTCAAAAACCCTGAACTAGGGGCCGTTTCACCGAACGGTCATATTCATACTAGTGTAACAAAGATGAATGCTTTTGCGTTCGATGAAACGCAAGTTTCTTTTTATTTTCTTTTTTATAGTTGATACAGACTTTTGTATATTTACTATACCGCCCTGCCCATTTTAGGCTTACATCCAAAAACCCAGTGGGATCTCTGTTGCATTTTGCCATTTTGATCACACGGCCAATAATCACCAAACACTAGGACCAACATTTCCGATCTAAGCCTTGGCCACTTGGACTCCTCAGAAAATGTATTTCAGCGGGGTGTGGGTATCTGCTCTTGATTAGGCTTGCAGGGTACAGTAATTTGTAAAAGGCTTTTCCACATCACGGTTAATCCATCAATTCTTAAGAAGCCTGTCACAAATTTGATCATGTTCAGGCCTATCGACTAGATACTTAGGCATATCGCAATCACAGATAACATGGATAGCACAAATCACATGTTATGCATCAAGATGCATAATTTGGAGCTCCTCTGATAGTAACGTTAAACACGGCCAAGCCTTGATAAGTTTCTTTGTGAAAACTTAAAACTGCATAATCATAATAAATTTGACCAAAGAACAGAATTGACATCAAAAACGGCACAAAAGTAGCCACAGATGAATGTATCGGGAAATAATAGGAATACACCGCCAGACATTATGATAAATTTTGAGGCATCTATTTCTCATGTACAGACATTGTTCAGAAACAAATATTGTATAGGTCAAAAGAAGATAAAAATAACAACAGACGATACTGTAGGAAAATAGCTAGCCCTACAGTTATTTTGATTTTCACTGTGTTTATCGTCGCCCGTATTTTAAGATGTCACACATGTTTGCAATGGCATAATATGTCAGGAATTAAATTCTACATTGGACTCTTTCATGGGAAACAATAGTATTTAGATAATACCATAAACAAATATCTGCCCTATTGGAACAAGTAGGCATACCTTCAGTAGACCTACAAAGTGAAACAAAAAGGCTTCAGCCAAAAGGATCTTTAAACTATATCATGAAAATTAGGCCTTATGTCAAAATATAATCATACGATCCATACATTTAACTACTAAAGCAACAGAAAGACTGGAAACAATAAAAATATTTAAAGGTCATGTCATTAGAACATTACTGGAGAACTAATCAAATATGTAGGCCTAATATCCAACACTCTAACTTCTTTCTGTGGCACCTTCTGCTGTTACATGAAAATGCAGTGGCCGTATAAACTCGTGAATCATGGAAGTGTGACATTATTCGAACAGAAAATTTGTTTGTTGATACCTGTTTTAGAACTATTTGTATCCGTTACTTGTTCCTTTTTTTAATTATAAAAAGGATCGGTTAGAACCCTTCCTTTCAAATTATATGAATATGTATTCAATCGATGTAAAATCCGTTCGTCTTGTAGAGATTGTCCATCTTTAACAACGTTGTTAAAATGGGTCGTCTCGACAAACCCTTACATCTCTTTGCACAAAAGAAACAAATAAGAATTCATCCAGTTTGCCACAGAACGTCACAATGTCTAGCTATTCCGGGCATTTACTATTCAGCTTTCAAGAAAACGTTCTACCTAAGAATGATTGTAAAGAAAATTTGACAAAATAGTTCTTCCAAACAAATATTAAAGTTTGTAACAATTTTTGAGCTCACTGTTATTACGAGCCGGGCATATCTTTATAACATTTTGCTGCAATATGTTATTACAAATGGCAAAATGTAATAATATTACATTTTACCGCAACTTATTACAAATGGGTGCAAGTATTGCAAATTAATGCAGATTTCTGCTCATTTATATTACAACAAGTAGCCGCTGACGCTAATCATATCCCCCGCCCACAGTAATCATGGACAGATGGACGGACGGACGGACACACGGACGGTGCCCATTACCATATCCCCTCTAAGGTCTACCCACCATAAGAAAAATCAAAGGGCTGACATCAATAATTTAGAAGATATGGCCCGGACAAAATTTGTATTGCATCTTGAGCTTGCTTAATGAACTTTGTTAATTAATTAACTAATGGAAGTAATTAGCCACAGAAAACAATGTGTATGCACACCTACTACCTAAGGTCTACACACCACGAAAAATTCAAAGGGCTAGCATTAATAGTTTAGAAGATATGGCCCGGACAAAATTTGTCTTGCTTAACGAACTTTGTTAAATAATTAATTAATGCAAGTAATTAGCCACACAAAACAATGCCTATGCACAGCTACTACCTAAGGTCTACCCACCATAAAAAATTGAAGAGGTAGCATTAATATAGGGAAGATATGTGCGGGACAAAATTTGTTTCTGTATATTAACATATCGTGGTGACCCAAATATTTGACCTAGTGACCTAGTTTTGCTTTATGACACTCTTTTAGACTAAGCTTCACATTTGTGTAACATTTCATGACTCTAAGTAAAAGGACAAAAAAGTTATGGCCCGGACAAGATTTTTCATACATATGTATTCTGTGACCCAGATATTTGACCTAGTGACCTACTTTTGGCACACCATACCTCTATCCTAGGAAGTACAAACACATTAAATTTGGTAGCTGTGGGTGTTATGGTGTTGGAAATATGGCCCGGAGAAGCTTCGGACGGACGGACGAGGTGCAAACCTATAGTCCCCCACCAAGTGGGCGGGGGACTAAAAAGGCACTTATTACAAATTACCGCAATTATTACTTGAAAGAGTACCACTCTTATACATTCATTTACATATATGCTAATCGTATATGAAATTCATCTTTTTCAGAACCCCATTTTACACCAAATATGGGGCCTTTAACTATTTATTTTTTTCTTTACTATTTATTTCACTTTAGGTTAAATGACCGAAATCTTTCGTTTTAACAGTAAAACTGGAAAAAAAAAGTTTTTTGGGGTTTTAATCTTTGCGCATTCATGTAGTATTTTCCGTATAATATACAATAACTTAAACTAGTTTTGTGCGGCTAGCTTTAAAAGGAAATATAACATCTGTTTCTTAAATATTAACAATTTTATGTAAAGCTGTTCCCCAAAAGAGTGTTAAGTTGTTCTAAAACTATTTTGATTGAAGCAATGATATTTATGTAAAATGGTCTCATGGACCCCATATCTTTCGCAATTTTCATTGTTTTAAGGCCCAGTGATGTATCCAGTCGTTTTTTTAATTTTAAACAAGAATGCTTGGGATGTAGCTTCCATGTTTGTTTTGGATGCAAAAGAATCCTTTGAATGATGCATATCATCAATAAGTACAGGAATATATTCTGTCCACTTTTTGACGCAAAAAGGTTCATCTAGTAAATTATTTTGCACAAATATTCAGCACACATCTTAACATGTAATGTTTATGAATGAAACATAGCTATCTTAATTGTAAAATTTCAATGATAAATGTTTCAAAATTTCAATCATAAATGTTTCAAAATTTCAATGATAAATGTTTTACATTCATGTATTGTTGACTTTTGAAATATCTTTTGCCATTATTACGAAATAGTAGAGGTTATTCGGGAATATTAAAACTTGGTTCAAAATTAAAATTTTCCAGTTATTCAGTGTGTCATTTTATATGTTATTCATTGTGCCACTTACTGGTAAAAATATTGAGCTTTTTAATTATATTCTTGTTATAAAACCATAACAGGACTTTCAGAGACTTACTGAAGAACGTCCGGTAAACATACGATCGAATATCAGTCCAAACCTCTATTAGCTTAACGTAAAAAGTTGAATTTCTTTACGAACACCACGCAGGGCGCATCTGCTATTCAACATGTACATAATTTCTACAGTAGGAATGAAAACTCGTTAACTGCAAGTATCCGTTTTGCTTTGGTTAAATCTATGAAACACGTTACCTAGGCAATCAACAGGGATTTGATTTCAGTATGAAAATTAGGCATTTGTATTCCCCCATTACTTGGTTTCTAATACATAAATTGTTGCCCCAAATAAATTGGCATATTCCTCTTTGCACCGAACATATATCAGTACAAAGAGGCAATATGGAAGCACCACAGACAAATTTAGATATGACACTTTTCACCACATAAAGTTTCACAGTGAGTGATAAATCTCACATTTTCCATACATTAAGTACTTCTTGCATAAGTTTGCGTCAAAGTCATTACTTCACATAGCCTGCTTAACAAAAGTAAAATGTAATCTAAATCTAATGTGTGCTGAATCAATGGAGACTTATAGTACCGAGAGTGCATAAATAGAGCTGAGCTTTTTTCTGTATCGCAATCCCCTCCAAAATAACATTATTGTGAAGTTTATGTGGCAAACCAGAGCGTGTATCGTTCACAACGTTTACATGCTCTGTTGGATGGTCTTTGGTTGGGGCATGAACAATGAACCATCTCTGAAGAAAAATTTGTGCTGTTCATTTCTAATTCTAAAATTATACATCTGGCATAAGGATCACAAAATATATGATGATATCATAATCAAATGAGTTGGTAAACAACACACCAACTCCCCTAATGTTTCTAGAACCTTGAGAGCAGATAAAGTGATTGGTCATTAATTATGTCTCCCGGTGGAAGCCGCGGGACATATTGTTTTAATGCCGGTTTCTTCCGCTTCTTCTGCTTCTTGTTGTTGTTGTTGCTGTTGTTGTTGTTGTTGTTGTTGTTGTTGTTGTTGTTGTTGTTGTTGTTCAGGTCTTATACACTTGGTTTCCGTGCAATAAGTCTTGAAGGACTTGACAGAATTTAATGAAACTTGGTACGATTATGTATCTAAGAAAGACCTAGGTTTGGATCGTATTTGGATGACCTTGAGCGAAGTCTCAAGGTCACAGGGTCATTTATGTGAAATTGGTTTCCGCGCGATAAGTCTTGAAGAACTTGATGGAATTTGATGAAACCGGGTAGGATTATGTATCTTGACAAGACCTAGGTTTGGATTGTATTTGGGTGACCTTGACCTTATTTTCAAGGTCACAGGGTCATTTATGTGAAATTGGTTTCTCTGCTATAAGTCTTGAAAAACTTGATGAAAATTGCTAGAGTAATGTATCTAGGTGAGAGCTAAAATAGGATTGTAATTTTCAAGCAAACTTACTCATTGGTAATTTGTTATCACCTGTAGCTTATTCAGAGACATTCGATTTTCTGTTGGAAAATCAGTCTGTTCTAGTTTTACCATGTATTCTTTGCTTCAGCACTAATGTGAATTTCTTGGAATAACATAATGCCGGTATTAAACTTGGCTAGCGAATGGAGAATAGCTCTGCGCTTCTTGGTATCTCGCAGCCATCTTACATTGAATGAGGATAATGACCTACTCTGTGTTTGACTTTCAAATCACGCCACTAGTGAAGGATAAAAGTTACATCATGATATAAAGCCATCGTTGTAGTATTTGTATGCAACAGTTAAAAAGTACTGTTGATTGTAAGAATTACACGGCAGAAATGTGACTCTAGACATTTATATATCAACACCATGGCTCTCAAAATTGGGTCTATATAAATATATCCGTGGGAACCCAATACCTGTGGCACTCCACCTATCACTGACAAAAAAACATACTTAACAACAGCTGCCACTTACAATATGAAATGATAAGAAGATGAATGTACACAGATGTGCATTTTAATCATTGTTCTGTTGGAAATATATTTTTGTTGTGTTTGGTAGTGAGAAAAATTAAACGATGGACCAGAAAAGGGGCAAAAAAGCGAAATGACCAATGTGAAATAAAATACGACCTCAGCTGTGACTTTGAATTGATTTTACACGCATACAGTGATATATAAATGTTCCATCGAGTCAAAACAGTTTCCTCCACCGTGCAGCAGCAGACTATTTTCAGACACTATCACAAAGCAACTTTGCTGTTTTGTTAAACTGTACTCATATGACCCAAAACTTTATGGAAAAACAATGTGGGAGTATCTTATATATTTACCTCTTAATTTTTTAAGATACTTAAACTAGAAGGGCCATGTGCAGAAAGATGCAACAGCATCAGTCCAAAAACCCAGCCCACCGCACCAACACAACCTCTATTCCAAAAACATAGAGAAAAGGCATGCACCGACAAACCACATCCCAGAAAAACACCAAAATCCCTATCCACACACGGTTCATAAAGTATCCCCGCGTCTCCTTGATCTACATCAAGATAGAGAGCCCACTGAATACGGAGCCTATTTGCGTTGTGCTATTGACAGCTAGCAAGAACATGAAACTAAAGGTTGCAAAGACAGATACATTCACACAAAACAAAAGTAACTTATCCTACCGATGTGAATACAAAAAGAGTAGTGCCATTGTACTGCAGTGCGTGTCAAACGATACCTTCATATAGTCTGTCCCATTTGTTTCCTTTCAGACAAGTGTAATTATTTTTGTGAAATATTTGAATAATGGGTACTAGAGCCAATAAAAGTATGTTTTAGCACCCCCTTGTTACCTACGACATACTTCCACCAGAAATAGGAATAAAAGGCCAAGACAAAAAAGTTGCACTGCCAATGCAAATTCCCTGTATTGAATAGTGCATAATATACTGTTTAATGTCTACTTGATTTCTTTTCTGGTTTCTTTTCTGGGGGATTGCAGTGCTATAGAAGTTTACTGTAACCGAAAATAACCAATTTAGGTATCTGTCATGCAGGTGTATTAGATATGTACAATGCTATCCTGGAGATGAATAAACAAATCAATTTGTTGAAAAGTTGGACTTGTGGGTCCAACAGCAATATATGCACTTGGAACCTGTATATAGTCAACAAAATGTCATTCTCCTAATAGTGAAATGATGATTCCTGTATAATACACACCATAACTATACTGAATAATGAGATGAGGCCAGTATGAATTAATATCTTAGTCATAAATCAATCCAGGTCGAAATCTATCCAAATCTTGTAAAGTCAAAAATCAACATGAAGATCATTAGATATGACAGCAAGATTTGAATATCCATCAAGCAATACATTATAATTGAATATCTAACAATGCTGTCACATTAACAAGATATGATTAGGACTGTCATGAAAAATAGATGAGCTGTTGATAGAATATGAGGTTGTTGAAGATAGATGGATGCTTTATAACATTTGTTTCAATGCATATTAAAGTTACTTCCTATTAGGGTAAAATTTCATGAAATTTTCAGTCTGACATATATCCAGATCTTGTTGCCCAACCAGTCAAAGCCCTTTTTTTCTTGCATTTTGTCTGATAAAATTGCGTGCACGCTTGCTATTGTTCTGCGATTTTGGGCAACTACAGCGTGGGCAGGTAATGGTCGGTGCCTGTTTCACAGTTAAGAAAAAAAGAAAAGATATTTCGGGCCATGCTTCATTTTTACTGTATTTAATAGGGAAATGCATCTTACTTTATAACGGACATAGATCTTTAAGGTGACTTCATTTTGACATAATGTCCATGAGTAAAAAGCACAAATTGCCTGATGAGTGAATATTTTCGTCCACGTTTGTTTGATATGAATCATTTAGCCGGTTGACTACACAATGACTTTGAGCCATTAGCAAAAAACCCGAAGACACATGTTCGGAATAAATTGGATATAATCGTGGACTTAAATCAACCTGCCCATTTCTATTCCATACAAACTACCTACAAAAATAAAGAAACTGACAGCAGAAAGCATATGCTCCTTTCATGCTAGCTCAAAGAGAAATTTGATAACTGACTGCAACCTTCAACTAAAAGTTATATCACGGCCAATAGAGAATCAAAGTTATATAAATATCACAGTAAGAGCAAATTATCCTGAGAAAAGGCTTTTTATTTCCGAAATAGATGGAGGAAATCAGGCACACGAAAAGGTCAGTCAGTTATTTGGAAGGTAGTCTAGAATGAGATTTGATACAAATCCTATAATGCCCTAAAAGGGTTCACCTTGGTTAACACAAACTTTTCCGCCATATCAGGTGCATATACAGGCTCATAAGACTGGGATTTGTTTTGATGTGTATAATGACATGTTTCGTTTGTGCCAGATGCAAAAGCAATATAAAGACCTCATACAATTGTTTTGTCTTCCAGATCTGTAGTTTTCCCTTTCTAATGAAAAGCTGTGGATATTACAGAAACCTTAGCAGTAATTTGTCATAAAGAAATGTATATGCTTGTCATTTTAGACTGGTGTACTAGAGGTAACGAGAAGTTCATGGTTTCCCTAATCAGGAAGCAGATGCGCTGGCTTAATTGATCATTTAAGAAAGGAACGCGAGCTTCATACACCAAGGAAATTACATGCTGACTGTGGCAGTAGCATGAGATGCAAAGTCATTAAAAAGTGGAGAAATGGGTGTACAGACAAAAATCTTATAGCACCACGTAATCCTGGATCTGATTAATAAGTGGAATGCTTAAATTAGCTCACAGAAGAAATGCTGTTAACTTATGTCAGCATGAACCATGCAGGCCTAGCTGGATATTTTCCTTTTGTCATAATAATTTGCTGAGCAAGTAAACATGAGACTCCTAAAATTTTACCCAACCGCTTGATTTTGGCCCTAAGGTCTACCCTCTTCTATCTAGCTGGCAAGAGCAATGGTCAATATTTGGATCTGTAGACATTAAACAGACGAAGTAAACTTCTGAACTGTGACAGTACTAGAAGCAACGTTAAAGGGAAAGGCGTGGGGAGGGCTTGTGGTAGACAAACAATAATCTTGCAAGCATAGGTCAAATTAAACCATTTGTGGCAAGTGACTTGTGGTAGACAAGCATAACACAAATTAACAGAAGATGAACATTGTCCCTTGCACCTCAATTTATGGCACTAACGTCGTGATGTCTTCAGTACCTCGGAGAAAAACAACGAGATAATCCTCTCTTAATACCCCAGGTTATCAATTATTCAAGAGCCAGGGATCTCAATCATCAATGTAAGTATATCATTGCCATGGAAGGTGGAAATGGATCAGCATTAAGCAGATAGGCACTACCTCCAAGTGGGCACCTCTAAAGTGGAACCACTTATAAAGAACTACTGTAAACAAGAATGAAGATGCCAGATTTATATTCCTTGTAAACACACCATCCGTTCAAGTAACAGCATGCCTGTAATTACATAGAATAAAATGGTCCAGGTAAACAGCGCTCATTCAAGTACCAGCACGCCTGTAGTTGCATAGAATATGATGGTCTAGGTCAACTGGTTTCCTCGGAACATTGTGCCCCAAGCCCACCCAGCAGCGCTGTTGATCCAGTCAAAATGTGGCACCGAAAGAGTTGTAAAGAGATAAAGAGCCTCAATTAGTGCAAGTGGTGAAACTGTATAGCTGATACTTGGTGAATGTCCATCATCTGTCTGGCATTCGTTGTCCCTCCATTGTCTACAATTAATATTTTTCACTTCTGCAAAATCATCTGCTAGATTAACTTCAATTGTTACTGCCAATGTTTCTCTGATAAGTGTTTACCAAGTTTGTCTGAACGATTACATTCCACTCATTGTTGTAGCCGGGATTTTGGGTTATTTTGTTTTTTGTTTTTGATTTTTTTTTGGGGGGGGGGGCGGGCAAATCTTATCGAGTCCCCTCTGAAAACACTCCCTCGTTTACTTTGAAATTACACAAGCATATTCCCGTGCTTATTAGTAGTTTATTTGTCAACGTAATGCTGCTTTCTTAATCCATTTTTTTCTTAATGAAGTTTTGTGTTTAATTCCTTGTCCGAAACAGGTATTTAGATTTTGCTGAAAGGTAGCAGGAACGTTTCTTGTGAAAAGGTTATGATGCAAATTTGATTACTAAGTGGTGTTACCCTATAATCCTGATTTTAACACATTGTGCACTTTGCATACTTGTCAGTAAACACAATACGTCATACTGCAACTCAACAAAAAATTTTGAGGACGAGTTTGAAGTGGCAAGCGAGATTCAGTTAAAATAGACAGGATAGAGTGAAGAAAAAAGAAGCACATTTCAAACAATGTGATAGAAAACCACTACGATGATGGTGCTAAAGGATGTGGCTATACAATCCTCAATGAGTTACAGAATAAAAAGACAGAGGACTTTATGGTGGTTGTGTCTCACTGGGATAATGATAGACTGAACAGTAAACAGCAGAAGGACCAAATAAGAAACAAATGAAAACAAGTGATTGACATGATATAATCATGGACAAGTGGCCAGGAAGTAAGATCAAGGACAAAAAAAATACAGGAACTTTACTTTTTTCTTCTTTCTGTTGCTAATATGATACAAATTAGCTTATTCAAACAAAATTCATGCAAATAACCTCATCAGTTGAATCAAGCATAAATTTGCAACTCAGTTGAGCAGCAAATTGACACTTGGTGATTCTTGGGAGTTTCACAGTCACCTGACTTATTTTAAACCTTTCTAATTTCATTTGGGTGATTGTAAAAGTCAAAACACTGGTAAGTGGTACTAAGCCATAGTGCTTATAGTGTGTAGGTGAGATACGTCTTACAGTTATGATGGTCATTATTAATTTGCTATTGTGTTTGTTTTGTGCAATATCTGGAATAATCCTAGACAAGATACGTGAGTCCAAGTGATCGAAACACAGAATTTTAATCATTACTTGTTACTTAAAGTGTTAAGCAGTAATATATGGATATCAAAACAAAACAAAAACGAACAAAAAAAAAAAATCAAAAAATGGCTTGTGAGCAAATGAGTAACGATATAGACTTGTAATTGCTTTGATTGGATGTACGGCGGATAAATGAATACAAGAAAAGAGAAAAAGTGTGTTCATGTGGATAAGGAATAAGAAAATAGATATCCGTTTTCTACACGAAACTTTCAGTCGTAAAGAAGTTGAAAGTAGCGGGGTGGCTATTTTATTTAAAAACAATTTGGAGTTTGAAATTCAGAAGTATAAATTAGATACCCATGGGAGATGTATAATTGTATGGATAGTCATACAGGATAGTCCTTTTATATTATTGAATATATATGCGCCAAATAAAGAATTGGAGCCAATTAATCTTTACAGAGACATAAAAAAATATTTTTGTAAAAGAAGGTATACAAGCAAAGGGTAACATTATATGTGGTGGTGATTTCAATTTGGTTTTTAATGCGGAAATGGATAGAAACGAATGTTCTGATATAATAAACAAGATTGCAAAGAAAAGTTTAGAAGACAGTATGGAAACTTTTCTCTTCAAGATATATGGAGAATTAAAAACCCTTTGACAAAAAGATTTACCTGGGAACAACCTAATCCTTTGAAACAATCAGGTTGGACTTTTGGCTAATATCTGACGAATTGCATGATTACATGGAATTAGTGGATATTATTCCTTCTATAAAATCAGACAATTCAGCAATATACATGAAACTGAAAAATGATTCACAAGGTGACAGGGGTAACGGTTATTGGAAGTTTAATTCTCCCCTGGTGTTGGATGTAAAATATACAGGTTTGTTAAGGTGGCAACTGTGAAGCTAGTGCGCAGTGAGACTGGCAATTAACGTCTAATCACTTTTTCATATTTTTGCATAGTTTGATACTTAAACTAGATGCTCCCAAAAACTCAGACGGGTGAACATAAACTTTATACAAGAAATTTGAGCTCAAAACGTTTGTTTACACAGAGGACTATCAGCACTCCGGACCACATGGCTTTGTTTGAATGGGTATGATAATGAACCATGTCATTGTTTGCACAGTCATTAGTCTAGGGCCCCTGGAAACCAAGGGACCTACTGGCAAGAGTCACTCATGGGGAACAGGAAGCTATTAGCCATGGAGAGAAGATTGGGCAAACTCAGACTAATCACTACCATTGTTCTGACTAATTTGTCCTCTTTAGATGTAATCAGCGTGTTTTGTTAGCCATTTTCTATATTACTTACAGGTGTCTTTGATATTTCCTACGCCATCATGGAATGGCACACTCAGCATTCATTTTATTTTCTGTCTATGAGAATTGTGTAACAAATAAGCAGAGGGAAGTATTTTGTACTTTGTGCATGCACATGCAATTGTAGCTTGAATGACACCCAATTGCGGCCTTTTTTTAAATATTGTCCATTTTCAATCTGTGTGTTACTATTGTTCTCTTGAATGCAAGTTAAAAAAAAAGCTAACTTAGAAGGCTCCAGCGCAAGTGATCCAGGAACATTTGCCAGCAGTTCTTGCCTCCTCAGGCAAAGACAGGTTTACTTCAGTAATATAAAAAATGTGAAAATTGTTGAGCTGACAGGGCCATCATTGGAAATGCAATTGGCGAACTTGGAACAAGTGAATGGCAGGATGAACACAGGAACCACTGCACCAGAACCAGAAAGAGTATTTCAATTTTCTCTACATAAATTAAGATACAAAAGAACAATTGTGTCCACATATTTCCCTCCAACCCACCATTTTTGAAACAAAATTTAATTTAAATGAAAGGATTAAAACTCCAGGTGTAATGTAATATTTAGCAAAATTTTTATTTGCCTGCTGAACACGCCTTCTTTCATATGAGCAAATTTGGCCGCTAAATAAAAATTGGGAGTGACGATATATTATCCCTGTCATGTGTTGTCTACTGTTAAAAAAAAAATGATTACCTGTTGAATTCTTGCCTTCATATTCAAAGCAGACCACAGGGTCTGTGCAGCTTATGAGGCAAAATTGAGACCACCAGAATGACAAAATTTGAAGTTTTGAATCACATTTTGTGATGATGAAATATTGAAACATTACAACACTGGCTTTCTATAGATGAAAGAATATCAACAAAAACTACAAAGATGCATTTTATTTAGACCTATTTACAAACACAAAGTGATATATACATGGAACACAATTTCATCAGGCCTGGCAAGTTGTTATGTACAGACAGTCCTTTGTCCAGCATGGGTAAAAAAACTTAGCCACTGCAGCTCCTTTTTCAGCACAATTAACAGCACAAAAAATCTGCAAGTGCCACAAGAATGTAACATGACTGTAGGTGTGTCATCTGTCACCACAATTCACAACACCATAAACATGTGATTATTACTATCAATATATGCACATTCTACGATGACAAATTTCACATCTCACTTCAAAACAAAACAGTCCCTCTTTCGTTTGGCACAACACTAAAGCACAAAACACATCCTACATATATCAGGAGTGCTTCACTTGCTCTGCTGACACAGACTCTTCAGTCCTTTCATAGGCTGACCACATGAACGGCACTTTGGCGGGGCACGCTTGCACACTGATGAGCTTGCATTACTGTGGAATTTGCCAGACTTGTACATGGGTCCCTCGCTCTTCTTAAAAGCGTCAAGTTGGGCTGATCTATTCTGTCTTTGCTCCTTGCGCCTCTCCTTTGCAGATTGGGTACTCTTGTATGCGCAAAGGTCCAGTCGCATGTGATCAAACCACTTCAAAGACTTGACAGCCTCGCCCTTCAGCTTGATGCCTTCTTTGCCAAGGAGGAATAATGCAGTCGCCAGCCTCCCCCTGTTCTATCACATAATTCCCACATCAATGCCAAGTTGAACTTGTTCCGGAGAATGATAACTGGTCTTTGGAACAAGAGTCCACACAACATTGTGCAGAGCCTCATTGGCGTTCTGTGTCACTGCCTGTGTACAATGACTAAGGAGTTCCTTGTCTGCCAGGTTACGAAAGAGAGGCTCCATTATCTCAATGACAGCTGGCTGTAGTGGCTGAGCAGGAGGCCTGCAATAACACAATTTTATTGACATATGTATTTCTCAAGATTCATACCGCAATTTAGTTACTTGTTTGAATATTGGCATTTGAATCTTTATACATGAAAATGATGTCAGTATATGTACAAACCCACTATACCATACATGATTTTCTTAGTGTAGAATGTCTCTTCACCCAAGGTTACTACTGGTTTACCAAGATTTGAACTCAACCCATGTGAAAAAATATAATACTGAAAAATCCCTACTGATTTTCTTTTTCTCATAATTTTGACTTTCGTTTGAATCTTAGACAAAATTGAGTGATTTCTCTTTTCTGCATTTGTTTGTCTCAGTATCAGATGTAGCTTGGCGTTATTTTTAGTGCAGATAATATGAAATTTTGTTTGCTTTGGATGCAATGAATTTGACAGATTGAAAAAGCTGCCAACTTGTAAGATCTTAGTCTTACAATGTGCCCTTTTGAGCTCAATTGCACATCTACAGAAGTCATAATGGTACATATTTGAGCACAACTTCATTTTTTTTTCTCATAAAACAAAAAATTCGGTGCATTTTCAGGTGTTTTTATGGCAAATATGAGGTGCATGATACTCTACACTTCCTTGGCTTTTGGGGGGGGGGGGGGAAGGGTGATGGTGGATTGTGGGGGTAGGGCAAAATGTAGGGTTTTTTTGTTTTTTTGCTTTTGTAAGTTGACAGGTCTTATTGACAATAAATACATGTACATGGCTAGTTACCTGTACGTATGTGTGCCCATTGCTTTGTCGACTTGGTATTTGCACCAGCTCTTCTCCCCAGGTGGACAGTCATCATGATTTGGTGGCTCTGCGTAGTGGGACAACATGGCCATGGTGGCTTTTGACATGGCCTCTGGGTCTCCTGCATATGTCCTCAAACCTATACCATAAAAGGTCTGCGAGGCATTCACCCGGGCAAGGGTCAAACGCCCAGGCCCACCTAGAGCCTTCCCATCAGCCAACTTTTTTCCTGAAACATACCAATCAAAACACATCACTATATAAGCAAAATTTTATCCAAGCATCAGACTTCACAGATATATTGCATAATTTCAGTCTTAGAATATCTGAAATGCCTGTTCAATGTTCATTACTGTCAAGAATTGCCCATCATATATAGAGAAATATTCCATGCAGTGATTGAAATTTCTGCACTTTTATTATCTCAAATGATAGATAGGAAATTGATACCATGAAAAATGTGTACTTCTACAGTACATGGATTTGGCTATTTTCAAATGCAAAGTACTATATATTTACATTTCATCCAATTGTTTTGGTGCTATTCCACTAAACATAACTTTTTTCTTTTATTAATGAATTGCAAAAATCTACACGTATATTGCCAATGTATCATACAAATGTAATCTGATTTTGCTTACCATTATCCCCTTTCCTGTTGGTGCTAAATGACTACACTGTCAATACATGTAGTAAAATTTTGATTGATTGACCATGTCACTCTGAATATTACCCATATAATTTGATACTGTTTACACAAGATGGTAATTTGTATTAAACTAATTTTTAAATAATTTAGAGCTATGAAGGTTTAAAAAACAAAATTGTAGCCAAGATACTGTGATTTTAACTTCTGGCTTGACAATTCCTGAGGTCCAGGTACCTGTAAATTACATTGAGATTTAGCAGAGTAGTTTGATTACCTTTGTTTCTGTCGAGTAACCTTCGTAGACCAGTACCCATCCTTTTCTGAATATGGCCCACACATTCTTCTTTGTTGACCACAAAATCATCCCCCTATGGCTTGTCTTTGCAGACCCGCCCATAGGCAGCAGAGTCCCCATCCCCAATGTAGGGATTGTACCTAATGCTGTACTTGTCAACTGACCTGCTGAACAGCTCCGATGCACCTAGAAGCACACAGGGATCAAAATCATTAGCTTTTCTCCCCTTTTTGTGGAGAGGGTGATTGAAAAGATTTGTTGTTTCAACATGCTACATGCATGTCACAGAGGAAATTTATAGTCATTCACTTGCTATTGTACTCAGTTTTTCACCAATTCTTTTCACTTCTTAGAGGTGGAGAGAAAACAATTTCCATAATGGTAACAATCTTTCTAAAAAGTGGTGGGCAGCCAAACATTTACCAGTAAAATTGCTCTGGACTGACAAATGTGGTGGTCCCAAAGACTGACAAGAGAAGTCAAGTTTAAATTTTGCTACTTGTAATGTCTGATAAAAATTCATTCTGACCAGCACAAAGTGTACCATTGCTGGTCCAAATGTCCAGCAATATGGAAGTACTTTTCACAAATTTTCCAATAAATTGTTTTTCCTTTATATGATATAATTTCATTGTTTTTCTTTAATTTTACCACACAAACAGTACTGCACATAAGTATTACACAAACACATACTATTTCCATTTTATATGCACATACCATCAGCTTCCATAGAAGCAGCACTACCGGAATGGTTCATCAGACAATCTGGGCCGTGCTCAAGAAACCAATCCAGATATTCCATGCTGTTCTTATCCAGGTGGCCATGTTGTTGACAAGCCCGGCAAGTGCGGGACATATAGTGCCTGTCAAGAACCTCTCCTGTGTCGGCCGATATGGCTGTAGGGATAAAATATACTATTTGGTATACATTTTGAGGGGTCAAAATAACACAATTTTACTTGTTTGAGACAAGTGAAAAAGGTGACCGACAACCACTATCACAAGGATATCATATTTTCCTTTTTCTCAAATTATACTTACATATCATACACATTAGTAAATTGTAATTGAACAGCACTGCTGTGCATGTTGATGTTCTTCTGATCAACCATTACAGGCTTCAATAAGATGTGGATTAGTACCAGTAAGACCATCCAAAATATTTTGGGGGGTTCTCAGGCCTGTTTTCAAAAAAATGATGAGGGAGACTGGGTTGCTTCTGGCTTTTGTTTTTCTTTTTTTTTTTATCCAATCTACTATACACACAGAGAAACACACAAGTACTCCACAAAAAAACACATTTCCACAAAAATGATGAGGGGGGCATTTTTAAAATTAGATTTGACAACAAAAAGAATGCATCAGCATTACAAGGGATGCGGGAAGGGTCTGAGAACCAATGTGTTTGTTTGTTTTTTGTATTCAAAGATGACCATACCTGTAACAAAACCATGCTTGCTGTCGGCCCCTCTGCGTATCCATGAACCATCTAGCGAGACAGGGACATCCACTAGCAGTCCCTCCAGCTCTTCATCTCTCATCCCAGTGGCCATCTTGGGATCCATGCCTTCAACGAGCCCTTCTTTGATCCTGTGGCGCTTGACATTCAGCACAGCTCTGAAGATAATCAAGATTGTAACTATTAAATGAACTATGTGCTAGCCAACATTTAAAAAATAAACAACAAATAAATGTAAAATAAAGAAAAATGCTGCTAGTATGTTAGTGTTACAGTCCTACAAGATTCCCTGATCAGGCTGACATTATCCTGTATTATATAAGTAACTCTGACTGACTGATACACACATATAATGAAATCATCGTGATATACATCCACAAGTGTGAATATTTGTAATAGAAATTAGAATGAGAGACAAGACTTCAAAAAAAGACTCGGGATATATTTCACTATTCCAGATTATTATTCATTTTACTGACATTTTTTTCATTATATTCTGTCTTTTTGTTGCTTGTTTACCGCATTGTGAAGATGAAAAACATGCTGCTAGCATCAAACGTGCATCTACCATTTTTTACTAAGCCAGACACATTTTTTTGCAACATGATAAGGGTGAGAAGCTTTTTTTCTTCTCCCCCCCCCCCCAAGCCAAAACATGAACCAGGTGCAATGCATTGCATGTGGGTTTGTAATTTAATGATAAACACGTGTATGTATACATGGTTCAACATGAACAATCTTGATATTATTATGCCTGGTACAACTAGGCCTACCAGAATGTTTCCTGGTATGCAGATTCCTGCCAAGATATAAAGTAGTTCAATTTTGAATGACATTATGCAGGGTTTCTGCCAGAGTTAAATTTTAGGGTACTCAATTACCCAAATTTCAAAGTGAAAAGTCTGACAATGAAGATTTATGGGGTATTTTGGGATAATATATGCTAAAATTGCACTTTTTTACCAAAATTTGAGGGTAAGCAAAAGTACCCTTGAAATTTTTTAGGGTATACTATTTTACCTGTTTTACCCTCTGGCGGAAACCCTGTTATGACAAAGATATTGCGCATGTAAAATTTGTGTCTGATAGAAAAAAATTAAACATGGCCTGGATTATTTTTTGGTTTTTTTTGTTTTTAGTTTTGTTTTGGGTTTTTTTGTTTTTGTTTTTCCAAATTTCATTTGATCTGAATAGAGATTTCTTACCTGTGAAAATCTTTTCTCACTCCGTCATCGGCTGCATCACCCCACTTTATTGTGTGTGCTCGCCAGGTATTTTTCCACACAGGTGCCGGTAAATTCATGTGACTGGCAAACGTAGCTGCCCCTCGCCTGCCCTTGCCTATGCTTCGCACTGCCAACACACTGAGCTTGTTTACTTCCCTGGCTCCTGAATCAGTAGCTTTACTGGTCCATGTCCACTCTTCACTGACAACACAATCAGAGTTGGTGCATTTCAAAGCTAACCGGGAGGCCCATCCACGGAGCCTGGATGGATCTTCTAGCAAAGTCAGTCTCCCAACACAACAATGTTTACATACCGCGACACTGTCCAGTAGGCCTTGTAACATGCGAACATCCATAATGCGGTTACCGCTTGGTGATCCCACTTCCATATCACACTCGGGCTCGGTATCCTCCCCATCTAAATTCCTTGTCACGGCTGCATATTTATCCTCGTCTTCGCTGTCTGAAGGAGTGAATTCCGAATCGGCTGAGGTTACTTCTTTGCGTGGTTTTAGGTCAACGGAGAATTTTCGTCCAGTCGCACAGGTTCCCCTAATCATGCTCATATTGTCGATCGCACCTTCAACTTGGACGTTAATCGAAGGTCCATTCTTGTTTAGTTTGGATCCGTCTGTGTCCTGCTTCAGTATACGCTGCCTGTCTTCTGCTGACCACTGTTTCTTCCGTACTCCTGATCGGGGCATCCTGTTGTTCTTTTATCCGTCTCTCTCGACTTTTTTAGCACGGTCTTGTGTTTCGTTGGTGGCTGTACTCCCTTGTAGGTTTCCAAAGAACTGCATGGCAAGACCCTCAACCATCTTGCTAATAAAGGCGTGGTATTCTTTGATCCTAGGTGTTGAGATGTGAGTGAGCAGATGCCATCATGCGAGTAACGAAAAGCACTGTCAAAACACACACCACACATGCTTGCCGCCATTTTGAAACAACCGTTGCCAATGTCAAGGTTGGTCACGGGTGGTGTCATTAGCATAATCCGCTTATTGGGCCCCAAATATGGAAAGCCCCGTGTGAATCCACACACAAACAAGCCAAGTGTGGTTACGTTTGATGTTCCGAAGTTCAAAAAACGCAAGTTTTGAGCCACAAAAAACAATTTTTTGGAATGACAACATCACAGAAGTAAAGCTGCAAGTTTATTTCACACAATAACAAAAACACAATACAGAAGGAACGAGTATGTGACGTATTACAGCCATAAATGCACAAGAATTCGCAACATTTTCTTTCAATGCGATTTTCTCGGAACTGTTTTTTTGCCCAACCTATGTAATTTGTATCTCGCCTCACAAACAAACGAATTGCCCTATCGCATTAAACTCAGTGGGCATCAAAAGCAAAATATATTATCCAGGAACGGTTTCCAGGATTTTTTTTTCCAGACAACCCCTTCCGTGACTTTTGGAGCAATTTATGGAAAGAAAATGAACAACCTGTCAGGACTAACCTGAAAATTTTATAACTTTTTATTTACGCTATTTCAGGGCTAACCATTGAATTCGATCCTGGGCATGGATATATATTTTCAATTTTTTCTGATTTCAAATTGAAAAAAAACAATTTTGTGCGACTTATGCGTGAAAAATGTGAAAATCCTACCAAGTCAGAAAGAATGCTATAAAATCTTACAAATTTACAATCCTGCAAAAAAAACCTTTGGATACAAATCTATGGATTTGTAGTAATCAGAAAATATATAGGTTTAATGTACTTGTGAAAAAATTAAATGGGTAATATCGATCCAAAGTTGCCAGTCTCATTGCGCACTAGCTTCACAGCTCCCTCCTTAAGAAGAAAAATGAATGAGTGGTTAAAAGAGAAAATAGTGAAATTGAGGACAAGCGTATTCTGTGGGATTTATTGAAATATGAAGTGAGAAAAAAAAAACCAATGAAATATTCTAAAGCTAAAAGAAAAAAAGGAAAAAAAAGGAAACGGGATTCATACAGTATTTTCAAAAGCTGAAAGAAGAATTAGATGAAAATCCTTCAGAGGAAATTTTTGTGCAGTATGAGAAATGTTTATACGATTTTCAGAAAACTGATAATAAGAGAGAAGATGG
This sequence comes from Hermodice carunculata, assembly GCA_964020975.1. Taxonomy (NCBI): domain Eukaryota; kingdom Metazoa; phylum Annelida; class Polychaeta; order Eunicida; family Amphinomidae; genus Hermodice; species Hermodice carunculata. The sequence goes on along the minus strand of OZ026622.1, from coordinate 61,299,365 downwards.
GGTGATTGTAAACTGCAAAGCAAGATGGGCTGGACAAGGTGAAAAGAGCACTAAATAATTTCCCAACTTAGAAAAACGTAATTATAGTTAAAAGTGTATTCGTAAATTGAAAGTTGGAGATCAGATAATAACAGATGTAAAGGAAATATTATCTAAAGAAAAATAATTTTATGAAAGCTTATATACATCAGGAAACACAGAATTAGACAGCACTAAATCCAAAGATTTTCTTACATTAAAAACACCTAAGTTGGATCGAGAATTGAAAGAATCCTGTCAAGGTTTACTCACTAATGATGAATGTCAAGATGTACTTAAATCTTTCAAGAAAAACAAAAGTCCCAAAAATGATGGTATAACAACTGAATTCCATAGAGAATTTTGGGATATTTTAGGTGTACATATGGTAGATGCACTTAATTATTCTTTTCAGTGTGGTCAATTGTCAAATTCTCCAAGGCAAGCAGTTATCACTTTATCGGGAAAAAAGGGAAAGACAAGATGCTTCTGAAAAATTGGCGTCCGATATCACTTCTCAATGTCGATTATAAAATTGTCTCTAAAGCTTTAGGAAAAATGATTCAAAAACTCCTCACATTTATGAAAAAAATTAGGCAAAACAAAAATATAAGAAATGATGAAATAAAGTTACTGCAGTACGCAAATGACACTGCTATATTACAGGATCAACCCCCATATCTATGTATGGTAAAAAAAAAGTTTGGTTCTTGTTCTGGGTTAAACATTAATGTAGATAAGACTGAAGGAATGTGGATAGGATCACAAAGTCCAACTAAAGCTCTAGGTATAGATTTTTATATTATGAAAAACAAAGTCAGCATTTGAACTTCACTCAAAAATTAGCTGATTTAAAACAATCTCTCAATTTGTGGAGTGGTAGAAATTTAACAGTCATTGATAATATATTGTTTGTGAAATCAGTTGGATTATCTTAGTTTGTTTATGTCGCTTCCTTAATGCCAGTACCAGAAGATATAATAAAAGAAATAAATAAGAAAACATATAGGTTTATATGGAAAAATGGCCCTGATAAGATTAAAAGGACAGTCTCAATAGTTTCTATGGAAAATGGTGGTTTAAATATGATCGATGTAGAAATTTTATTTAAACGTGTTAAAACGCAGTGGGTAATAAGGTATCTCAGCAATAAACCAGCAAAATGGAAGTTATCTTTAAATGATTACTTGCGAAATGTAGGTGGTGGTTTATTAGTAATAAGTAAGTTTAATTTGAAATTGTTAAGGTGCAGTCCGCCATTATTTTATAGACAAGTATTTAAATACTGGTCTGAGTCAACTGTGAAAAAAATGGAGGAGTAAGAAACACATTAAATTGCAGAGCAAATTCTGTGGAATAATGAGAATTATGTTGTAAATGGTAAGTCAGTGTGGTATAATAGTATTATGGAATCAGGAATTATGTTGGTTAAAGATTTGTTTAATAAGGAAGGTAACTTTATTTTATTTGAAGACTTCGTTAGGAAAGGTGTCCCTAAGTCAAATGTGTTAAAATGGTTTGGTATTATCTGCATTCCACCTTTATTTAAAACGAAACCAAGACAATGTTTAGATATATTGAATGAACTTGTTAACAAAGAGACGCATCATTTAATGGTGTTAATATAAATGGTCAAGTTTGAGATGTTACAAAAGTTAGAAGTAAAGGCTTTTATTTAGAGTTGGTAAAAAAGGAAAAAAATTACGTTAGAGGAAATATGGCAAAGAAAATTTGGAGAAATTGATTGGAAAATTGTTTATTTGTTTCCAAAGAAAGTAATAATGCAAACTAAGTTACATGAATTTCAATTTACCCAGCAGATGATTCGGCATTGAGGTCAACTACCAGCTGTGGTTTCTGGGCCTTGTATTGAGTATGTAACCACCCAACCTCAACATTGATCATGTCTGATTGGTAAGGCAGAAGTGCTCTGCCAATATATTGTCTGGCCTGCTGCCCCCCTTCCCCACCCCCGCCTTGGCTAGCACCTCCAAGTGGTGTAATTTGTACATCAGTGCTAATGCCACAATGGCATTGGTCACTTGTCCAGTGTTGTGACTCCTCTTTGGCCAGTGGGGCCAGTTTATCTAACATCTGGTCAAAATCTCAGCCCAATCCATGACCTTGTTCCTTTGAATGGGGGAAAGATAATGCTATCATAATCTTCCTGGTTCACCAAAATTTAATATACAGGCAGTATAATGTACATATGTTTTTCCCATTTTCATCTAGGCGATTGGTACCGAAGGTTGCTGGTTCTAGACCTGGTCATTCCGTTGTCACAAAACATAATATACATTTCCGGTTTTCCATTGATGCTGATTGACTTACACATGTTCAGTCCCCTATCTGGGAAAACTCCGAAAAATGTGCTTGTATTGGATTAATTACAATGAACTGGGCCATGTGGATTTTGGCATTCACGCACACCAATTTCCATTTAAGCATTATTTTACAGAATGGGGATTCAGTGCAGTTGGTATGTGCGTTTCCCATTTTTGGCTAGGTTATACATGCCAAAAGTTCCTGGTTCCAGACCCGGACATTCCACCATCACAAAAATATAATATAATCAACACCTCACCCACCAAAACAAGGGTATAGCTGATGAGGCTATTGCTTATGAAGATTATACTCAGTGCTATAAACAGATCCCTGTTCCTGTGCCGAAGGCACAACTGCTAGGCAGCCTAGTATGCTGTTGGTTGCTCCATTTTCAACGGGAGCTTCCAGCGCTTTTTATCCATGAAGAGTTGTCAAACTGCTGCCCACACATCTCATGGAGAGATGATATTGATTTCATGGACACAGTGCTCAAGGGATGAACAGCTCTTTAAGTGGAGGAGGGCTGTTCATGTAGTTTGCTTTGTCAGGTCCTTGTGGACAGAGTGGTACCTATTGATGAGAATCCAGACACTTTGAGTTTCATGATACCCTGGAAATGATATCGCAGGCTCAGAGACCAGGTCCTTTTTCTTGCTTAGTGTTTTGAATGCACTAAAATCAGTGGAGAGAAACAGGGTTGGCTTGCCCTGGAACATCAGATACAAGTCTTGTAAGTAGTTGTGAAGCTATTCACTGGAGTGTACAACATAGCCCAGATCCAGAGGTATGGTTCGTACAATGGATTTTATTGAATTGTGGGGCATACGATCATGCTGTGCTGGAAGAAGCCCTGACAGTGCCCATACTGAAGGTTTAGCATGAAAATAGCCTTGCTGCATCCTGCCTGCCTATACATGATCACCAAGTGTGAGCTTCTTGGAAGGAGGTCATTAGTAGAGTGCACTGTCTAACCGTCCATCCTTGAAATGGAGTTGCACCTCGATGAGGGCACAAATGTAAGTGTTCAAGGTTTCATGTGCCTCTGCCTGTTGCAACATCTGGTCAGTAGCTTGTTGGCATTCTTGATCCACCTGCGGCTAATGTCAAAATCTATTTGATTCTGCCAAAAGTGCATTGAGATTATTGCTCCACCAATGAATCAGCTTTACATTGGCTATCAACAGGTACTTTTTCTACTTCCATATGCAGAAAGCAAGCCAAAATGCAGCATCTTGGTCATTTACAATAATGTTATGCTGAGTGAACCTCACATCATGAACTGTGGCAGGATATGCCCCCCCACCCCACCCCCCGTCATAACATGCTTTTATTTTAAAGGTGAAAGCCTTTGTAGCCATACTAGTGACCATGTGTCACACACACAATTGTTCCAAATGGTAACAAATTTTCAAAGAAGTGAGGCTGTCAGCCTCCATCAATTCATTGACATCTACTGTGCACACCTGCCTCTGTTAAATGACTTACCCAGCTGGATGGTACAATAATGGCCCAGGGGAGACTTTTCATCTGTATGTCATTGTGGATTGACATCTTTGACGGTGTTTAACCCCAGATTGTATAGCTTCAAATATGTAAAACAACTTGTAAAGCACATGTCAGTATGACCTTGCCTGTGAGTGAGGTTAATTGTCTGATCAAACTCACAGTTCTGGCAGAGTTTGAAGTTGGGTTCACAAACAAGATTAGAGTGAACAATGGCCTGAGGGATGGTATGGAGACTAGCTGCAGGGACATACATGGTTACCCAGCCTGTGAACTTTGCTGGCATGCATGTGCTGCATGTGTATACCCAGCAGGTAAACACCTGGAAATATGTCAAGTATAGGGGGCTTTCAACACTGCTGTTGATGGTTGGGATAGCAGAAAAAAGTGTTTGCCTGTATAGAAACTGTGTGAAATGAACACCCATAGTACAATTGCTTGTAGATCATTTAAAAATGAGTATATTTAATTACGACTCGGACACAGCAAATAAAAACTACATTGATGCACCTCCTTAGAATCTGGGAAACAGGTGACTGTGTGGCAGCTTACTCTGCAAAAACTAAGGCCTCCACTGACCCTAGGTAGAGACTGAGCTGTCATCAGCCTTGGTGTGTACATCATACCTACTGTGCTGTTGCTGCACTACACGAAGAAAGCCTGTATAGCCCGGCAGATGCTGGGTCTGTTCCACTGATTATGGCTGTAAAACAAGAAGAGGTCATAGGAAACATACTCATGCTTGGTCTTAAGCAGGGGACTGGATCCCAGCACAGCTGCTACTCTTGGTCGACAATGAGGTTATCAGCTCGCTTCCTAGTGTTTCAATTACTCCCCTCTTCAGTGGAATGGACCTATCAACTGGCATCCCTATCAATGGCAAAGAACTCCTGCAAAGAGAGCCCATCTTCCTTGTTGAAAAGCTCATTTAGAGTTGCAGCACAACCGATATATGTATACAAATAACAGATGTAGGACAAGCCTCTTCTATACCCTTCACACCCTGAGACAATTTCGAATCAGTTAGTGGATGGGAATTGGGATGCTCAGAGCTGAAGGCTTGCAGTAATCCACTGAGAAAGCAATTCCGCCATAGAGGTGGAGTGCATAGCACAATTACAGCATCATTAGACTAAAATCAGGAAGCTTCCAACTCTTTAGACCATGCCAGAAATGGTGCCCGAGGAGGAAGGAAGAATAGGGGAGCATATGCACCGGAAGTCCCCCCCCCCCCGATTCACAGGACACATGTGGAGGTGCCACTAGGACCGTCAGGTCTTCAGAACAATCAAGTGAGTACCCAAGTTGATTGTGTTGAGCAGACTGGCCAGGCACGGAGGTCTTTGCAATAAGTGTTCCAGAGGTTACAACAGATAGCTAATACAGAAGATAGAATAGAACTGCTTCACTGAAAACAATCATATAAACTTTGGAAAAACGCCAGGTTGCTGCCGTGTGATAACGCTATCAATTGTGACCAATGAGGTGTTGTCTTTCTTGCAGATTCCAGACTTTTGACAAAGAGACATTTTACCTTTTCATAATATTGAATTTCAGGTTTTTGTGAGCATGCCATTTAATCACACATTTGAACTTCATTGGTCCAACAGCTTACCCATTTTCCCCTTTTAAATCAGTAATATAGGCTCTTTCAAAAATGGAAGTGACTTCTGTGGTTTGCTTCAAACAACATAACGATACACCAGTATTATTTTTGCATAAATAATTTTTCACATTATTGTTCACTTGTCTAGAAATTTCAGAGTGGTATTTTTCAGTTGATATCAAGTGACAATAAATATATATTGTTGTCCATAACATGCACTATGTATCGTCATTATGGTGTGAAATATATTATGGAATGAAATGTTCTATTTCACCCTGTGGCTAAACTGTGAACGAAATATTAACTTCATAATGCAAGATGTCTCCAGCTGGTAACTCATCTTCCTAGGTTATGTGCTTTGGCACAAACAACTGCACGCTCATTTTAAGTTCACTTTTATACCCAGCTTCTGACGATCAATGGTGACAGTTACTTTCAAATTTTCCACTTGACATACAAATGTAATTACATGGCTTATAATAACTCAAAAAAAAAATACATACAGAATTTTTTATTAGGGAACAGAGAGGCCTGACTAACGTTTGTACCTTGCATCTTGAATACCCTCATTTTGTCAAGGAACAAAAATATTCTAAGTGTAAACTAGTAGCCCAGCTGCTCTCTGACTGGCTGAAACTGCATGTAGTCAATGAGAGAGTAGCTGGGCTACCAGCCTGTGTCGGGTCAAAAATATGGCTCCACAAAAACTTCAATGGACACAAGAAGCACTTGCAGAATCAATTTGGGTTAGGTTTTAAGATTTGTGGAAACGAAGACAGGATAAAAACGCGAGTGAATCAAAGAACACAGTCTGATTAACAATTGGGAATGGCTGTCATACGGCTTATGTCATAGAACGGACTTGATTTGAAATGGGATACCTGTTTGAATTTGGTGCTAGAATGTCGGACTTTTTGCCCAAAATGGTTTTTGGGGGGGGGGGGGGATTTGCGACAATTTTAGGCATGTTGCTATGGATATATGTGTCTGTCAGTAAATTATTAGTATGATATACATACAAAATAGTTCTGGAATAAAGAGTTTCAGCTTGTTGGCATTTAAGGAACTGGAGATATCATGTCAAAGGTGATGGTGGTCCAAGTGTAACCTCCATTTCAAATCTTTGTATAGGAGCTCCATCTGACGATGTGGTGGTTTTGGGCCCACCCACCCCCATCGCACGAATAATTGGCTGCACAGATGAAGAGATAATACTTTATTGCAGATGAGGTCCTATGTGGGCCATTGCACATACAGATATTCGAGGTTCCCCCTGCCGCGTTGGCCTATTAGCATTCAGCACGAATGCTTGACTGTCTGAACGTTGCCAGTGTCTGTGCTTCTGTTTGCCCTAGACCTTAATTTGTTCAACAGGTGGACTGCAATTTCTTTTTTGGTGTTTTCTTGAATTTTTGACATCTTCTGTAAAATCATCACTCAGATTGTGTGTAATTTTTCAGAGTTTTTTTAGGCTCCCGTGTTCAGTTTGGCTTGTCTTTCTGACGTGCCTGCACAAAAGGGAAGTCTGCTGTCATTGGGTGATAGTTGCCAATAGCCCTTTATTTGACTCATGTTTGGAATATCAGCCAATGTGAGTCGACATCGATACTCGGTGTGGAGGAGTCTGTCAAGAGAAACCAAAATGGAACGGGAGGTTAAAAAAAACCTGTCAGATTGGTAGAAAAATTAGGAATTATATGTATTGTAAAGGCATAAACTTTCCAGAGGTATTAATTTTCCCGAATTTTCCCAAGCGGTACCAGTCGGGAAAACAAAAACGGTAATTTTTTGCGGCATGCAGTGTACAGAAGTACAGCTGAACCAGGTCTCACATGATAGATAATTCATTCGAAGGTTCCTAGATAACTTAGAATAAAGACATGGTAAATTCCAAACAAATGTATTATTCCATATTTTTTTCACTAACAAAGTAAAAAAGTATACAAACCATTCACTTAAAAAGATTTAAAAACGTAATCCGTCTGACAGACTGACCTGACCAGCATAAAAAATGCACGCCAATAAGAGATGTCACAGCGCAGTGCTGCTGGTCACATGACCACCGTGTTAAATCAGTACAAATATGTCTCAAGTGATTAATAGTTTTTACAAAAAATGTGCATGGGACATGATTCGGTGAGGTTGTATGTGTAGATAAAGTGGAATTTCGAACTTCAACAACGGATCTTTGATCTATAGCGCTATTGATGTGGAGGGCAAAATAGGACTTTGGATTTTTGATACATTTTAAGCGTTTTATTGCATGATGATCCAGTGTATGTACAACACAGGGATAGTTTCATAATATCGATCAGTAGATTTTCTTCAGACATTTACGAAGTTTTATTCAGGTGAGTGCTATATAAACCTCTGTAAAGGCCTTGAACTGCCATAACCTCTCTTTTTTATTATGCTAGTTGCCCCCTTTTTTCATGAAGACAGACTTGGGGCCACCTCACTCTGCTCGGTGTTTGTAGTCACAAAAAAAGCCCATGTGGACCCGCTTTGGTTGTCTCAGTTCCTCTTTTGTTCACATACACAAAAATATCCTCACATGTCACTGCTCACCAGGAAAAATAAACAAGCCAAGGTAAGGGGCTATAGTAACAAGCCAATGTTTACGTAATATTATTTTGGTTCCAGGGAGCTTTAGCACTTTAACTCTTTCACTGTCAACACTTTCCTCAGCATTCATTAGGCGCTATACGCCCAAAGCATGCTGAGGAAAGCTGTTGACCTGGACCATTATATTCTATAGCACTCTAGACATGCCGGTACTTGGATGGAAGGCCAGTTTACAAAGAATTTCAATGTGGTGTCCATTTGATAATTCAGAGTTCATCTAAAATACTTCGACTCAGGTTGCATCCGGCAGTGAAAGATTTAAAATGCATCAGACAGAAAAATGTTATCCATTGAAAGTTTATCGACGCAGCTGTGAAATCCACTTGCAGGAAAAGGGACTAGATTCAGTTGAAATTTCATGTAAATATGTATTGTTGTTGGTGCACAAAGCGATAAAATTAGATTATCAACTTAAATTTTGAGATTGCAAAAATATCTTCATCGAAATACTAACAACTATGAATGTGAGTAATATAAGCACTGTGAACAAATATATCAATTTTCTGTATATGTCATGTGTCATGCGCTTATCTGAATTTCTGAGATCAATGTAGACCAAGGACTTCGCACCTGAATGTATGTTTCATATGCAGGAATGAATATATATATATATATATATATATATATATATATATATATATATATATATATATATATATATATATATATATATATATATATATGTATGTGTGTGTATAGCAATCGAATATTTGACTCAACTAATGTATGATTGTCTGTATGTGTATATATATATATATATATATATATATATATATATATATATATATATATATATATATATATATATATGCCAAACAACGATTGCCTTTTCCATTTCTTCTCTCTCTAGGTTTCAGGAATTTTTATTTCCGTTTCAAGCTTCAATTCTATGACAAGTCTGATGTGTTAGTTTATGTTTTGCACATGGTGGCTCCCAGGCCCATGGTCACTATTATATCTTAATAGGAAAGTACCCAAAAGGTTTCTTCTGGTGATGTTACATTAGAATTTGAATGACGTTGAAAAGCCAGACTAACATCTAGGCTTATATTTTGGTAGACCCTGACTTTATAATCAAATCTTGGGAAGCCCTATTGGTCTGCAGGTATAGAGTAGAGAAGCAGCATATAACGGTCGGCAAAGCAGAGGAGAATCAACTCCCCTTGCCTTGTTTTCATAAAATTTTGTGCGATTTTCTCTGAAACCGGTGAAGGCAAAAATCAAATTCAATAATGACATCTGCATATCTCTGGACTATGGCCACAACATATCATTTGGTGCTGAAGTTCTTTCCATTTCCGTTGACGTTTAGGTATTTTGCATTTTTAAATCATATTTAAAGCGACCAATCTGATTATTTCAATCCCTATAAAAGAGTACTCTGATTGTATAACAAATGCAGGAGGTAATGTAGCGATGTATAGACCCTCGCAGGCGTCACATGTGCTCAGGGCACGTCTGGGATTGTCTTCCGTAGCGTAAGGCACCTTGTCGTCAAGAAAAAAAAAACAAATTCAGCCCTGCTATCACAGTATGCGGTATGTATTTGTACCGTTTTTACAGATTTCCCTTTACATATATATATATATCTTTTGATATTTTCAAAATCGGATGCAGGCTGGTATTTGCTCACATGATTCGTTAGCCGTGTAGTAGCATGAAATTGACCACCACATTTCGTTTAGATTCTAGACCACGTTTGTTGCATCCTAAATAGGGCTTGGAATGTAGAAAACGGTTAACACAATTCATTTTGATCACTCAGTTAGTTGCCGTGACCTTTGATTTAGGGTATACCATTGATATTGCTGTATTATCATTTGCAAAAGTAATCATGTGAATGGAACAAGATTGATTTGTCCACGGAGCGTGGGCATCTTTGCAACATATGATTTTCATCCTTGCTAACTGGGAGTAAAAATATATGTTGTCTGAATGAATTTTTTGCATGACATTTCACCAGTACAGGGGCCATAATAACACCTTAACAAAGTCTGTGGCCTTAACCAATTCCCATTCATACATAATTTAACCTATTTTACCTGTGCTTTATAGCAATGTTTTTTGTGCAAATAAATGTAAAAGAAACACCAGTAGGAGGTTTGAGTTATCCTTACAGGTCAAATGCACAATGTTATGGCATATTGTTATGGCTTCGACCTAAGTATAGACGTCAGACTCTGATTGCAACTCCTGTCTTGTGTTTGTGATGAAAAAATAGTGAAGGGCTTCTTTCCGTGAACCTTAAACTTTGTCCAGTTAACGTAATTATACTGGGCTACTTACCTGTTACAAACTCTTGATGTATTAAGTGGCAAATTACGATGAAATTCTAAGCAGAGATTTCTTTATATTTTTATGGGTGTTTATTTGATATATCTCTCTGTTAAGTCGATTTTTTATCGCAAAAGCCAAATAGACATGCATATAGCTATATAAGTGTGACTTTTGTGGTGCTATCGCTACATCCGTATTGGAGCCAAACCATGTTTTCAAGGTGGTATGTAATGCAGTTCAAGTTTTGAAAATGGTATACTTTTTTAAAGATATTTTGGTGATTGCAATAAGAGCACCATTGAAATTTAATCGTCATTCTTAATTTCCTGTTCATGATCCAACAAGCCTTTAAGTGTCTTTTTTCTTCGTTTTGTATCAGGATACATCGCCTTTAGTGAGAATCGACACTGGTCTGCTTTAATTGGATGACGCCTTGGATGTGGCATTTGTATTTTATTGAGAGGCAATTTTCGTATGACTTGAGCAGTTTTGATGGAAATTTGAGTAATGGAGTGATCATGACGATCATGATGGATATGTCAAATTTATCTTCAATGTTTATTGATCTAGCGACTGTCTATGCACTAATTGTCTCGGGAAAAAACAATGTTTCTCATGCATTGTTACAGGTACTGTCACATTCTACTTTTACCGCTTGGAGTGGCGATATAAGACTAAGAAAACAGTCATACCCACGGTCTCATATGTGCTGAAAATTTAAGGCTATTACATAGGGGCATATGGACATGATCAGCTTGGTACTTAGATCTGGCAACCTTGAATAAAATTTCACATTTCCATCAATTTAAATGAATTTAAGGACATTCTCTGCCAATAAATTATAGCACTGGGATAAAATGAACCACCGATCGTATAAAGGTGGAAGAAAACGCTGGTCTTATTAAACAATTAACCATGATACGACGACAGTTTTGGTGATATTACCAGACGTTTGAAAAGTACAACTCCATTTGAAGGACTCTGAGAAAACTGCCGTGCACAATAGAAATGGTTGGGGCATTCTACACTGCTTCCCTAGGCGGAGTATTCAACCTGAATCGCCAACGTGAAAGGTGAGCATGTTACTGTTCAGTCCGAGGTGCCGATGATATATGGAGGGTCGTTGATGACACCAAGATATGTCACAGTGATAGAGACTTCAAATAGTCCATAGGATATACAGAGTCCTCTTCTCTGCTTGCCATGCATGGAGGCGTTTAAGGCAAAAACACTCATTTGGTTGGAAACCCTATACCTGCTCTGCTCCTGTGAGCCCATTGTGTGCACGGGAAGGATCATTCTTGTACGAAGTAGTACATACGCCTACAGTGGTCGTCGAAAGGACCAGATCAAAGACCAAATCCTTGGCATTAATGCAAACCTAATTGAAGCTGTACATGTCATAAAGACTTTGGTGATGTCAGGAATTTGGACCTTGCAACTCTTCATAGCAGTCACACACCTTTTCATAATAATCAGGCTGGTATTCAAAGAAGAAGAAGAAGAAGTCACGGACAAAGAAAATCACAGAAAAACAGGAAGTTAAGGAATGCGGACCCAAAGGACCCGGTTCAAAATTTACAACAGGCTTTCACTAATGGCATTGATTAATTACATACAGCTCTTAAAGCACTATCATTTCGAAATATAACCAGAATCAATTAATGTTTGGGTTTTACTCACTCTGAACACACATTTCCGCAATTTTTGGTGAAATCCTGTATGGTTATACAACAACTATTCGGAAAGCAGATTCTAATAAGAAAAAAATTGGATCAAATCTTTTGCGGCATTCCTTTCAAACACAAAATTATTGATTCAATGAACATTCAGTGCCTTTTTAAATTAAAATTTATCCGTAATATGATTCCCTAGGAATGGAAAATAAAAGATCCCTCCATTATTCCCTATAAATATTGCAACAATATTGAACAAAGTATCATGAATTACAAACAATTTTGGGCTCCAATTACTTTTGAGGATATCACAGCGAATCAAAATTGTGACTGTATGTCTAACAGTAAATATTCTAATTTTGTTGATGCATACCACAAACATGTATTTACAGGTAATTTGGATATAATACAAAATTCATTTTAAATGAATTGATGAAAAAGGCTACAAAATTTTGGATGTGTCCTAACTTGAACATTGACAGTATCTTTCATGATATATATATTACATTTCATTCTTACTGTACGGAATGGGCAAAGAAAGAAACAAAACCGAAATTCCAGAAATTTGTCGGATGGTTACACAACTTGAAAAGATTCTTTAGAAATAGAATTCATCAATACAAATACCACATTAAGAATTTCAATATGGTTAATTTAAAACAACTTAAAGTTTCAAAAGCAGTCTAAAAACAAAATAACGATTTGTGATCACTAACATTAATAAGGCAGGTAACAATTTTGATATCATCTGCACAAAATATCAGGATGTTTTGAGAAATGAACTTATACACAATATTTCAGAAATAAGCGGAAATGACATATGTAAATTTACACAACAATCCAGTGATACTTCGATGGATACACATAAAGAGGAGATGAAAAGGAATTTTCATATCAAAATTTCTGAAGGGGACTCCTCTATTCCACTTTTGTTCTGGATACCCAAATAACATAAAAACCTTTTAACTCTAGAATCATTGCTCGTGCTTCAAAATGTACAACAAAACAACAATCAAAGGAAGTAGCATTGTGTTTGACGGCAATTGAGAATCATTTCTGTAAATACTGTTACGCAATTTCTGGAAACTGTGAAATAAATTGTTTTTGTAGTATTAGCTATCCTCCCGAGTTTGTATCTGAAATAAAAAATTTAAAGACAAAAGTATCAAATGTTTTGATTTTTCTGCACTGTACACAATCTACCCATAGATGATGTCAAAATTATCCTTCGAATTAATAAGCAAACTGTTTAATCACAATGGTAAACCATATATAAATATTAATTCATATACAGAGAAAGCTTATTGGTCAGACAATAAATATACAAAAATGAACGTTAGATCTTACACTGTTAAAACTTTCATAGATGCTGTAAAATTCCTTTTGGTTAATACTTTTGCTCAATGCGGACAATTGCTTTTTTAACAAATAAAAGGCGTTGCAGTGGGTAGCAACCGTTCCCCGTTACTTGCACATCTATATTAACCTTGGTTTGAATTCAAGCATATGAATAAATTGATGAAAACAGTCTCACAAATGACAACAAAATTATCAAACAATGCAAGATATATTGATGATATTGCTTGTGTAAATGTACAATATTTCAGTGAAATTGCTAAAGAAATTTACCCAAAAGATATCCCTTTGGAGGCTAACAATGCAGATGGTTTCAGAGATGTGTTTCTGGACTTTGATATTCGGGTCACTAATGAAAGGTTTTGTATTAAAATCTATCACAGAATAGATGAGTTTAACTTTGCAGCAGTTAACTATCCTTTCCCAGACAGTAGTATTTCGGAAACTACTGCATATAATACATCTTTGTCTCAAACTTTGAGATTTGGTATTATTTGTTCCAACTTTCAGGACTTTGCATCTAAAACCAAATTTATTTATAATAAACTTGGCCCAAGAGTATTCAAAGATGTACTTTTGATCAAACATTTTAGGCTTACACGTTTTTTGTCAGGTTAACTCTCCATGGGGTATTGGTAGCAAGCAGCGGCCGACACCAGTGCCTTGTTGTGATGAAAATAGTGTTGAGAAAAAACAAGTTTTGGTAACATGTTTTTGACATGAATGCTAATGACTTTCATTCTTTTCTGACATGCTTAAATGTACATTTACTCAATATTAAAAAGTTACTCAAAATGGCCAATATTTTCTAAAATGCCACAAAACTGACGAATTACGTTGCAACATTCACTCAGGGTTGGTAGTGAAATAGAACTTAATTGTTTGATGACTTTTCAACGGGAGAAGTATGTGTCATCATGGGGTTTGTTTTAATTTTTGGTGCAGGATGTCCATTGCTGCAGCACTTGTTAGGATTTTCTTTGGTTTGCATAGGTGGTCTAGCTGCAACTGTTTTAATTTTAAAATGACGGGGACTGAATATAATGCCCCAGTTTGTGTCTACTTCAGTTATACACTGGTAGGTAGTTTAACTAAGATAAGCTTTCCAGGTAGAAAGGGTGCATACTGGTTCGGGGGTAAGTCAAATTGTTCTTATCTGAACCTGTACTATACAGATTTAGTAATTATGTTTTAGTTTGACAGGTATTCACAATGAAGTTCTGCATTTTTAAACAAAAATCACTTATTTAGCTAATTCACCATTTGCCACGTTCACATTTATTCGTTATTGTGTTGGAGGTCTTTGCCGAATATTTAGCTTATACAAGGAGCCGCTACTCAGAGACATGTACGAGTATAGGATCCGAAACATGTTCTGGTAATTAACCCGCTGAAGGCCCTTTAATGTATTTGGGCTTATACAGCCTATGTCAAAATTCTATAGAAGGACGTGTGCAATATAAATAATTGTACTTCCATATGTATATGGGTAAGACAGTGACAGGTTAGCTTATGGAGAGAACAGAGCTTGGACTGCTGAATAGGGTAATGACTACTAGGAAGTGGTTCTGCACTAAAAATTAAAAATACAATTGTCAGGATAAAGATGGTCTAAATCAAAGGCGAATTAGTGCAGTGTCACAATTAATGTTATTGAGTAACCAGTTCGACCCGCTGAAACATGGTATTCAAGATTGTAGCAACCATATTGTCAGAACAACTTATTGCCCAAAAGTATTTAACAAAATGAATGGCATCTTCACTGCCATGACAACGAAAGCCATAGAGGTGGAATACACAAACGTAAAATGTTCAGGAAACATCCCAGGATTAATGGTCACTACTGTAGACAACCCAAAGGCAGCAAAAAATCCAACGCAAAGATGCAGGTATCATTGATGTTATTTCTATTATCAGAATTATCATCATCACTCGTTTTGTAGAAATAGAGAGCGCAAGAAAGGTGACCGGACCAAAGCATCTGAAAAAAGGAACAAGAAGAATAAAAGAAAAGAAAAAAGTCAGGGTACCATTGTGTCGCACCTATTTTTTTTTTTTTTTTTTTTTTTTTTTTTTAATTTCATTTTTGCAGCTGTGTTCAACACAACATTTTTTGCCTTCTCTGGTGTTTGTGGTAAATGCTGGACTTTTGGATGCTTTGTTTGCAGAACATTTTCACACTCTTCCTAGACAGTAACAGCTTTGTGCTTTGTCTGTGGAGAGAACTTTTGAAATACCTTGCTTCTTGCAAAAAATATTTGCGCTGTGGTTCGGATGAAAATATGCCACCCATGTTATCCTTTTTGCAATTTTCATGTTCAGTTTTGGCCTTGTATATCATATGATAATTTGGCATCATGCTAATTGCCTTGTTGTGTTGCATATATAACCCCAAATCACCACCATACTTACATCAATAACAAAATGATACAAATCTGTATATTTGTATGTGTGACATTCTCAATATCTTTGTCCCCATATGTTCTATTAAGTTGATTTGCATTTTATGAATAGGGGTGTGGCAAGAAATGTCTGTTGACTTTGTGCAAACTTCTTCAATGATCATTTAAGTGACGCTGATTATTTGGATCCAACAAGAAATTAATTGTCAATATCTAAAGCACCACAGTTCCTGCTGCATATAGCGACTGCTGTGAACAGGCACAGTACAATATGTGGATCACATTGCTGTGACACATGAGTCAGGTTCTTTGTATATTTACAGCTGTGAAACGTCATCTGCTGCATTTGAATACTGTATTTTCTTGGTATAATGGTGGTCAAATACAGCAGGTACCACTGTATGTGGATACATAATGAAGAACAGTTGACAAAATGATACATTTTTCACATGTTCTGTTCCGCGTGTATGTTTACAATTCATTGGTGCGTTTCTAAAGTTATGTCTAATCACGGGTATATTTACTGGCATGTGTGTCTGAAAATAGTCCTGCGGAATATTCTGTTCACTCAGTGCTTAAGTTGAATAATTAATTCTACTCGAAACTTTTCTCTAAAATATTTTTCGTAACCGCTTTCCATTTATACCCAGGAAGAAAACGAAGTGCACAGTAATATTGGCATAACTAGGAATGCCTTTACCACGTTGTTTATTCCTCTTCATAAAATAATATTGGGACAGTGTTTGATATGCCTCCACCCGCCAGCTTAACATATGAATATATATTCATTTTATACTCCATGTGCATCATCTGATCTTATAAAGGAAGACACCAATAGGTAGGACTTGTGGTATTGGTTACATACGAATGAATATCGAAGCCTGGACCACCCCAGATCTGCATTCTTCAGGGCTGCCATCTATTGGTCTACTGTGAAAACAGCAGTATGGTAGCCCTAATTACATTCTTGTGGTACAGCTTCTGTTCTTTCCTATAAAAGTAAACCATACGATTCACAAATTGGCCTAAAATACGGAAACTACTTACCAAATATCCAGGAGGTTTTGAGGGGATGCTGAAAATATAGCCTTCACGACCCAAAGTGTGTGACCTGCCATGGCATTCCTCACAGGCTTTCATGAAAGTTATATCAAATTTACGTATAACATTTAATTTCAACAAAACATGAAGGTAGCTTTTCATGCTGAAATAACCAAACCAATATATCCACAGTTGATAAAGCAGCCAAACATAAAATAAAGGCTTTAAGAAAGGGTGTCTTTCGAATTGCATTTATGTGGCATCAATTCATATTAGTCTGTAAGATTTAAGTGATTCCCCTGTGAACTGTAAGTACTTCTGCACCACAGCTGTTTTATAGACAAAAACTTGCATAGGTAGGTGCAGATATAGTGGGCTGAGGATAATTAATGTGGTCGTCTGAAGGATGCAATAAGGTTGACTATCATTAAGACTTTTCCTGTCAATCGATTCCATATTTTTTTTGGTCAAATGTCTCAGCCACTTGTATCAGAACATAAGGGGCTCTCTATTGAGGAGACACAGAATACATCCTGCCCTGTACCTGAAAAGGTGATATCCATTGTGATGGCCTTGGACCTGAAGCGGGATGCATTTGTACTCTGCGAGAGTGTACAGCCATCCGACAAAAATCATAGGTAAATAGTTGTGGACACAATAAGGCCAATAATTTCAAGCGACTGTACAAATACAGACATTTCTTCTCGTGATTTTGCAAAATAATTTACTGGAAAACATTGCCTAAAAAGTAAGTAAATATTAAATGCTTAAAGCAGTTGACGTGTTTGTGGGTCATGGGTATCTATTGCATCGCTTTACCGTAGTTTGTATATTGAGCACTGAATTTTTGATGATGATGATGATGATGATGATGATGATGATGATGATGATGATGATGATGATGATGATGATGATGATGATGATGATGATGATGATGATGATAAAATTAATAAAATCATGGAAAGAATTTGATGGTAGAGTTAAAAATGCCTTTCGACAGCCTGGGGCCTGAATAGTAAAGATAACTAACATGTTTCAATATTACAACATATTACTCGGTAATTTTGCAATGGCTCCTAATACGGTATTATGAGTTCTAGAATCTGGCATCTGCGTGTGCTGGGAAAATATCATCACTTGGCGACACGTTTGAATCTAGGCTGTGAGAGATACTTCGGCTTCAAAGGGGAACTGACTTTTCGTGTACAATGCCATACCTTGTTATGGATTTAATGTGTGAAAATTATATGCATGGTGCTCATAAGTGTTTCTTACAAAGTGAAGTAAGACGACTGTTGCATGTACACAAGCTTCAGTCCCCGGCTAACACTTCACACATCACACTATGCGTGGAAATTTTAAATCCAAGACAATTCTGGTTTCAACCTTAAACAATATATTAATAGCAGATCAGGGTAAAGGAATTGCATCTACAGTCAAATGGTGTGGCTATCGGTTACTGCTCTTACTCATCCTTGAGGAGCCAGAGCCGCGCATCTCATCTCAAACTGCCCTCGTGTATGGCAAGCCAACAGGGCCATAACGCATAGGTCTTACGCGTAGCCGAGCCTCCACTACACGTAGTCGAGGCTCGGCAATGCGTAGTCGAGTAAACCAATCAGATTGCAGTCTCTACTACGCGTAGTCGAGGCTCGGCAACGCGCAGTCGAGCCAACAAATAAGAATACAGTTTCCACTACGCGCAGTAGAGTCTCGGCAACGCGTAGTCGAGCCAACCAATAAGATCACAGTCCCCACTACGCGTAGTCGAGGCTCGGCAACGCGTAGTCGAGCTAACCAATAAGATTGCAGTCTCCAATACGCGTTGCCGAGAAAATGTTCTTCTATAACGCGTCGCCGAGGCTCGGCGAAGCGTAGTGGAGGAACTATGTCTCCCATAGCGTGTAGCCAAACTATCCAATCACTGATGCTCTTGTAAACTGTATTAGACCTGTTCGACTACGCCTTGAGAAATTACTGGTTTTAATATCAGTAATGATTGTAAGGACGTGAATGATTGGTTTGCTTTTCTTCAGCCAAAAGGTGCCATAAGTTGCTCCACTACGCGTAGTGGAAAACATATTCTCGGCAACGCGTAGTGGAGACTGAAATCTGATTGGTTGGCTCGACTACGTGTAGTGGAGTCTCGGCAACGCGTAAGACCAATGCGTTATGGCCCTGTTGGCTTGCCATACTCGTGTATAGCCGTTACTCGTTTGTAGAAAACCACTGTATCTCATCATAAGCCTTCCATTCAAATTGATTACAATTGGCACAATCAGATAAGTCTTATCTTCATTGTTCAACTAGAGAAAATCCATATTACTCGCAGTTTCAATTTAGTTTATAAATCCTTAAGTTGTGCATTTGGTGGCTAAACTTAAATATATATATATATATATATATATATATATATATATATATATATGAAAAGACAGACACGCAACAAAATAAAATGTCAGTGGTCATTCAAAACCACGATGCTAGCCTTCATAGCAGGGGTTCTGTAAAAATATGCATATATGTCCTTGAACATAAATATTTTTTCAGGACTTATGAACGAAGAATTACATGGAAGGTTTTAAAAGTCAAAAGCCTTGCGCAAAGAGCAGGAAAATTACATTAAAAGAGTAGATAACATGGCAGACAATTGTCCCATGTCGTAACAAGAGATAGTGTTTCTGATATCTGTTTCTTTTATAGGAAGAAAAATCAGTTGTGACAACAGGGTATCATCTTTTTATAAACAAGGTTTGATTTCATTATAAGACGATGCTACCGCTTTATAAAAAGCCAACACATATTTTGCTTGTTGTAACATAGCTCTACGTTATCTCGGTATACAACCGTAGTTATATGACATGTTTTTTTAATAACAGGATGATGCTTTATATGTGGCAAGAGGAAATGAGAGATTGGTGACGTGAAGGGGCTTCAACTTATTCACTGGAAAGTCATTTAGGTATGCGATATAACCTTAGCTTGACATGGCATTTCTTGATCCCAACCGAGGTGAATCTAAGCGTAAGTCAATTAGATGCCATTTAGAATATCATATATCGCCATCTGGTCATTTTGTCCACTCGTGATATTCCTGTATTGATCTGAAGGTCTGTGACCTTGCCGCAAGGTTTTGTGTACCCAGCTATTTAATTGCTCCCAATACTTCAACCTATTCCTCTTGTATGAGCGGATGCCAGCATGGTTTATGTAACAGTATTCTGATCATTAGCCTACCTATGTATTGATGTCCAGTGCTTTCGGAAAAAAAATTAAGCCAATCAGTAAAGCATTTCTCTTGTTAACATCCAATAGACAGCTCAAACACACCAACACAAATACTTTGGGATAGAATGTATAAAATTTCTATGTTAAAAGAATGTTGTCCTTTCTCTGTGTTTCATTTCTGTTTTTAATATCGAATCTTTGTCGGCTTCTAAACCATGACTTTTTCTCTAAAGGATAGATGTCCGAGTTATATTTCATTTAAAGCTGACTGTTTGCATTCCTCTTGTATGGAATTACTGTAATTATTGGGCTCAGTAACCAAACGTGTCATTGATCAAATGCGCTTGATATAACATACTGAAGTACTATTGACCAAGTTAAACATGGGAAAAATACAGTTACACTGGCTTCAACTTTAAATATTTTCTGAATCTATGTGACGAAATAATATATGAATTATAGCAAATTAAATAAGAGTCACACCTCCCAATAATATTGAATCATTCACATTGCCTTTGTCCCTGTACTTGTGTCCTAATCCTTACATACAAATAAATAAATCGATAAAGAAGAAGAAGAAGAAGAAGAAGAAGAAGAAGAAGAAGAAGAAGAAGAAGAAGAAGAAGAAGAAGAAGAAGAAGAAGAAGAAAAAGAAGAAGAAGGAAAATTGTCAAATATAGCATTACACACAAAGCTATAATCATACCCCATAACACCACTTAGTAATACTCTTCCGGTGGCTCCCTCTGACATGATTTGTGTCACTGTTGTTTTGATTGTCCGAAAATGATAATGAATATGATGATGGTAGTGATAACGGTAACAAGTATAATTCATTAAACTCCAATGTCTCGGTAAATTTAAACATCTACGATATATACATATGGAGCATCACATGCATCCATTTAACCTCCAGGTGAGTACAATCTCATGAAAATTAACTAGAATACCATACGTCTAAATACATTTACACATTTATGACAGCAGTGTGAACCATGTAAAACAAGTTAAACTGTGGCACTGAACATTAAAGAGCACGACTTAAAAGGGCGGCTAGAACTTCCATGTAACATTATCGTGCATTATAAAATACCGTGAACTCCCCATTCCCCCTCCCTGCGGATAATCTGGCGCCTGTTTGTTTAATACAAACTCTGCAGGAGAAAACTCCGAGCCGGATCACCATGTTAAGTAGTGGTCACAAAGCACGGAAGGGCACACACCTTCCTGGCACAGGTCGCTGCTCTGAAAGTTCGCCACTAGATCGATAGTATATATATATATATGTGTGTGTGTGTGTGTATATATATATATATATATATATATATATATATATATATATATATATATATATATATACATATCACCCATCATTTCGGCCATAGAAACAATCTAGGTATTCCGAACTACTCACAGACCTTTTCTATAACATTATTCGTTACAGATGGAATGAGTAAGACCAGCATAACCAATTGGTTTGTTGGTTTCTTCCGCCTCTGATGAGCAGTTCGTGGATCACCATCAACAGAATATCTTGCACATATAATACATTTGCAAGATATCTTCAAAGAAGAAAATTACACACATACATCAACTCCACTGCGACAATCAGAGCTATGTACATTGCATAACATGATACACATCTCTTGGATTTTATCTAAACATACAAAAAATTGAGAGGCACATTCAGACGGCTAGGCAACTACAAAAAAACCCAGAAAAGTATGATATTTGCTATAAGCATAATAAATTTTGAAATATCATTGTTATTGCACTTTGTGCTAGGTAATTATATATCTTTCCTCTGACAGCCGTTTTAAACAGTCACAATTAAATTATATATCTTATCTGATAAGGACGTTTATTGGGTAGCCTAACAACATGTCTAATGTTTGCAAACAAATAATTTTCTTGGCGTAGCAGAATGATCAGGTAAACATATGAACACAATCTTGATGGCTGACATTGCCACCGGTCCTTACTACACAGCTTAAGCACAATCATCCGTTGTTTGTTCATACTTAGCTGACCTGTCGTGAACTCTGGATATGCTAAGCGCATACCTGTTTGCTTCCGTACAGTCAATAACTAGTGGTACACTTCTCGAGTTCATCTCACTTTCTGAAAGTGCCTTTTTGGAAACAGTTTTCGATTTTACAACATGCAAATTTTTATACAACAAATAGGGGAACTGACAGCAAACCATGTTGGTCTAGTGTTGAATTGACTTTAATGTGCTGTTACTGATTAAATCAATTGATCCGTTCTTAGTGTTTGATCAGTTGCAAGATACCTTAAAAGATATTGGAAAAGGTGGACGATCCCTTCCTGAAACTTAATATCTCTTGGCACTAACAAACAAGCAAAACCACTCGGATGTCAAGTGCCATCTCTTGGACTGTATCTCTGGTTATTTTGTTTTCATAAACGACAATGGTTACTGACGCATACCAGGACAGATATTCTTGGTTACAAGCTGTTGGTTGCAAATTGATTTCGGCCGTGCCCAAACTAAGGGAAGTCTTATGAAATTAAACATCTAACATAAAATGTGTGGTACTCGATACATAAATCAAATTCCCGAATTGGACATATTAGTAGGGCCTGTAACCTTGAAAATATTTTAAGATCATCCAAGATACCTTACACTTGACATGATCATATTCCTAAATAGGTCCTTTTTTAAAAATATCAAAGAAATAGTTCCCTGTTCCCAACACGAAATGAATCACATTGACGTCAAATACACTAACCGTGATTGGTGAAACAGTACTTTTGATTAAAAGATCAGGATGCAAATTGCCACTTACTCTTCAATTAAATAGTACCAAAGCATTAACATTCATCTTCCAATACAAATGTGAAGAAACAAATTTCACTCCTGACTTGAGACAGCCAGTCACCCATAAAACGCAACTGCTGGTTTTAAAATGGTCCTCTCAACCTGTGAAATATTCTTCATTAACTACAGACTATAGTGTTTCCAAAATGTATAGGCCAAACCACTCAACACCCAAATTGTATTACCTCTGCCAAAAATAGAAAGAGACCTGGTAGGCCTATCAATTTTTATTTCTCCTGACTTGTCAGTCAGCTGAGTTTACAGCAAAAGAACAAAGTAGTACTACATCGTTTTTGTGATATTTATGAATCTGGAACACTATAAACACACTCTACCTCCATTATAACTATAAGTCGGAGAACACAGCCCACAGCACAACATAGCCAATAAAGTATTTATCAAATAGTACAGAAAACATGGCCCATATTCATAAATTTCAAACCCAACGATGACAGCAAAGAGATTACAGAGTCACCAAAGTATCAACAGAATGAATAACCTTTCGTGGTGCGAGAGTCGATAAGAGTGAAAAGTATTGTACAGTGCGAATATTTCGAGTTACGTTGTACGCGATTAATGGCTCACTTATATTGTGACAGGGTAGAATAGAGAACTGCCGATCACGTCTTTTCAGAAACGTCACAATTTTATGGTCAATATCATATGTAAAGAAAACTTACATTGTTGCTAATTAACACGCTAGGTAGGCTATTACAATTAGAAACAGAGAACACATTTATGGAAATTACATATTGCCAGGCAACCAGTTTCATGTATTGAACTATTTTCGACCTACTCAATATGTCTATATATCCCTTATAATACTGATATTACTCTAGACGTGAATGACGATAGATCAAGAAATTACACGACCTGCAGCGAGCTCTTACTTCTTGAATAACCACAAGGCACCACATTGAATTGTTAATGAGTATCCCCGCACTTCTTAAGGGAACTCCCTGGATTCTCTTAAAGATAAACGGGTAGCGTCTTGGGTAAGCTTTTACCATGCCTAAAAACTAACTTGTACCACCATGATTTTTGTCCAGTTTCTATATTCCGATTTGAACTAAACATGTCTTCCAGCTTTTCATCTTTCCGCTTCTCAAAATCATAGGGGTTTCACAGTCGCAGGGCATTTCAACTTTGCGAATCTGGTCGCAATCGGACCTTTACTTAACACCCACAAACAGGTTGGATCAAATACTTATTCTGCGCTATTTGTCTCCAAATTTAAGGTAAAATTCACCATGTGTCGAAAACACCAACATTTATTATCTTGATTATGTCAGAAATACTGTAGATTAGTGAACCTTTGGCAAACTTTCAATTCAGAGCAATTATGGGACTCTGAACTACTTTTAATTGAAGAGTAACATCTTAGTATTATATGTTTCAATATTGTTTTGTTATAATTTCTCGTATTTATACAACAATAACACGACTGCCTTGTCTCTAGAGCACCACCTTTTATCAGAATTGGTTTATGTCCGTTTCATCCTTTTAAGTTTGAAGCTACAGTTTAAAAAACCATTCCGTGTAAATTTTGTAGCACCACATTGGCCATTAGGCCGAACGTTAAGTTCATCTATTTTGTTCGTAAATAGTCGTCACTTGAACAACCACTTTGAGTGGTTGTCAAGAGGATTTAGTTATGACCAGTATTTAGATATCCATAATATTTCGACATATCGTACGGCCTGAACGAAAGTTTAAAAGTAAGAAGCTGATTGAAATTTTTGTCGTCATTTTTGAGAACGGAATATATCGAGGGTGTCTTACAACAGCAACCTCACTGGAACCAACGCACGATGACCCAAACGATGTCCCTGACCTACATACCTTCTTTAATTCTATACCCACCAATTGAATATTTTCAACTACCAGAAATAAGACAAACAATATAAGATAAAAATGAGAAACCGTTGCAAATTTTGTTTTATTTGTTGCTACGATGTACTTTTTATATATAAATATATCTATTAATCATATCCCAGGCTTGTTCCTCAATATGGTGTGATAGTATGTACAAGCAACATGGAGAAAATGATAAAGCGATGCTATTGAAGCATAGAAAAAGTATACCACGAGATAGGACGTGAAAGTTCAATATAGGATTTTGTGCACATTAGCCGTGGAATTGAATTATTCTAGCAATACAATTGTATTTTGTATTGAAGATTGTATTATTAACAAAACAGCTTGAGCGTAAGGTGTTAAAATAAATGGTGTTGAAGATGAAGTTTTTCATGGAAAATGTACTGCTTAATTTTCAAAAGGCCGCTGATCTAGGATTTTTGTAAAGGACGCAAGGTGTTGACAATAGGTATCTTTTAGTATAAACACTTCTGCTCTGATAAGTACTTACTCTTATATGTAAATTAACGAAAGTAAGTATATTTTCTGCAAATGGTAAAAGGAATAAAGTAGCATAGATGCAGTTGCAGCATATTACTATGATGGTCAGATCTTGTGTGCTTCCTTTGGTGTGTCTTAAATTTGTTGTCCATTGATTCAAACCAAATTTATTTGTATTAGTATAAAGTCTTCGTCTGGGGTAAGCTGTATTGGTAGATACTACTCAACTGCAGACAATGCTTCTTCGGCACAAGTCGGTGTTACCTTGACAAGAGACCAAGGCCATGCAAAATATCTTTCACTCAATACCCTACTCCGTTGGCTATTTGTTGCAAATATTGAAGGTAAAAAAATTGTACTGGGTGTAAAAAGAAAAAGACTGCAATGTTACTGGATATATTAATTGAAATGTCTTAAATTGGACATATGCATGTCCTTGTCACATCGAAAATAGGTCAAGGTCATCCAAAATACTTTACACTCAGCATCCTGTTACATTGATCCTTTCGTAGCAATATCGAAAGCAAGTTTCAATTACATCGGCTAGAAAAAATAATAATGCCCGAAAATGAACATGTCCGTAGGCACGTTCACCTTAAAATAGGTCAACTGCCAAAACGATGGGCCGCACACAGGCACTTGGATTGATGCATATATGGTAAAGCTTTCATTATTCTACCTCAAAGTGGAAGATCTGAAGCTAGTGCGCAATGGGACTGGTAACTTTGGTTCGATATTACCTATTTAATTCTTTCACAAGTACATTTAGCCTATATATTATCTTATTACATGTCTATAGTTTTATTTGTGTCTTTTTGTCCAGAACCACTTCCAAGTAGTCATTATCCTTTTCTGCGGTCCGAACTCTTTACTCGGGGCGGGCTGGGGGGGGTCCAGGATTGTATTTTTTCCGCGATTTTTAAGCATTCTTTCGGACTTGGCAGGATTTTCACGTTTTTTGCGCAGCAGTTGCACATTTTTGGGGCGTGGGGTCAAGTTGAAATCAGAAGAAATTGAACATATATATCCATTTCTGGGATCGAATTCAATGGTGAGCCCTGAAATAACATAAATAAAAAGTTATAAAATTTGTAAGTTAGTCCTTTCAGGTTGTTCATTATCTTTCTATACATTGCTCCAAAAGTCATGGAAGAGGTTGTTAGAAAATATCTTAGTAGCCTCACCTGGATATAACATTTTTCTTTTGATATTCATTGATTTTAGCGTAATAGGGCGAATCGTATGTTCTTGAGGAGAGATACAAATTGAAGACGTTGAGGAAAAAACAGTTTTGAGAAAATCGCGTAAAAAAAAAAGTGGCCGCTTTTTGGGCATTTGTGGCTGTAATAATACATACACATTTCTTCTGCACTGTGTTTTATTATTGTCGGGAATAAACTAGCTTTACCTCTATGATATTGTCATTCAAAACATGTATATTTTGTGGCTAAAAACTCGACTTTTTTCAACTTTGGAACATAGCACTTAGCTTGTTTGGGTGCGGGTTTTTACATCAGTAGACATTTTCAGAGTAATCATAACAATGCTAGTTATTAGTTGAACATGTCCACACATCTGCGTTTTGGTGAACATGTAGTTTATGTATCAAATTATCCAAAAATATTAAAAAGTGATTGGAATTTATCCAAAGGTGTTGGCTTCAGATCTTCCACCTTAAAGGGTTCTAGAGATATGTTGCTGAATGAAAAGATAGACGGACGGACCAACTGTCCCTATCCTCACTAAATCTGTCCTCATACGCCACCTTCGGAAGCTATGGACAATAACATCATCTGTAAAAGATACGTTTTGAAACAACTGATAATTTTTTTCATGAGGTGTTATGAAATCTGTTTTTCATCGGAAATTGGAAACAAGCGATAAAGTTGTACACTGATGTTACTGGCTCACAATGTTTGTATGATATACGGATCATTAAATAACGAGTCAACGGTATTATCCAACCCATTTTTTCCTGGGAGTGATGGTGACAGAATCTGTTGTACGCAACTCAAAATTATTTGAAAATATTGAGACTTTGCTAACTGCAAACATATATTCCAACACAATTATACAACAGTAGCATATGCGTTAATCAGTGTAGTTTACGCTACATATGAACTGTGACAAAAACAGCCATGCAGGATCATCCGGTTTGATCCAATTCTTTTTAATATATTGATTAGCTGTTGTGTACGTGTACAAAATGGCTCCAAATTTGTAATTGTAATGGGAAAAGCGCCCATGCTATTGGTGCCAAAGCTTGCTGGTTGAAGACCCGGTCGTTCTGTGGTTAAAATATATATAAAGTGGTTTGTGACCTTTCACAAGCAAATACTTCGTAATAATATCTCAATAAATATAGAATAATCATTTTGAAACGGTATGCATTCCTGCTAACCCGCTGTTCTTTCATCATCCATCTTTAATGTTTGTCACACCGGGACATTATTAATGATATGTCAAGGCTACTTTCCATGGAAAATTGGGTGTCGGTAGCCATTTTATGATCAGAAATCAATTGAAAACATTCCTTTCACTTTCTACACACATCGTTTTCACAGCACTGTTGTCTCCCCAGTGGGAAAATGCTCCGATATGTTCACTATCGCGGGATGTTACCATCGTGATTTAACAGTTGTATGTCCATGCCCGGCGACTGAAATACCATATTTACACAGTGGGCTTAGCGTAAAACATACTCACTGGTGTCATTTGGAATTACTGTAGTCATGAACTGAATTGATAGTGTGGAAACGCGGTGGACGGACAACGTGAATGCTATATGCCTTTTTCTCCTACGTGGGGAGGGGGGCATAATAAGTGAAACGACACGTAAACCTTTGTCACATCAAGGTTGTAAATTGATCACTTATTTTACATTACTAATCCATTCCCAATGGAAGTTAACGAAATAATTCATTAAAGATGATCTAAATTTGATCTTTTAGGACGCCTTCCTGACCTTATTCTATGGCGTTCAAAGAACATCCCCTTCTTCGAACTGATCAAAGCACCAGCAATTTTTTTATGCCCAAGGCTCCAGCCATTTCATAATCATCTAAATCTCTGTAATCTAAGTTATGGTAGTATCATTTAATAAAGCTGTGACCGGCAAACCAACGTACTAGTTTCACCGTCATTTATTTGTTGTCTCATCAAGGTTGTAAATTTGATCTTTCATTTCTCATAGTCAGTCCATTTGCTATGTGAGTTGAGGCAATCACATATGTTCAATAAATTAATTCTACCATTTACCTTTCCATAGGACTTCAAATCAATTTGACTGGAAAACAGGAAACATTGCCAAATTCTGTGAAGGTGGAAAGCACCCCTCTGCTATCCAATGCATAGTAGTACCACGACCTCAAGTGCCAAGATCGTAATAACAAGTTTGCAATCTTAATGTGTGAGACCGGGTTATGCAGTATAGTAATATGAGTATTGTTACACATTTGGGACAGCCAAAAATAACCCAGTGTATTGTGGATATGTGGGAAGAGAGCAAAAGCACATGCCTGCCGGCGCACTTTTACCTTTATCTTAGTAAATGTTTGTGTTATTGCAGGTGGAAGAGCGCTTTGCATGTCCTAGGCAGGCAATCATCTGTGATTAAGATTGTGGTGCAATTAAGTGTGTACATGCATGGTAAGTTGTCTTATTCCATTACCTACACTTCCAGGGAGCTAGTCAAGAAATTGGCTGCTCAAAATGTAGAAGTTTATCATATATAAAGCCAAGTAAATGTTTGTGAATCTCTATGCATATTAAGTTTTAACTGGTGGAGTTTTTTGTGCCTGCTAAACAGACACTGGTTTTTTGTTATGTTTTGAAGTACATCTTTGCTGGAAGCAGAAGGCCTGCTTCGCAGACAATGTTTTTTTTTTTGTTGTTGTTTTTTGTTTGTTTGTTTGCTTGTTTTTTTTTTTTACTGAAATGAAATGGATTTTTTCATTGCCTCCCCCCCCCCCCCCCGTCGATGTGCTCACATGATCATTGATCATTTCTTGACTTACCAGTGTTTACGCGCAGTGGACAAATATTCCAGTATATTATGTTGTGTTGGTACGTAAAACTGTCATTTCTGTCTTTTCTCCACTGCACTTCTGGAGTACAGGTAAAACAGAGGTTGACGGTTAGCTTTTCAGCCAAGTATGGATCCTCAAGTAAGAAAATTATGATCTACTGTTAATGTGTTAAATTGGCATGGCATTAAATTTCGCAAAATTTCCCAATATGTTGAAGATTCAAAATGTTGAATACCTCACGAAATTTAGCAGCACCAAAGTTGCCATACTATGTTTCATATGATATTCAAACCTTGTGACTCATCAATAAAAGACCAGGAGTTTACATTAATTTTGATATATCAGGGTGTTGAATGATTGACAGACCAAGTTTCACATGATTCTTTTATGTAGCATAGGCTAAGGACTGAAAAACTTTGAAATTAAATAAGTGAGCATTCAAGCAAGTTTTGCAATCAATGGCAGCGTCACAGAAGCCTGTATCAAATTCCCTTCTTTTAGCAGTGCCAAATTCACTACATTAAATACCCGCAAAATACATATAAAAATTGAATTCATGAAATAAGCTGCGCTCAAAATATAATAATATTATATTATGTTTACAGTATATTGAGGAACTTTGATGGTACTTTTGGGCCATCAGACGCCTTCTTTGCCTGCTAGGACAGACTAAGTTACGCTATCATTACTGTGTAGGCGCTCCACTTAGTCTGCCGAGCCGCTACTGGCCGACTGGCTTTCATCCTTCTGCGACATAAAAGTTTCGCAGCCTGTGATAGGTCAGTGGCTTTAAATCGGCACTCACCTCCGGGATAGTGACTCTATTTGCCCTCCAGTTTGTAAACCAGCAATTATAGGATCAGCGAGCATCAATTAAGATTGGAATGCAGATGGTTAATTGAGTCATTATATAAGCGTATTTTTCAGTAATGGTAGTTAGCACTTGTGTATACAGTACGCAGATTATGCCATTAGCGATTCCCGTGGTCAGCGACCTCCTGGTCAAAACGACCATGCTTCCCACACACAGACGTTTTCCTAATGTTAAATGTACAGGAGTGAGCCTTCCCTGGAGAAAGCGACCAGCAACCGGGGAAATTTTGCAAAACACACCACAAACGACTACCTTTTGCAACACTGTCGAATGTTAAACAGTGACAAACCCTGATTTTTCCCATCATATACGACCAAAATTTACATGTAACTGTCTTTTTTTTAAGTTGAACTGGCACCTTGTGCCTGTGGTGCCGTCCAATACCGAGCCCTTGTTTTGCATCAAAAAAACAACGAAATAGTGGTCGTAAAAATAATCTGAATGCATTGCTTATTATCTTGACCTTAATCGGCATGCTCAGTTTGTCAAGTACATTGTTAATCGTCAGAAATGAATTAAAGTGCGCTCCCGATATCTTGCAAGTATACACTTGAATCCGCCATTTGTAATTTGCATTCGGATACAAATTACTTCGCGGCACTACTGTGAACTCCAGAGAACTCCGGGGTGACGCACGTAGTCTGACATTTGTCTAGTAGCAAATCACAGATAAAAACGTGGTGTTGTGTTGCGGTTTATTTCATATTCGACCACATTAAATTATTACTGGTATAAAATTCAGCATTACCTCCATCACACAACGCTCAAATTATTCAACCAAATGTCATACTTTAGCGTTACTTCGATGAACTCCGGACACGCACGTGCTCTGAGATTTGTTGATCAACTTGACATGAGCCAAGTCAGCCACTGGCGGATATGAATACACGTGGTGTTTTATTTGCCGTTTATTTTATATTTGATTAAATTAGAATTATTACAGGTTTTTCAGCATTACTGCCATCACCCTGTGATTTAATTGAACGGAAACTAGAAGAGTGACTTAGTTTGCGGTCAAACATTTAACCGGCTGCATCGTCAGGCTGGATGGGATATGACGACGCTCCTCACAACAGCTTCAAAGACTAAAATTTTACCGTTTGTATTTTGTTCTGACAACCACTTACTTAATTATTATTATAAACTCAACGCTTCTGATCTATGGTAAAGATAAATGACGGAACTTGTAAACTTTGTGAGAGCGAAATCTTGTAGCCCCTCACGTGTCGATTGTGAGAACATTTAACGCAGTCAGTTGACTTGTGAAACTGCACGTTTGTCTTTAAGCCTTTACTGATTACATAGCAGCTATATTTGGTGTGAAGTTTCTTTTTAATGAAGTTACTGAATACAAATAAGAATAATACAGCAAAAAATATATTTATTTCCATGCACATGTGTGTCGAAAGGAAAGTCCGGTAGCTGGACCACCATGAGCGTGCACCACACCTGCCTTGGAAAGTCCGAAGGGTACCCGAGCCAAATTCATATTCATGTACCTACATACATAGTGAGTGTGTCTACCTGAAGTAGCGTGCATGCTTATAAAACTTAATGGCCTTGTCGCAAACTGGGCCCCATCAACGTCAAACAAGATTTTGATGCTTGTCTGACAAAAAAAATGATTTGTCACAGAACCCATAGTGGTCCGGCTTGCAGAGATCACTTCAAGAGCACAAAACAGCATGAAGGATTTATGTTACTATATCATATTATATTATTGAGAGTAATGACGACACAAGGACGGAAAGAGGGGATTTAAATATTTGTGTTGGTTCGCCAGGTGTACTTTTCCCACTTACAAAATCAATGCATTCTCCTGTGCAAGTAGACTGTCAAATAATCCTTATAACATAAGGAGTATCAATTGCAGAGTCAACTTAATGTCAAATTAGTCTGAATGAAGTCATTGATCATACAATAAAAATACTTTTCGTCTATTGTAGAATAGCTGAAAAGCAACGGGTAGATTTAAAGGAACACATCCCACAACTCAATCGCTAAAGCAGAGCAGATATTAAATGTCCTATCCGTGAATATTTCCTCTTATGTGTTGGTCTAATTACAAATTGGAATTTAAATCTGGATAGCGTAACAAAGGTCAGTAGCATTGCATATTATGAAGTTGGTATCGCCTTTATGCTCTAAATAGAAAGGGTTACAATGATGCAAATATACTGAACCCCAATGAAAAGTATCCACATAAAAAAATTAACACATTAATTTTGTAAGTTACTAAGTACTGTGTGTGCATATATGCATGGTTTGGAGCCTACATCAGGGTCATTCAGGACAACTTTTTAACTTTTGCTGGGTTGTTACATAATGCATGTGACTTTTGTGCACCGAATATGGCTTCTGACCACCACTCCTATTGGATGGCTAAAATGACTTGATGTTTTCAGTGGCTTTAAAAAGGGATGTTCAGCCAAGAAAAAAGCCAGTGGTCTCAGGTGTGTTGAGGCGATCATGCCGCGTCTGAGCCAAGGTCAAAGACACCATGCTTTGGGGCTTGCAGAGGGTGGAGTCCCAATCACTCAAATCGCACAAAGAATGGGGTGTACTCGGCGCACCATCCAACGACTAATTGAACGGCAACAAGAAACTGGATCCGTAGATGATCGGCCTAGGCCTGGCCGAGAAAGAGTGACAACACCTGGCCAAGACCGTCACATCCGGCTGATGCACCTGCGAGACCGTTTCCGTACAGCAGCCCAAACAGCCCGTGAGACTCAAGGGGTGAATCACCGTCCTGTCAGTAGTTCTACTGTGGAGGGGCGACTGAGGAGCAGTGGCCTAACAGCCAGAAGACCTTACAGGGGTAACCTGCTGACCCAACCCAGAAGAGAAAGACGACTGCAGTGGTGTAGAGCACACTCCAGGTGGACTCGCCAGCAGTGGAATACCGTCCTTTTTACTGACGAGTCCCGTTTTTGTGTCAGCAGAGCAGATGGCAGAGAACGTGTGTGGCGCCGGACTGGGGAGAGATATGCAGATGCCTGTGTCCGTCAGGCAGATCGATGGGGTGGACCCTCTGTCATGGTGTGGGCAGGCATCAGCAACCGCTACCGGACACCCCTAGTGGTCATTCAAGGGATCCTCAATGCTAGGCGGTACATTGATGAGGTGCTGGAGCCGCACATGGTCCCATTTATGGAGCAGCATCAAGATCTGGCGATCTTTCAGCAGGACAATGCACGTGCACACTCTGCAAGATTAACAATGAACTTTCTCAATGAGAACAACATCAATGTCATGGAATGGCCAGCGTTCTCACCCGATCTGAGCCCTATTGAACATTTGTGGGATCAGTTAGGCCAAGGTATTCAACGGAGGACACCTAGGCCTACTACCCGAAACCAGCTGATCCAAGCTCTGCAGGAAGAATGGAATAATGTTCCCCAACACAAAATTCAAACCCTGGTCAGCAGTATGCGCCGCAGATGTATAGCATGTGTTGATGCTCGAGGTGGCCACATCCCATATTGAACAGAAAAATTTGTGTGACTTTCAATTAGGGCAGTTAATGACATTTTTTGCCTGTAAGTGACGTTAATGTCGGTAGAGCGTGACATTATTTTTACGCCAGAAAAGTGAATGCTTTGTTAAGTTCTAAGCACGTCTAGGTATGAAATGTTTCAAGTATAAACAATAAAATACTTCAAAATTGGCATGTGGATACTTTTCATTGGGGTTCAGTATAAAAACTAATAGAAATCTTAAGACAATTTTGGAAATGAAAACAGCAGGGATTAAATCAAACCCAATGAACTCATTTAAAAAAATCAAACGTTTAAAAAATAACTCAAATGCAAATCGATCGGGCACCATATTTTGAATGAAATAGGAGAAGGAAAGCATGACTTCAAACAATGATTCCAACTGGCATGCAAAAATATGTCTTGTATTCAACTGCGATTGTAACAATGCTGTATAGAGAAGTTTTCAAACTAGAAGATCTCAATTTGAAGGACCGGTTTAAATCCACCAGTTGCCTTTTACGGGTCACTGCCTGTCACAAGTCAGGAGTGAAATTTGTTTCTTCACATTAGTCTTGGAAAAGAAATGTTGATGCTTTGGAAAGTCTGAAATCTCTTTGCTGTCATTGTTGGGTTTGGAATTAATGAATATGGATCATGTGTTTCTGTACTATTTGAAAATTACTTCATTGGCTATGTTGTGCTGTGGGCTTTGTTCTCCGACTCATAGTTCTAGTGGAGGTAGGTGTGTTTATAATGTTTCAGATTCATAAATATGACAAAAACGATGTAGGCCTACTTTAGTCTTTTACTTTAAACTTAGCTGACTGACAAGTCGGGAGAATTAAAAGGTGATAGGCCTTACAGGTCCCTTTTTTATTTTTGGCAGAAGAAATGAAATTTGTTTTGGGTGGTTTGGCATATACATTTTGGAAAAAGAACTAGTGTCTGCAGTTAACCTAGATGTTGACATATAGTTTAATATATATCCATGTTGCGCAACATAATGGATAATATATATCAGAATATGCACATTAATTACACAATACTTTTATGTGCCCATACTTCGACATACTCAGGAAAATTATATATCAATGTGAAGGGCATGACTAAAATAATCTAATAGAGTAGCTTGGGGTCATTAGATATGACCTTGAGGTCAGCTTTCAGGGTCAAATGTTCCCAATTTTGCACTAAAACCACCAAAAATCAACAAGATTTTTATTGAAATTCACCTCGTTTATCAACTTGTCCCTAAATACTCACTCTTGGTCAATTGTGCGTAATGTTTCTGGTGATATCTATATGAAAAAGGGTCTATAATGTGTCATTTGACCTTTGAGGTCCATCATTCAATCACCATCAAGCATGACATGCGGCACTTAAGTTTGCTAGGGCATATCCAAATGCATAACACTGTAAGTATCATTTTGCAGCACTGTCTCATCCATTTGTTCCTCTGTAAAATATGGGTAAATCATACATCACCTTGTAGAACTTCTGCAAGATTATCCATCAAATCAATATAGGTATATCTAGTATGACCTTGTGAAATGTTTTCAAGGTCAAATGTTGCCATTTTAGGAAGGTTTGCAGAAAAATCTCGATAATATGTAACACATGTACTGAAACTGAAATTTTATTTGGACTTTGGACCTTACAGAAACTTGGGAAATTCACTTACACAAAAAATGTGCAGTTAAATACACAAGAATGTGTCAGTAGTATATATACCCTTTGACCTCCTAGGGAAACTGTCCAATCAGCATCAAGCATGGTGTATTACAGTTACAAATATCGGGACATAGCTTTGATATATGAAAGAATGGAGACATTTTGCATGCCCTTCTTCCACAGTATATGGTTCCAAGAAATGCAGAATATAATTACAGTGGTCCCTGTCACTAGAGACCATCCCTACAGCAACAAAAAGTGGTCTTATGAGACAGGTGGTCTCTCACAACAGGTAAATTAACATGGGAAGTATAGGACTTGGAAATCTGAAATGTGGTCTCTCATGAGAGGGTCTCTCATGACAGGGACTACTGTATACCAATTTGTGGTGCTCGAACAGAATATCACTTAAAAGTAGATTTGGACAATTCCATGTGACCTTGATGCAGCTTTTCTTCTCCATGAATCTGTCTATCAATCAAATTTGCCACACAAGGAAGCTGACATTTGAGAGTCTCAGCACAAAAAGGTATGTATCCACCTCAGGTAGAATAATGCCCCTCAAATGTGAGGAGGAAGTTAATGGATAGCACTGGTCAGAAGATGGAATACCTTCTAGCCTAAATCAATTCAACAGTGTACAAATATTCACAATTAAAAATAGTCCATTTCACTTTCATGGACGGGAGAAACTTGAAACAACATGTACATGAAACAGTTCTGCCACATAATGCTGTCATGAAAGAAGTTTCGACTAACGCCGATGTTTATACTTTGTAAAGCACTCTGGACAAAGGCCAACATTGTATCGTTCGCATTGCCATCCAGACCTCTTCCGCTTTCCACCTTCTTAGTCCATTTACGGGTCCGTCTTTCATCTAGGTACCTGAATAAAAATAAACATGTATCATTTAAACTGTATTTATGCTGCATACAGCCTGTGAAGTCATTTATTGCTTAAAAGGATGTTACAGTATGCAAGGAAGTACCTTGGCCCCTGAAGCTGAAGTACTTAAATGACTGCAGTGTTCTAAAGGTACTTTACCCCATTTGCACTTCTCAACTGGTGTTCAACTAAGGAAGTATCTTACCCCTGAAGTTTGGATTAGCTGCAATCATCAAAACGTGTTCTTTAGGGTTTCAGTTTGATATTAATAACCGATATCTCAGAAATACTCACCATTCAGATTTCAAGTCTTCTAACCCTGTTTCGTCACAGTGACATCTTACTATTTCTCTCTATAATACCATAAGTCAATAGGCAAGGGATAGATGGCAGCACTGGTGAAAAATTGGGTCACTTGACCTATTATTACCAATACTATTGTCACATAATGTCATATAATACCTCTTTACCAGTGCTATCGTCCGGTATTTCTCTTACATGGATTTATGGCATTGGCTGGTCTTATTCTGATTACACCTCTTGGGTTTGCTGTTTTATCCATCCGAAACAAACGACCGATTTGATTTGGTTTGAGTGTAAAAAGTACCATGGGTTATTTTACATTGACATTCACCGGGCGACACTTCTTTTCTCTTGTTTTTATTAATATATAGGTTGAATGAAGTACCCAAGAACGGAAATGTCAACCAGAATAGTACACTGAATACACATGATCACTTTCAGTCTCATTTGATTTCAATTTTTAACAGATGCTTTTCAGACGTGATATGGATATACTTTCTGTAGGTCTCCAGAAATTCTTTTTTTTTTTGTTAAGGGACAACTACACTTTGTGACTTTCAGGCAGAAATATGTGATTATTTCATTTGTTTTTCATGCATTAATTTTTCTGAAAGAAAACATTTGTCGAAATTTACATTTGCTGTTGAATTTCAGATTTAGCCATTATAATTATTGCAGTTTCATTTTAGTTAAAATTTGCAAAATGCACATAAAATAGCATGTTCAACAATTAACATACAAGATATTTTGTAATATTAAATTAAAGCTACAGTGTAAAATACCGTATCTCAGATTTTTTAAAAGGTCGTAAGAAATGTTTACAGATCATTTACATTTTATTGAAATTATCAGACCTTTGAATAAAATTTTAAAAGTTTTGAAATTTGAACCAACCCTTTTATGAAAAAAAATCAGTTTTGCAGCCAACAATATGCTTTGTTAATTTGATCAAAACCAAAGATATTTGCCTGGAAATGCTATTTTTTTGTTTATATTCAAAATATGAAAAAATTCAAAATATGAAAAAATAATTGTAATTTAAAAACTAATTAAGATTTAATAACTGGATATTTCTAAATATCTGTTTCTAATGTTACATTTATTACAATGTCTTCTTCCGTAAAATAAATATTTTTATGGATACAAATGAAAACTGTAGACTACACAATGTAATATTCAACAAAAACTAGCATTTTATAATTTTATTGTTCTGAAGCATGCTTGCCCCTTACCTTCTTTGCTATTTGGGAGCTATTATTTGGTTGTCCTTTTTCTTCCTGGAGTGGTCTGTCGTTTTCCCTAAAGTGTGAAACGAATGCCTAAAACCAAAACGAAAAATAAAAAGGAAACAATTTCCATGAATGATCGCTACAGTTTATATTGTTGCAGTGTTTGGCAAGTTTTGTCACTCAGTTTGTAGATCTTTTTAACACCATCCGTCAAATTCACATTACCGTTCGTGGGAATGTACCTAATGTTTGCCACTAGTGAACTTAAATGTTGGATCACAGCCATTTGCAGGGTTTCGGTTGTCTGTTGAATTAAAATAACGACCTACATGTATGAATTCACAAGTCAGTACAATTTGTATTATATATATCTGCAATGTTGCAAAATAATGTTCAATTAAAGTTTCTTAGAACATGGGAGGTATTTACGTTTGATAAATGTGAACAACATTTGCACATAAAGCAGTCCTACGTGTTCTGTACAAATTTCCTCATTTTTGTTCGAAAATGTGCTGACTGACAAGCTCCAGCCCTGCTGACTAACAAGTATTAATGTTTTGTAATAAGTTCAAATCTGAAATAAATAAAGCTGAATTTAAAGTTTAGCTTAACTACTAAAAATATTTAGTTAGACAGATCAATGCTTAAATCAAACCATCTCTAATTTTAGCGGTATTTGAATGTAAATACATTCTGTATGTTCCTTGAATTTGAACTGTAACACAAATCCTGAAGAAACAAAGTTATGCTTCACTACACATGAAAAACGATCCCAGAAAGTCTGCATCACAGGTTCGCATTAATACCCATTACGGAACATGTATGCAAGGTGAAGTGAGGTTGCTGTGTAGGGTAGCATCGTAGGTCGGCCAAATCGCTGTCAGGACCCATCTTCTCATAGTCGTTTTTCTTTAGATGATTCCATGGGTACTCTTTATGACTGGGGTCTGGAGAACAAGCTGGTCCCTCCATTGCATCCAATGTCTCCTTGTCTAGAAAATCCCGCACTTCAGCAGCATCATGTGGGCTTGCGTTGTCCTGCATCAGGATTAAGATGCTACCAGTTTCATCAACATATGGCAGCATATGCGGCTGCAGGATCTCGGTGATGTAACGTTTTGCAGTCATGGTACCATTCAGTATCATTAGGTAAGCCTTGCCATTGGCCGAGATGCTTGCCCAGACCAGGGTGCTGCTACCTCCAAACGCAGGTTCGGGTTGTGCACAGCATGTGGCATGCTCTCACTTGGTCCACTCTTGACACAGACTTGCCCATCGTTTCTGCCCATGGAAAAGCGACATTCATTACAGTCAGGCAAGTGATACTTAATTGACCCCATACCCAGATTTGAACACCTGAGTCACTTGTAGCTGACAAGGGAAGATTATACGTGACAACATGATACAAGATGACAGCATGATGGTGTTTCTAAATTTCCTTGTGTATTACATATCTAACACTAGTAAATTGGTTTTGGCGGCAAATGCCTCCTTTCGGCGGAGACAGCGGTATCTAGCATGGGTCACAGTGGTAGCAAGCGATGGGTGGTGCTGGTTCTGCTGGCTATCACTGGCTACTGTGGAACATAAATGAGGGCTCTGAGAGCTCGGGGGTGGCCTGCAATGATCGGCGATAGCCAGCGGAAACCAACGTTGGTTAGAAGTAGGACATCATTTATTGCCCTCTTCCACTGACCACCACAGTCTGATGCCAACCATCGCCGGGCACCACTGCCCACCGCCCAGTCCATGCACCTGCACCCTGGCATATGTAAAATATGGAATTCTGTGGAAGAGGAAGGTGACGAAGTACATGACATAAAAAGTAGACCTGTCGCGGTGTTCTTGACACCTCCACACCAACTTTTTTTGTTGTTGTTGTTGTTGAAAATACAGTTCTACTGGAAAAGAAATTAAGACAAAAGTGTACATAATACTGGCTTTATTGTCATGGAAATGTAGTTTCTTGAAGAGAAGTGTTGAAAATTAAGCAAAGGGGATTTGTAATGGAGTCAGCACATTTTTAAGAAGTTTAGCGCTTAAGTTGTCTGGCCACTTGCTTTAGAAACGTCAACAAACTAAAGCAATCTCTTATAAAATTTTCATCATTTTTTCCAATGTAGATAAATTTTCATCATTTTGTCCAATCTTATAAAATTTTCATCATTTTTTCCAATGTAGATTCTAAATCGTAGGTCAAATTTGGAAGCTCGGTATCAAAGTCATTAAAGGTACACTCTTTCGAAAAATATCCATTAAATGACTCTGCTTTGTCTTTGTCAACAAGTATACCATTAACTTTTAGGGATCAAATTTTGGATGATGATGACTCACCTACAAGTATTTCTTTCACTAGTTTCCTCAGTTGTTAACTGTTACTTGAAGTATA
The DNA here is from genome assembly GCA_964020975.1 of Hermodice carunculata. NCBI lineage: Eukaryota > Metazoa > Annelida > Polychaeta > Eunicida > Amphinomidae > Hermodice > Hermodice carunculata. The sequence continues at coordinate 61,259,246 of OZ026622.1, read as the reverse complement.
AGACTTGATGTTTTCCTCTGTTTTTTTTTTTTCGTTTGCCTTGGCATTTCTGACAAGAACCATCTCTCCGTTTCTATTTTTTCCAAAATTTGATTGGTGGTTTTGGTTAATAGTAAATTTACCTTTCCTGTGGGCTTTATTTTCTTTTTTCGTAATCACTTTTTAATGTTTGTTGTCAGACATGCTGGACATTTAGGTCTGACTTTTGTAGGAAGTTATTGTTTTGACGTCCCCACAAAAATATCTGTCCATTTACATACCATATCTTTCACCTTTATGTTTTGAAATTCACTAGTCCAATTGATCTGATTCAGGAACACATTGAGCCCATTATAATAAGTCTTTTCAGCAATCCGCACTTCCCTCTGATATGTTTTCAGTCTCACTACTTTGCAGTTCATGGTACAGAAAACAGTAATGATCACTTACACCTATGTCTAAAGTGGCAGCTAGACTGACTGCGTCAGGAGTGACGGTGGCTATCATAGCATGCTGCGGTCAGACACATGTTGATTCTGCTTAGATTTCCACGATGGAAGAATAAGGGTAACAAATGCTTTCTGAGAGGTTCATAGAGGGATGTATGATTGAACATGACCGGCATGGAGGATGCAGTGTCATAATGTGGGGAGCCATTACAGCAATAGTGAGAACAGCTCAAACCAGGGTGAATGGGACACTAACAGGTTAGTGTTACACGGATTTAATCCTGACAACAGTTAACAAACGGATCCAACAATATACAGAGCTGATGTTTCATAAGGATAATGAGAGACCAAACACTGTCCGAGTCAGCATGCAGTATCTGCCGTAACACAATATCCCATTGTTGCCATTGCCAGCCCATTCTCCTGACCTGCCCCCATGGAGCATTTGTGGGATGTGCTTGGCTGTTGAATAAGGGAGGGAGTATGGAGAACCCACAGCCACCCTGGGCCAACTGCCACAGAGGCTCACAGACTAGTGGAATAAATTTCCCCAGGCTCAGACCACCAAGCTGACAAGGGGCATGCCAAGGCAGATCTAGGCTTGCTTACAGAAGCGTGGTGGTCACACCCATTTTTGATGCATGCAGCTTCTCAACAAATAAAAAAATCCATTTAAGTACTACCATTCCTTCCCAAAAGAGTTGTGAAAAGCAATGATAAAATCAAGTAAGCACATACCCCGCACACATCCTCATAACACGTGCATAATGTTAAACAGGGGAAGTGCCATCTTTTAGTCTTTCCCCAGGCAGTATAATTCGCTTGGCAGAATTTTTTAACCAACTCATTGATGGTCTTGTGGTTGACTTACATGGCCCTCAGAACTGGCCTGCAGCTCTCCTCGGCATCAATATGGCCTGTGGCTCTTGCTCTGTCCACCTCTGATACCTGATGCATGATGGCTTGACCACCGATTGATCGACAGTAAATGTGGTTTCTTACTTGTCATATTTACATCCCTAAAACAAAGTGTGTAATTTGTATTAAGTTATCTAAGTGGAGACTATTTTCAGTAGTTTATATTCGTAACTTGGCTATGGTTACCAACATAAACTGAGCTGTTCTGAATGGGTTGAACCTCAGGCTGGTGCCATATGAATCTTACTGATCCATATACTTGACCTGATGGTTTAATTGTGATATGCGAAACATGTAGCTGACATATTCTAGGTCAGAAAAAGATTTTAGGTGCCCAAAAGTGAACAAAACGTTCTACAGAAACACTCATATCACTTACCCATCATAATTATATTGAACACACCTAAAAGATATCTATGCAAAGTAAAACCTTGGAAGTGATTTAATGGATCTGATTTATAATTTTGGAGAACACTACATAAGTATGAAAGTGCTTGTAAACTCACATAAAACATGCACGCATGCACTCTTAATAATCATTCAGTAACTGAAAGACAAAGTAAAACAAAAATCATTGACACCCAGCTTAAGCTTTTTTCCTATCAAGCTGGAAAGAAATCTGAAATGTGTTTCAGGAGAAAAACTACCAGCAAATACGCTGCAACAATAGCATTTGAACAAAAGTAGTAAGGACCTGCTCTCTGAACATCCAGGTTTGAAGAGGTTCTCATTGTTGTGCTGTGTCAACATTCCTGTGGTCTATTACCCTTTTAATTTAAAGTCAAAATCACATGGTCCTCTGTGAGCAAAATGTGGTATATTTGCTATTAGGCAAAAGTATATCGTCAGTGAACATGAGACACCATTTCCTTGTTAAACCTGCTCTGTGGTGTTGACCTACGGTTTAAAAAGTGCCATGGTTTGTTTATATACTCCAACAAAAGAAACAAGTTTCCACTGGTTTAACATGGAGCATGGCAAGTACGATACTTTATATGGAATTGGATACAACACTGTAATATTGTGCAAGGAAGTTTACCAACTTCATCATAGAACCTATCAGACAAAGCTTTACCTGTGTCCGTGCATTTACCCAACACGGTAAGTTCGCGTCTAACTAAAATGCATTGATATCATAAGATTAGTTCAAAAGCCCTGCTCGATTATATTGCAACTGACCAAAGTCCATTCAGTGAGCATATTTCGATAATTAACAAAAAGTGAAAATAAACAAAATTTTGGTGCAACATGAATCCACATAAAACAAATTCGAACACTTAGGTTTACCCTATTATTGACACTTTCTAAAGCTCTTTCAAAGCAAGAAAAAAGCACACATGAGGTAATGATATGTGAGGACTTTCGCATTCAATGTTTGAAATGGAGCATTGCTTCGATAAGTTGTGGCACGCGGTGTTTCCTGCAAAATAATTGAGTTATTTTTATGTAAACGGTAAAGCAAATTAATAAGAGAGGTCAAATGGAATTCAAAGCACACCACTGTTTTAATGTAACGAGGGGTACCTGCCAGGGAATGTGCTCTCTCCTATGTTTTTGTGAATAATTCATAAATCAAGATAAATGGCCGTGAGTGTCGTGTAAGGATGAGCCAAACTAACTTAAATGGATGTGTGTAAGGTCACAGCATTATACTTCATACGTTTGCAGCAGCATGACCTCATTACAGACCCCATATTCAACTATCGTCTCTTTTAAGTTGTATCCGATCCATGCATCGTTGCTTTTCCTTTTATGGCACATGACCAAGATCACTATCCTCTTTTGACACATGATGCAGGAATTTTCCATACTCTGAACCGAAACTATATGAATCTGCTAAATTTTATCACTGGCACGAGTTGTGCAGAAAAACACCATTATGCAGTTGCATGGTCATGGGAGTTTTTCGAGCGTCAACAAGTATGCTATTGCTTTCCGTAATGAACGTGTAATATGTGCAACATTTTGACATATCCTGGATGTCCTCAAGATAGCTGAAGTACGTTGTTTGCAACCGCGTCATGTTTCGATGTTTCCTGAAAACATAGCCATCTTGCCTTCTCAGAGTGCTCGTCAACTCATGTCTGAAACTGTACCAACTGCCACATTCACTGTGACTCCAGAGGTCAAAGCTGTGACATCAATGTGCCTTGCCAAAACTTAATGTCTGGCATGTTTGCAGGAATATATTTTAATGGCACGGTAAAAATAAATGTTAACGTGACTGAATTATAGGTAAGGCAGCTTGTTCTCGGTCCATCCAGTCTTCCATGATCATGTCTCCTCCTTCCGTTGTGGCTCACATTCCCTCCTGCTCACGGAATTGACCTTTTTCCAGTGAAGTCGTACGTTGTTAAAGTTACTGATTAAAATCCCCTGGCTTGCTTCCTCTTTTTCTTGCAGCTCCATTTTCAAACAGTGATGCTTAGGCCCATAGCTAATCTGTGATTATGGGGGATTGTCTCCATTCCAAAATTTTGGACCTTTTCCTTATGCTGGCTTACAATACTCTAAAGTTACAAATACATCGAAGCATGTGGCTACATGTGTGTTACATCAAGTCATGTATATACACTAGCGCATACACATTAACCTTTTTCATGTGTTTCTGACACTGGCCAAAAAGCAGAGTCTCTGCAAAGTTGTAAATTGAATGAAATATTGGCCTTTTATATCTTAGCTTATTTCTCATTAAAAATTTTAAAGAACATTGCATACCCCCACATATATTATACGATATTATCAAATCAAAGCACGTCGATGTCACATCAAAATTATTTAAACACGCAAGTATATTGATGACATTGTTTGTGTAAATGTACAAAATTCCAGTGAAATTGCTAAAAAATTTACCCAAAAATATCCCTTTGGAGGGTTACAATTCAGATGGTTTCACAGATGTGTTTTTGGACCTGGATATTCAGGTCACTAATGACAAGTTTTTTATTAAAGTCTATCACAAAATAGATGAGCTTAACTTCGAAGTAGGTAACTATCCTTTCCCGGACAGTAATATTTCAGAAACTATTGGATATAATACGTCATGTCACAGATTTTGAGATTTGGTCGTATTTGTTCTAAAGTTCAGGATTTTGCATCTAGAACCAGATGTATTTCCAATATACTTGAGTCAAGAGGATTCAAAGATGTACTTTTGATCAAATATTTCTACAAATGTTTGTGTATGTATCTGGAGATGGTTATAATGTTAGGCTTCAATAATTTTGCTACTTAATTTTATCTTTTGGCATCATTCTGTTTTAATGTTCACCTGTCAGACATTTAAGGCCAGTTTGTTTTCTGTTAGGTTAAACCCCCAGGGGCTATCAGTAGCAAGCAGCGGCCTACGACAGTTACAAGCTTGCCTAATTGTACTTTGATATCTCGTTACGAAATATTATATTATAATAAGATTATTAGAAAGTTTGGCTAGGATAATTTTCATGTTTTTATACTTGTTTGTTTTGCTACTTAATTTTATCTATTGGCATCATTCTGTTTTAATATTCACCTTCAGGCATTTCAGGCTTACATGCTTTCTGTCAGGCTAACCCCCCGCCCCCGGCTATCGGTAACAAGCAGCGACATACGGCAGTTGCAAGTTTGTCTTATTGTATATTAAGTCTTGTTTGAAAAAAAAATGTTTTTATAACATTTTTTTTGGCATAAATGCCGATAATTTTCATTCTTCTCTGAAATGCCCATTTACTCAATTTTTAAAAACTTACTCAAAATGGATAGTATTTTCTCAAATGTCTCAAACGTCACACATCTCGTTGAAACTCAGGGTTAGCATTGAAATAGAACTTAATTGTCTGGAGACTTTCAAAGTGAGAAGTGGGTGGCATCATGGAGTTTGTTTTACATTTCTGGTGCAAGATGTCCATTGGTGCAGTCCTTGCTAGGATTTCCCTTGGTTTGTAAGGATGGTCTAGCTGCAAGTGTTTATTTTACAATCACTGGAACTGAACATAATGCCCCAGTTTGTTTCAGTTTTACTTCAGATATAAAATGGCTGGTTGTTTGACTAGGATAGGCTATCTAGCTAAAAAGGGTACATACTGGTTCAGAAGTAAGTCAATTGTTCTTATCTGCTGAACCTGTACCATACAAACTTAGTAATTATGGTTTGTTTGACAGGTATTTTCTTTCAAAATGAAGCTCTGCCTCTGCATTTATAAGTAAAGCTTCACGTATTTAGTTAATTCATCATTTGCCACCTTCAAATTTATTTATTATTATGTGGGTTATCTATGGTGAATATTTAGCTTAGACAAGGATCTGTTGCTTAGAGAGACGTATATGGGTATAGGCTCCGAAACGTGTCATGAGTAGTTACCCACTAAAGACCCTTTAATGTATTTGGGCTAATACAGCCTATGTCAAAATTTTAAAGAGCAACGTGTGTAATTTGGACAATAGTACCTCCATATGTGTATAGGTTAGACAGGGACAGGTTAGCTTATGGAGAGTAAAGAGTTCGGACAGCGGAATAGGGTAATGACCACAGGGAACTGGTTCCGGACAAAAAGACACAAATACAAATATGTATAAAGAGCTGTCAGGCGAATATGAAATCTGGAATGAACCAACAAACATTCATAGCATTAAAAGTGACTTCACATTCTAATGTCCAAAAAGGGTTTTACAATATTAGGACATGATGAGCATATACACATTTTTGTTTGAAACTGAATGTTATGCTCTAATATATATATATATATATATATATATATATATATATATATATATATATATATATATATATATATATATATATATATGTATATATATATATATATATATATATATATACATATATATATGAAATGTGTCTTGTGCTGCCAAGTCAAGAAAACTGAATAAATAGCAAATTTTCATGTTAAGTCAATAGTTATAGTAGCTATACTTGAAAAGTGAAAAGTTTATCAAGAATAAAAATGGTTCCAACTTGATAAGCCTTTATCTTTGATATGAAAGTAGTCGAGTTATAGCCCGGTAAACTTAGTACACTATCACTTTTCAGGCTGCGGGAACTGAAAGGTATTCACATAATTATAAGCAAAGTATTTATTGTTTAAATGGTCATGATCATTAGATAATAAAAGAAGCTACAATGGTCCCCTTTGGTTTTATTATTGTACAAACAACGACTTCTTTAGTGAGAAATTGCAAGGTAATAAAACATGAATATGCAGACACTGAAATAAAATCATAACGGTTTTATCAAACTGCAAACAGCTTTCAGATTATTACTTGTTACATTTGTGCGTGCAAAGTGCGTCCGCTAGAATTAGCATCTGTGCTTGTTTTGCATATATGTTACAGTGCTTAGTCGAAGTTGATGCCACTGTACGTTGTGCATTTGTTTGATTTGGCCCTTGAAATTCCAAAACAAACGCAAATAAAGAAACTCTGTGCACCGCCTGTTAGGTGCACGTGGTAAGAGCAAACAGCACAGAACCGGCAATAAGTTGTTCCCACATATTGGTATTCCGATGTCCCATCGTAATTTCTGATTAAAGCTACTTTTTGTCACCAATTGAAAGGAAATGGTCATACTTTTATCTTATTGATGATATGCTGCTCATGGCCTCTGCAAAACACTCTGTCATTTCCTTATGTATATGTGAATTTGTAACTTCATGAAGTCGGACAAAGGATAGTGGACTTAGTTTACCGGTGCAAAGCTCGACTACATTAAAGTTACTCTTTAAGGCTATCTCACCAACTACCTTTACATAATAAAATCTATAATAAAATAAACACTTTTGGAATTCGAATGCTTTGTTTTTTTCTCAGTATTTCAATTTTTTTTTGGCCTTTCTATGTGCATTGTTTTTTTTTGGGGGGGGAAGTGTTTTATTTTGTTATTGGGGGGTACGTATTTTTTTACGTTTTTCGGTTTTTTCCTGTAACTTTATTCTTTATCTTATATACTGATTCTTAATCAAATTATATCATTATGGCAGTCTTCCAGTCAGACCGATATTCAAATTATGCAGCTTCTGTGAAAGTAAAGGTATTAAATGTGGCCCTGAAGTCGTAATAAACATATCCAAAAGGTCCAATATTGAATAAATTAAGGTTAAAAACGTCCAGCATCCCTGAACCAAGTTTTGACATACAATGCGGAATATAAAACAGCTCTTTTTCATTCCTTCAATAAAAGAAAGGTACTCATTCAGTTCTGTTTCGAAGACCATTTCTGAAGCTGGGTTTGATGTATTAACAAAACAGCAATAAATGAAATAAAGGTCAAAGAAAAAGAGACGTAAACAAGTTTAAGGGTGCAACAGTTTTCTTTTATTGGTGAGCCATTTTTACCTTCATGAACAGTGTTAAGCAAAAATGTCTTGACATATTGAAAAAAAAATGTGAAAATTGTAAAATGAACTTTTTGTTATATTCAGTCAGAATAAGCAGAGTACTTTTGCTTGAATATATACTGTGCAGATCTCATGCAGACAATAATTATTATTGTAAACATGTATTAAAAAGATTCCTTCCTTCTACTTTTCTATTGTTGTTGTTGTTGTTTTGTTTCGTTTGGTGTTGTTTATTTGATGTTGGGGGTGGTATTATTAGACCTTTTAGCGCTGATAAGGATGTTGATTGACATCGCCCTCCCCACCGCTCCTACGGGCCTGATGCAAAATCAATTTTATACACTTAAATTCCTCCACCCTAGGCACTATGTTCAAGACCGATTTACCTGAACCTGTTAGTATTATTGCACAAACACTCGCATAAGCTCGGGGGTACTCGCATTTAAACTTGGGTTAAATAGACTCACCATCTGTTAATTGGGCACAAGTTCACAGATGAGACTTGCGAGTTCCGTTTGAGTGATACATTACTCCGTCTTCGGCCTCGTAATAATAATATTTATGTTGATGATGATGATGATGATGATGATGATGTACTTATCGCAAGTAAGAAAGACACATGTCACAGCCCTTGTAGTCACATGTGTCTGCAGCAAATAGAACTTTCAATGGTCGCCTGCTTCATCCATTTTAATATTGTGAAGTCTCAAAATATTTCCAACGAAAATTTGAAGAAAAACATACCAGGAAAACATACTACTAGTCAGCAGCAGCGCTCCTCAGCGCATGTCCATACATATATACATATATACATTAATAGACTGTGAAACATGGTCTGTATGCAGATGTAGTACCTTGTTGTTGTGTTTTGATTGTTTACGATGCACACACGGAACCGACCTTGTTGTTGTGTTTTGATAGTTTACGATGGACACACGGAACCGTTGTTTGGGTTTATAGCACACTTGACAAAGTATAAGGAAATTTAGCAAAGGACACTGTATGGATATGTTGCACTTGGAGAGATCTTGCCAGTCCAATTCATATTAATTTATGCATAACAATTTAAAGGTTATTTATTGCTCAAAAGAGTGCCACATACATTAGTACAAACACATTATAAAGGAATTTTTACAGCAAACAATGTAGCATACTATCCAAAATCTTAATTTGTAAGTCCACGAGAAGTTCGAAAAATATGGTATTTGGTATAATGAAACATATATATAATGACTTTAAGAAGCAATCTTTTCATCATCTGTTTAAAATGGGGTGTTTGCCAAGCATTAACTTTCAAGTGCACAAAAGCCACGCATGAGTACCATTACAAGTGGGAAATGCTTTCAGGGAAGAAGGCCTTTTACAATGCCCTAGTAAACAGATACACGAGTAAGTAAATGTATAAATAATATAGTTTATAAAGTATATAATTGAAGCATAAACCATATAACAGACTTAGTAGAGACCCAACCAGGATTAATATTTAACTAATTAAGAAGAGCTGGCACACAGTTTCTCAGAAGTTGAAAATATAGTTGTGCAGGTAGAGACGACTATACGGAGAGAATGACGACAATTTATCCTTGTAATTCACTACGATCACAAGACTATCCCTGTAACGATGCCTTATACAGAAGGGAAATAGCTTCAAGCAAATAAACACATAAATGATTCAATACATGAATTGAGCACAACTAAAACAATATTCCACACCACTTTTCAACACAAACAATTTTTCGTCATTGGTTTATTTTGCTTGTTTTTATTATGTTTGTACTCTTATTTCCTAATTATGCTTGCTTCGTTATGATGCTGCAAAAGGATGCCAAAACAAAATTAATAAATAACAACAATAATTGAGTAAACTTAAGTGAGGATGACCATCAGATTACTTGGGTAAGCACCGCTCACGGCTTTACCTGACCCCTTTCAGTGATCAGACCTTCACAGGTAATTTTATGGACTCCTTTTTTCAATAAAAAAAAAAAAAAAAACAAATAAACAAACAAAAAAACCCGTATAAATTAATGAACAGTAATTTCATCTGCGGTTAGCAAACATACGTTTATGTCGATCTATGTGATAATATAGATATATTACAGGTTGGCCACAAAGTTAACATGGCCAATGTTAACTGATACTTGGGTTGATATAAATTAGTATAGCTTGTTGTGGTAAGCTCTTGACCAATTGGAGACTGAGTCCCAATTGATGTTCACATTTTTTTTTTCAAGCAACATAAGGGCAATGATTTGGAAACGCTTCAGAACAAACTATTATGTAAATTTTAAGACAATGCTTGTTTTCTTTAAATGGTCCCACAGGTTAGATTTTTTTCAATACCACCAGTAGAACAAAGATCACGCTGGTAACTACTAAGATAATAATTTAGCCGTGCATTTACCCCCCCCCCCCCCCCAACACAGGTTCGATTTGTGTTTGTCTGCATTTCAGTATCCTATAATTACAACCATGGGGCACAACTAGACGTCCAATTTATGCACGAGCAAACCCTTATTTTCAATGTTTCTGCAATAATAACAAATTAAACTTGCTTATATATCCCATCATGATATATTGTCAACATTATCAGATACAATTTCCAAAAATAGTTCCTCTTTTGAACGGTCAAGTCGTATGTCACAACTTGTTCCAGACAGTTATATATACTCAACTGAACCCATTTTTTCAACTTACAGCTCTTCTCCGGAAATGAGTTCCAAGGGAACTGTTCTCCCCGGCTTTGAGACGCTGCAGTTGGAGCATTAAATATGCCACCTCTTTATATCTGTCCACTTTTTTGTCTTTCTATGTGCTATCCACACACTTTTATTTGTACTTGTAATATCTGACGTACATGTCAAAAAGCAATGTTCGAATTTTCACTGTACATTAACCTCATCCGCAGTACAAAATGTACTGTGTGCGGCACTACTTATAGTTGGTCTGATGTAGAAACCTGCTGACCAAAACGTGAAGGCAAAAAGTGCTCTTGTAGGCAATGTGTGACGGATTGGAATGTGTATGAGGTACAAATGTAATAAAAAAAGAGATGGAAAGCTTGATTGACTTGGATACTGGCATGTAAATCTAAATCACCCGACTGCTTAAACTCTTTCCGTGAACATTTTGTAGAGGGAATCCATGAAATTTCGATGCAGCTTTGGGAGTCATTAGGTTTGTAGAAAAACTTGTTATTTTTAACTCTGGTAGAACATTCCGTCATAATGTGAACCTGACATTGCAGAACTACCTGGTGCCTTCTCAGTTTCGAAAGAATTAGGTTGCATGTGTTATGATATATGTACTGAGCAGTACATGTCAAAGCACCCTTTACCCCCGCATTTGAAACAAATTCTATGTTGGTTAATTTGAGTGAGTTAAGTTTGGGAAAATAATGCCGGGATTTAGTCAGCATATAGCTATCAAAATCTCCCAGTAGATGGATCAGGATTTAAAGGGCAATTAACAAAAGGGATGTCTGTGACTTGCAAAATGTTGTCCTTCGCTGCCAAAATGGTTGGTTGAACTTTTATGTATCATTTGTGTATCAAATATTAAAATCACTAAAACTCAAAGATAAAGAACCTGCATTGTCTGTAAATTCCATATTTATTGTGTCTTGCATTAAGATTTTACTATACTTTGAACTTATCAATATGAATCAAATACCGGTTGCTACTTGTGCCATCCTACTGTTACCACTGCATTTAGAAGGCAGTATCACAGAGTGATATATGAGAATAAGGAAGAGCAGAAGACAAAATGAAAGAATTATTGAAAGTTCAATCAATCAAACACATAGAGAATACATTCATGGTCTTACCGTGATGTATATATCATAGGATGGCCTTGCGTCTAGTAATATCACACCCGGGATGGTATTCACAAAATAATAATTTGTGTTTAAGTTCAGAACCTGCACTGCCACGGCTCTTGTCTGATACTCCCATCGAAAATCATATCCCTATGCTGTCTGTGGTAAAATAACAGAGACAGCAGATGAAACTTTCGTAGAAGTTGAGGCCAATAAATCTTCCCATGGATAATATACATGACTCAGGTACTCTATCTATATGATAATAAGGAAGAGCAGAAGACAAAATGAAAGAATTATTGAAAAGTACAATGAATCAAACACATAGAGAATACATTCATGCTCTTACCGTGATATATATATCTTAGGATGGCCTTGCGTCTAGTAATATCACACCCAGGATGGTATTCACAAAAAACAATTTGTGTTTAAGTTCAAAACCTGCACTTACCGCGGCTCTTGTCTGATACTTCCATCGAAAATCAAATCCCTATGCTTTCTGTGGTAAAATAACAGAGACAGCAGATGTAACTTTCGTAGAAGTTAAGGCTTATAAATCTTCCCATGGATATTATACATGACTCACGTACTCTATCTTTGAAATTGAGTTCTCCTTGCAACACTGGATCAGAAATTCAGTCTTGTTCCGCTTTAATGTTAGGTCAATATTCTGCATGTTGAGTTGAAAAGCCCGTTATTTTTCAAGAACGTTCAGCGTCCATTTGCACTTGCCCTTGCACTTGCACTCAGATACATTTTTCACACTATTAGTGCTGTGAAGTTGGAGCTTTGTGGACGTCAACAATTAAAAACAGGAAACTTTTTCCTGCTAATAATCACTGGCCAAAAATCGTATTTATGCACAAAAAATAGATCTCAGAAATGGTAATATGTGTGGGGTTGTGCGCAATGTATCAATAAAATATAGTAACTGATTTGTCTAAATTGAAGTCTGCCTGACCATGTAGTTTGTTTAAAATACTTGCATATGTCAACTTCCGGCTGTATGTCTCTGCTGAAATATTCTTCTCCTGACCTCCGAGACTAATCACTAGCCTTGTACTTCGCCCACATGGCATGATCTGGGGTTGAACTCAGTGTCTGTTCTGGGTACGTACATGTCACTTGGACAGTTTTTTTTGTCATAAAATAGTTAATATTGACCTCTCACTATCAAAACGAATCTAATGTGACATAACAAACAATAAAACGTATTTCACCACCTCAATTTTCATTGAAAAACGCTTTTATGGCTTTTAATCATGGATCCATAATACAAATGTATACATAAATATATTATCTTAAACCATATAAACTAGGATAGTTTGCATGTGAAACTTTCATGTTTCAGATTTAGGTAAAGGCTAATTAGATTTCCAGTTACTGGAAGTCATATTTTGACATGAATACTATTCCACATGTTTTTTTCCACAATACACATATCGTGAGCCTCAACATGCTTCCTTCCAAGCTTTCTTGTGTTACAGGTAGTGCATTTGATCACTTGATCTACTACATACTTGTAGAAATTCTTCCAGTAAAAAACTTGGACCTAGCTATGTGTTCAGTCATATATGTAACGAAATATCAACCTAGGTCATGATAACTTTGTTTAACTGTAGTAACAGGTCGTGTTCAGATAACAAGCTACCTGTGCGACTGCCAACCTAAGCGTATTGCCTCAGCAGAATGGGAATGGCTTTTTTTTTCCTCAAAAAAGATACTGAGCAATCTGTGGATATGATAATTCACTCATTACATCAATTAAGGTCAATAAAGTTGATCCCTTTATATTATGACCTTTTTTTCTACATTTGAAAAAAGCTGTTTTAGGTTCTGATGGAAGATGAGTGGCGTGCACTGTAAGAGTCCCTGGGTAAATGTGGTAGTTAATGAATAAATAAATAAAGCTCTAGTTTTACGGTAAAGGAGTGTAACACAGATTTCGAGCTGTAAGTTGAGTATTAAAAGTATTTATGCAAGGGATGGCATCATAGGTGTGCCAAGTTTTAAATCACTAAAATGCCTTGCTGTGTCCAAAACGCCATCTCTTGTAGTCCTTATGGATTTTTAACTTTCATAAATAATTCTCAGTGGGGCCAATTGTGTAAAGACGGGGAGTGGATGCTTAATAACGCACCTTGCAGTGTAGTGCTATTAACCCTGATAGTGCTATCTAGTTTAATGGAGTTTGCAATCTATGCTTTTACCCAGCTTGTGCCATTTGCACCCTGCAAGCCACTATTGCCGATAGACCCCTACTTTTGTCAATGGCCACAGATGATATAACCTTCTGCAGCATATCTCATTTGGTTTAATGGGAATTTTTCAGTACCTCTTGACCTTGTGTTTCCTGTTTTGCCTTACCGTGGCAAAGGGCACTGTTTGTGTGCGCTTCATGGATGACTAGCAGCTTTATATCTAACACCGCACTCTTTAAATTGGCAATGTCTTGACCATGATTTCAGGGGTTTGTAAAATACCAACCTCCATAGATGACTCTTCCGTGTGCTTCAGTTTGAATATTTTCGTGGTTAGCTTTTCATTATTCACAATTTGGAGAGATGCGTATATATTGACAGGTTTTACTCTGATTATTTTACATACTATAACACTGTCTCGCATCCCATCCCAGTAGATATCTTAAGCAAAAGCTGTGTTAGCAGATCACTAAGAGGACTTTTGGACAAACCGATTATTGTCTTCACAAAGATGAGTAGTGCGTGGGAGGCACCTTATCTTAACTGTTTAAGGCATGGTAATCCTAACTGCATATTGGATGATCCACAAAAATTAAAATACTTTTCAATGTCTGTAATAGATTAATTGGAGTTCATAATGACCTTTGGCTTAGGCCGCAAACACATGGGTTTGATAACTTGATAAAATATCTAACTTGCATATGAACTAAAATTAAGTTATTTCTGTATCTATTATAGAGTCGCCGTGCAAAATGTTACCATTTTCCTTAAACTCCGCTGCAAGATAACATCAAACGTTGTGTTCCCCATAAAAATGTTTAAGTGCATCTGTTATTTGAGTTTGTATATATATATATGTTTTTGTTTTATTTTTGTTGTAGTTTATTCTCCCTAAAGTGCAAGCTTCAGTGATCTTCTTGTCTCTTTCCATTATTACATGCTCTAAGAAACTCACATAGTATCTTACACCTTCTTGAAAAAGACAGTTACAACTAGGTAGATAATGCTACTAGATAATATGATTTTACTTAATGAGACACATTCCATGCACATAAAACTGTTGATCAAGAAAGGTTGTACATCCATATTGCATGTTAAGGGAGTCCAATAATGAAAGTAATAAATAACGATCTTGTTTTAAAATGTATATAGTGTGAGATCCATTCTAAATGCTTTCACTGCCCTTTCTTGAATACTTTAACTACCATTTCCATCATTAATCTCCACACAAACCTAACTTGCCTTTTGCACAAGTCTGTCTAACCATGACAATGAATCTGTCATGACGGATTAGCAGTATGTTTGGTGCATTTAGGTCCACAGAGTAGTTAAAGCATGCTGTCTACAGTGCTCTAATCTATGTGTCCACCCTTGATATCAAGTTGCAAATGAAAAATTCGATCACTTGCAAGGATTTCCATCAAATGATCAATAAGTACAATCTTACAAATGCTAAAATCACAACCGGTAAAACTGCTAATCTTGTTATGGTATTTATCCAGAAGATATATCTATCGCGGTATGTATCCAAATTACGTATATTGATGCTTTAAAATATACTTTGACTACATGTAACAGACCTATTTCACAAATAGTGAATTGCTACGCTGATGTGTGCTTGTAGCTTGTTAGCATGCATGAAAACCAATGGAAAATCGTTATAAACGTATCATGAATGATGGTTGAAAGTGAGTTATTCTTTCCCTGCATGTTATTTCGAATTCAATGAAAGCAGAAATCAAGCATACATTGCATGTACCTAATATATCAGGAAAAACATAACCCATTTTTATAAATTGCAATCCAATAATGAGAGCAAACCTAAATAGAGCCAAAGCCAGAGATTTAAGAATACCAATAACATCAACATGTTTTTCCCCCAATACGAATGTGAAAAAATATATTTCACTCTCGTCTCGACTTTTTAACTTTTAAACCAGTCCTGTCAACCCTTGAAATATTCTCCATTAACAATGAACTTTAGTTAAGCTCAGACCTTAGTGTGCATTGCGTAATTTTGTCTTTTCCTACATGAAGGGGGATGACCGGAATGTTTTGCTTTTATTTGATTTCGTATCTCAGACATATATGTACAAATACATTTTTATTGTATTTATTTGTTCATCTTTTCTTTAGGTAATGCATCCAGTGGTTGCTATTGACCCTTTTCATTGAGTAATTTCATGCTTAAACATTGGTAATCGTAGATTATGTACTTATATGTTAAAATGGGAGTAGCATAAAAACAATCCAATTTCCGATAAACAAAAATCAAGAAAATGGATAAGGACTTGGGACAGTTTTTAAAATGCTAAAACATGTTTCCTCTCAACTCCAGGAATGTGGTACCAAGTAGCAAAATTCAGAATAATGAAGGCATAAAATTTCACCTTTATAATTTGAAATGGATAAAAAAAGAATTAATGTTAAAGTAATGCAATAGCATTTCAAATTGAGTAAAAAGTTTTAAAGTGCCCCTTTGCCAAAATTTAAAAAGTCCATTATTAATTCGCCAAGGTAGGACGCTCTTAGCTTGACCCTTTGAAAATCCAAACATGGTTTGCTTTTTAATTTAAGGTGATCCCAATAAGTTTAAATCAATTAAACAGTTTATATATATATATATATATATATATATATATATATATATATATATATATATATATATATATATATATATGTTTTTTAATCCAAGGTGATCTCAATAAGTTTAAATCAATTAAACAGTTCATATACATACATATATATATATATTATTATTATTATTATTATTATTATTATTATTATTATTATTATTATTATTATTATTATATGTGTAAACCCAAAAGCTATATCCTTCTGTATACAATTATAGTCTTCAAGCAAACTTCCTTCATGTGCGTTAGATGCAGATGTGTTTCTATGCAAGCAAATATCCAATTAGTGAATTCATAAGCATATAGAGTTTCCAATGCTGAAACTTAGCCCTATTGCAGTTAGTATCTTTAGAATCTTTCCAAGAACAGGAAACAAGAAAATGATAATCGACATTTTGCAAGGGTTATTTAGCGTTGTTACATTTTTTTTCTGTAAATTGTGAGGGTTGTCTGCATCCTAAAAGAATAATAACTTTGGATTTTGTGTTATGGCAGCCCACAGGCAGAGAAAGCCAACGCTAAGAGGCTATTGTATGAGCGCAAATTTTCAGTAAGACATGCAGAATCTAGAGACATGCCAGGCGGAGGCTTGGCTTAGTTGTTTAGCTCTAGGAATCCTCCCAGCCAATGTACCCGCCTACTCGTCCCACATAGTGGAACTTTGCCCATGTTCCTTACCACCTTTACATGCATTGCACCCAGTGGGTTGCACTACTGAAAGACCTCTGAAACGGAAACAAGAACCACACTGGGAAAATATACTCAACTTTGTGAAAATTTGCTATCGAACCTAATATCTCCACAATTCAATTCATGGACTTTTTCATTGAAACAATTTTTATTTGTATCCTTGTGGCTCACATCTTTATTCAAAATGTACTAGAATCACACGAGTAGTTATTGTAAAAACATAAGTTAAAATATGGTATTGTCGTAGTTCCCATTAAAATGTCCTGATCTTTCCCAGCTGAGTTGGTAAGTTACATGCTCAGTTCACCTTCACCAACAGGACACGTAGTGCTTGATATTAAAACGTTATGCTAAGTTGGAATAATTTTATTTCATTTATTATGAGTTTTTTAATTAAAGATTAGGATTAAGTTCCTGCTTGACTTGGTTTAAGATTAAGACAAGATTCATATATATATATATATATATATATATATATATATATATATATATATATATATATATATATATATATATATATATATATATATATATATATATATATACATGTATATATGTATATATACATGTGTATATATATCGTATATCAACACTTGTGTATAACGATTTAGTCTAAGGAGACTCCCTGATGTTAATAAAAATCCTAGTATTACAACTATGTTCTTGGGAAGGTTTACACTTGACGAACCACTGCAAGTATTGGAAGCAACAGGCGTCAAAACGAATTTAGTAGAATACAGCAAACACACATTCCTATTATGTTTGAGGTAAAGAGCGGCAAATGTTGTTTTTTTCGGAGTAATCAATAGAGATTTTCGCACTAACCAATAAGTATGCTTTTTTTAATGTTAAAAATGAGGGGTCAAGAGCAGCGTCATCTAATGAACAAGATTTAAGCAGGTGCAGAATTTTTTAATTGAGTGGTTAGGCCAAATGTTTTGGGAAAATGCTAAAGTTTGTAGTTAAATACAAATCCATTTCAAAGGGTGAGAGGACCAATTTAAAAAAAAAAAACACCAGTTGCATTTATGGGTGACTGCCTGTCATGTCGGCAAAAAAATTTGTGGCTTTATATTGCTATTGGAAAATAAACGTTGATTTGGTAACTCGAATCTCCGCTACTTCGTATTTTTAACTTTAATCTCATTGTTGGATTGAAATTTGTGAATATGGGTAGTGTCTTTTGTCAAATGTTTTCTTGGAATTTCCATTGAATTTCAGCAAAACCTGAGAGTAGTTTTCGGCTTTTGTTGCCTTTAAATCTAGATATAAAAGACATTTTGTCAGTTTAACAGTGTTGCATTGTTACAGTAATTTTTGGAAAAGACCACGTTGTGGAAGTACCAGTTTTCTTGCGATTAAGAAAAATGACCGCAGTTTGACATAGGTGGTGAAACGTACATTCCTTTACATAATTAGGAATATTTGAAATAATTTGATCCAAACTGGCATGTGATTCCCTTGTTATGCGTGTTGGTTCCTGAATGTGATGTAACCACATATTTGAAAGACAACACCTCTTCAATTTAGTGCCAGAAACTTTTTGAAAATCATAATTCAAATTACATTTTAACACGATATTTTGGACAAAAGATTTGGCAAGGTAAAAACTATTTTAGCTTATCCCAGAGTGGTACAGGAGAGCTGGGCGGTCTATCGATAACACTTGGCAAGGAAGCATTGTCGGTTACTTTACATTTTGTCCAGAGCCAATGCCTGGAACTTCTACATCCAACCACTTAAAGCAGCAAGATCACGGGAGACATATCGGCCACATTCCCCCCAGCTCCACTTGAACGATCTAATTGCATTATTTTATTATGCTAGAGTCTTTGTGTGCAGAATCGCTCCCTGGAAGTAGTTACTGCAGTCCAAACTCTATTCACTCCATAAGCTAACCTGTCTCTGTCTAACCTATATAAATATGGAAGTATTATTGTACATATTGCTCACATTCCCTTGTAGAGTTGTGACCTAGGCTGCATTACATGCTGGAAACTTTACCTTAAAGCTGCGAACAAGTAGCTGCATGTTCAGGCACAGAATGTGGTCCATCTTTTTCATTGATACACAATTAGGTGGAGATGCATTTAATTAGTGACCCAGTACCAAAAAACAGCGGATGTTAATCATTTGCTGTGTCTACCATATTGGTAAAGTAGAGACCCTGCTGTCCTAATCAGCAAAATATGCACAATGTGCATGCCAAGGAACTGATTAAAGCTAAACCTAGACCCTCCTCCATCCCCCTCCCCCATGGTACCCGACCTGGCCTTTCATCTACAAGGGGTATGGAGCTATCCTTCCTCTAAAGCAGTGTTTCCATCATGTAGCCCAAATATATTAAATGGTCTTTAGCAGGTAACTACTCACAAAATGTTTGTTTTGGAGCGTCTACCCGTACATGTTTGAATTACGGAATAGGATTATTATTTAAAATTAAAAATTTTGCAGAAAGTATGCAGGCAAAACCAGCGCACAAACTTATAGCAAATATACAATGAAAAGTCTGTGTAGTGCAATAAGATATATCATATGAGAAAAAACATTGCCGGAACAACTGAAACACTTTGAAGCTGACACTTATAAAACGATTGAAGCGAATGGTGAGAATATCTCCAAACCGCATATATATGGTATAGAGAAGCTTATACAATAGCATCTGGCTTGAAAGGTTCCAACAAAACATAAACATACATAACAAACTTAACATGGAAACTTCAAGACAAAAAGCAGAAAGTAGGTGCGCAAAAAACACAGCATTGCTGGGCAAACAATATAGCAAACATTGACATGCAATGGTGCATGTCGCCAGTTCTTGGCAATATATGTGTTTCCTCCCTGATGACCACAAGAGGACCATAGCTACAAAAATGTAAGAAACTGCACAAAACCTTATTCAGGCATACCAATGTATTTTATCATGGGCCGGCATCCAATAATACAGACATGAAGAAAAAACAATTTGTCTCGTTCCCACAAAATAAATATTTCGTAGAAACGAAATAAATGTAAAAATTACTGTGTAAAAGGTACTGTAGAGCCCTCAAAGAGATAGAAGAAAATATGTATATATTTCGTTCCCATGAAATATATTTCGTTCCCTCGAAATATATTTTTTCGTTCCCACCAAAATGTTTCATTCCCACGAAATGTTATTAATGTAAATGTGGTCAAGGTACAGCAGGGTGGAGAGCATGACGCGTCAGGTAAGCCCAAGATTTTGCTAATTCATTATATTCTTTGAAAGTATTGATTAGGAGCAACTAATAGCTGAAATATAAGATACATTTGGTACATGTGTAGACATGTTTGCAATTAAGGCAAATGTGATCATAACAGTGAACAATGTAACTTGACTGTGTGTAGGCCCCATGGATGTTTCATGATAAGCTTGTCTGACGAAATGCCAAGTGTGCACAGATTTAACACTGCGTTGGCTGGACGAAGAAATGAAATTACAAGAGTTCTCATATTGTCTTGTCTTGTCATGTCATGTCATGTCTCCTGCAATAATCTTGATATTGCTGTAAATATTAAACTCTTTTCTATCTGAACAATCCGTAACTAGATTTTTATCTTATTTTCTGTAGAATTAAATAAACTACATTTAAAATATGTATAATATATAAAAGGCGGGATGGCTACAATAATACTGTGCTTGTTACTGCTGTCTATCATGATTTGTAACCCATACTTGACTACACAATGTTACCTACTTATCATAACCTTGCAATAATTTTAAATACCATTTAGGCCTTTATACATGTAGGTGCATGGTAACATACACACATTACCTTACCCATTTCTACAAATAAGCCTATAGGCTTAGACCTATGCGAAAATTAAATTTACTACAAATTTTCAGTTAATATTTTTGATTTTATGGCAGGAATTCTTACATGCTTTAGGTTTAGTGCCAAATCTGCGATATATGTTTTTAGGAGATGGTTTTTAGGGGCCTATATATAAGGCCCACAATCTCTCCCAACACTCACCATAAAGATTACCGGTTTCAAAGTGGCAAATACCTATTCGGAATAATAAGGAACCACCCATATGAAACTTGATGGGGGAGGGGGGGGGGGAGGGGGAGCAATACATTTCATTAAAAAAAATGTGAATGGCCCAACATTCCTGAAAATAATGTCCATAGTTATGGCTTCTTGAACAAAATAAATTACCTTATTCCTCTTAAAAAATATTGCTTCAATAAAAAGATGTATCAATATTGGCATTTACTTTTTATATATACACATATATCATTGTATGATTCTCGAAATATTTGATACATCTATGTTCCTATTCTCGTGTACGCTAACCAAGAAAAACGATTATGTATTTCCCCATCAAATTCAATGTATTACTGGGTGAAAGGGTCAATAGCTTTCCTTGATAACTTTGGAGCCCAGCACTGCCATTCGTCAAGAAATGGCAATTTGAGTGGCGCAGAAGAGTGGTCTTGTTTCATTGCTTTTCAGACTATATACATTATGCAGATTATTCTGTAACCCAGTATGGATATGGCAATTCTATACAATGTAAATGCAGAATATCGAATTACTAAGGATGTGACAATTCTATACCATGTAAATGCAGAATATCGAATTACTAAGGAGAGTCCTGCCATCATCATTCCCCCATTTGAGACTTAGAGTAAATATTATAAAATATCAAAGTAATAATACAAGAAAAGGATTTGCGAAATGTTTTTGAAGTTTTAATTTCACACAGCCACTTAGGCATCAATACCCTGTCCCCAGGAAAAGAAATATGAAGCATCAATTGTTAATTATTTCTTAATTAATAAAAGGCAATTATGTTCATTTTGGCCTTTAGTACTATCGGTCTACTATATGAGGTCATACGATCTTCAGAACTTATGCACTCAATCCTCTTAACAACATATAAGAGATTAGGTAGATAGAATTTTAGCATTTATTGCAATAATTTGCATTAAAAATTTCAGTGTTCATGTACTGCACATATGCGTAGCATGGATTCAAATCAAAATGGTATGTGAAAGACATAGATCAGGTTGATACACCCAGGATATTGAATAAATTGAAAGGGTCAATTGGTTGCAAGCATTTACGGGAATGGTAGGAAAATATAATGTTAACACTTTCCAGTCTGAGTCAACTGCTTTCCTCGGCGCGCTCTAAGCGCCGTTGGCACCAAGAACTTTGAGAGATAACCTGTTGACTAACCGCTTATGGTAGATATGACATGGTGGTATTCGTTGGAAACATCTTTTTATGAGATATATAAATATGAAATCGTTATATTGATATTATATCATCTGTATGAGTCCTCATATTCTGCAGAATCCAAGGTTCACAAGAACTTGTTCTAGTAGTACTATATTTCTACATGTATACCTTTGTATTTCTGATGCAGACACTACATTGCATATAAAAACCATAGTGCTTAATATATACTGAACCCCAATGAAAAGTATCCACATAAAAAAATTAACACATTAATTTTGTAAGTTACTAAGTACTGTGTGTGCATATATGCATGGTTTGGAGCCTACATCAGGGTCATTCAGGACAACTTTTTAACTTTTGCTGGGTTGTTACATAATGCATGTGACTTTTGTGCACCGAATATGGCTTCTGACCACCACTCCTATTGGATGGCTAAAATGACCTGATGTTTTCAGTGGCTTTAAAAAGGGATGTTCAGCCAAGAAAAAAGCCAGTGGTCTCAGGTGTGTTGAGGCGATCATGCCGCGTCTGAGCCAAGGTCAAAGACACCATGCTTTGGGGCTTGCAGAGGGTGGAGTCCCAATCACTCAAATCGCACAAAGAATGGGGTGTACTCGGCGCACCATCCAACGACTACTTGAACGGCAACAAGAAACTGGATCCGTAGATGATCGGCCTAGGCCTGGCCGAGAAGGAGTGACAACACCTGGCCAAGACCGTCACATCCGGCTGATGCACCTGCGAGACCGTTTCCGTACAGCAGCCCAAACAGCCCGTGAGACTCAAGGGGTGAATCACCGTCCTGTCAGTAGTTCTACTGTGGAGAGGCGACTGAGGAGCAGTGGCCTAACAGCCAGAAGACCTTACAGGGGTAACCTGCTGACCCAACCCAGAAGAGAAAGACGACTGCAGTGGTGTAGAGCACACTCCAGGTGGACTCGCCAGCAGTGGAATACCGTCCTTTTTACTGACGAGTCCCGTTTTTGTGTCAGCAGAGCAGATGGCAGAGAACGTGTGTGGCGCCGGACTGGGGAGAGATATGCAGATGCCTGTGTCCGTCAGGCAGATCGATGGGGTGGACCCTCTGTCATGGTGTGGGCAGGCATCAGCAACCGCTACCGGACACCCCTAGTGGTCATTCAAGGGATCCTCAATGCTAGGCGGTACATTGATGAGGTGCTGGAGCCGCACATGGTCCCATTTATGGAGCAGCATCAACATCTGGCGCTCTTTCAGCAGGACAATGCACGTGCACACTCTGCAAGATTAACAATGAACTTTCTCAATGAGAACAACATCAATGTCATGGAATGGCCAGCGTTCTCACCCGATCTGAGCCCTATTGAACATTTGTGGGATCAGTTAGGCCAAGGTATTCAACGGAGGACACCTAGGCCTACTACCCGAAACCAGCTGATCCAAGCTCTGCAGGAAGAATGGAATAATGTTCCCCAACACAGAATTCAAACCCTGGTCAGCAGTATGCGCCGCAGATGTATAGCATGTGTTGATGCTCGAGGTGGCCACATCCCATATTGAACAGAAAAATTTGTGTGACTTTCAATTAGGGCAGTGAATGACATTTTTTGCCTGTAAGTGACGTTAATGTTGGTAGAGCGTGACATTATTTTTACGCCAGAAAAGTGAATGCTTTGTTAAGTTCTAAGCACGTCTAGGTATGAAATGTTTCAAGTATAAACAATAAAATACTTCAAAATTGGCATGTGGATACTTTTCATTGGGGTTCAGTATATATATATATATATATATATATATGTATCGTTGCTGTCAGGGTAATAAGATGCATGTAGCGGTGATGTCAGTTGGATAACAAGCGGCAAATAGGTTTATCGATAAAAGGACGTATGTAATTGTTGTCATTGTGGTTGATCTATCGATTTATGATTGGTTTTATTTAGTACCAGTTAAAATAATACATATGATGTATACATATAATACAATGGAATGAATTTCTGGTGCAGGGATGGCCCAAGAAAGTCTTCCGACTTATTTTTATTGGTATCCACTACAGACAAAAACTTGATATGGTGAATGGAAATAAAATTATACATATACATATAAATTAATTATATTAGGAACATAAAATTACACAAAATATGAAATATAACATAAAGTACAAGATATAAATAAAATTTCGGAACCAATCTGCGACCACATGTATTAAAGATATCCTGTATTAAAATAAATAAATATCACACAGAGATAACAGAGTCTTGGAGTTTGTTAAAGCATTCAGGCCAAAAGGGAATTTTGTTTTTTAAAAAATTGTAGATGTCTCGAAGCGTTTCCGAACTTTTGATTTGAAACTATTGTGGTCTGGTGGTAAAAAGAATTATGTACTCCTGCACCGCTGTGTGAAACCCTGAAATAAAAATTACTACTGCGGGTATTGTGATAATGTTAGTCACGAGTAAAACTGAAATCAGAGAAGCTCTCAATTCTGTATTTAAGAAGTTGACCGATCTTAGTTCTAAAACACCAATATTGGATCTTGGTTGAAATCCTGATATGAACCTTGCCATTTTGTTTTGGCAAATTTGCAATCTTGATTTAAGCTGGTTAGTTATGGGAGAGAACCAACTGGAGACACAGTAATCAAAGTGTGGTTGTATAAATGCAGAGCAGAGCAGTTTACTAGCATTAGTGTCCAGGAAGCTGCCCTGCCTGTAAAACAATTTAAGCCTCGAGTTGGCCTTGTTAACAATGCTGTTAGCTATACTCTCCCCTGATAAATTTTGATCCAGTGTTATACCCAAATATGAAACAGTAGGCTGTGACTTAATTATATGGTTTTGACAGAGTATTGAAAAAAATTGTAACTGTTTTAAGTTTGCGTTTTGAGCCAAAAAGAATGAGACGTTTCTTACGAAGCTCTTTAGGTCTGGCAAATGCTACAGTGTTTTCCCATTGTATAACAGTAAATGGCAGCTTTATTACTTAAAATCAAATACAAAAGATCTAAATCATTTAGATAATGTCCCTTTCAGTTTAATATTTAAGGTACAGGTAAATTTACCCATTTCAAGTTCAATATGCATGCGTAGAACGAGTGCATCTGTGTGGGCTCTAAAAGTTTTCTATATTTTCCATTATTTTATTGGATTATGTTTCATACTTGTATAATCAACAGAAGCGGCAGATGGTAGATCCTAAGATTTAATTTTTTCAAAGGACCGAAAATATTTAACCCACAACAATAGAAACTCAGTGCAAATTTCATGGATGCAAATTGGACATCTGCTCGCGGTGGGCTGTAACACGGATGGTGGTCAAAGGGTTGAATGAGGCATTACGTTTCCCATTGACAGATAGATCAAGGTTATAGTCACTTGGTCATAAGTGCCTTGAAGTCAGAATTTTTGCTCTTGCAAGAAAAAAAATATTTTCCAACATTATGATATATCAAAAGGATAGGTAGGGGCCTATGGGCCTATCATCTCTTTTTCATTTGTATCTATGACTGAAATAGGCCTAGAGAACTGCAAGACAGTAGAGACCTCATCATGTGTCATGTAACAACAATAACAAAAACAAGTCACCCTACCAAGTTTAAACATTTATAGATCTACCGCCTAGTAGGCCTACCGGTTCTTTTGAAAAACTGCATTGGCTCATCACTTGCAGATGCTTTCAAATTTCCCAGTATTCTGCTGAGTTATTAGTCATAGTTTAGCTGAAATGATAGCAAACGTTTTGTCATTCAACCGGGTGTAGAAATAGGCCAGAAATAGCCACAACTTGATCTGCCCCACGTAGCTTTTAACGCCCTGCTATCTTCCAAACTAAAAGAAAATCTGAAAACCCTAATTATTGGCATAGTTTATTCCAACTATGCAGTCTAATCTATAAAATCTGTTACCCAGCCAAGTCTATTAATGCAAAGTTCTAGAAGTGAGCGCATCTGTATTGTCTCACAAGATCTAGGGGTATATGCCTACTTGCGCACATAACATTTAGCACAGTAGCGCCATCTATTGAGATTTTATAAAGCCTACATTTTAAACACACACCATGCTCTAGACAGTGCTAGAAGGTCTTGTCAACCAGCAGACCTTGTAATTGGCGGTACCTAGGGTAGGTTATTGCTTGTCTGTTTATCTCTCTCGTGTGAGTTACAGGCTAGGCGGACAGTTCGATGTCTTTAGACAGCTGCAAGTTGGCTAGATGTCTACAGAGTAATTGTAAGCCGACACTCTCCATAATTAAATCAAGATTGTGCCAAAGTGTCATGCCATAGTTTCTGCGCATAGACACAGATCGGGTACTCAGGCCCGGCCCCTGACCCGAACACCTATTTAACGTGTATTGTACACCGACTTTGCGTGTATTATCTACTTTTTAGGCCTAAAGGGATTTACCCGACATTTGTCTTGAGTCAAAGCAATATCTAAGCTTTATTATCTTTCAGGGTCTACACACCATGGAGGCTTTTTTTTGGGGGGGGGGGGGGTAGAGAAGTCTCAGCCGAAGCCATTGAGGCGCTGGTTAAGGATAAGGTAAGGATCATAGTTAGGCCCATAATGTGCAATATTAGACGTATAGGCCTACTGTGGAAAGGTACACTATTATTGGACCATGAATTGAAAGTTAGACTTGACCCACCTGAGGCGACTGATATCTAGGCTACATACGCTCCACGGAATTACTGTGGAGACTATACGGCCTTTTTTGATGACTGGATTCAAAGGCAGCCCAGTCACATGATTTAATATAAATATGAATACCCTCATTGACTTAGGGGTATTTCCCTCAGGTTTTGATTATACGGGAGCCCTGATAAGCTAAATTGGTCTGGTGGTTCACCAAACAATTATTTGTATGCATTTCAACGAATGACACGCAGCTGTTGAATACACTATTGATTGCCCTTCAAGCCCTCTTCCATGTTATAAACCAGGAAACAGTGATGGAAGCATTTAATTAAAAAATGAAATAAAATTTTTAAAAAAAGATGTGTAGGATGACATGAGTTAACAGAGAGACTTCCATACACTACAGCTTCAAAACACCCCAACAAATCCAGTGAATCAGTTTAGTCTTCGCTAGATATAGCACCCTTTTTCCCCATGTCTGGTGATATCCACTGATGTTTAATATAAACATTTATATTAAATTCCTAATAGAAGGCAAAATTATTGTCATACAAAAAGACAAGTTGTTATAGGCTTACCAAAAAGAGTAGGCCTACTGCACCAACTCATATATTAAGTATGTTGTCCAGTGTATATTTAGTAGGTAAGTAGGTAGTCCATTATGTGGTCCAATCCGGAAAAAAATGCGTAAAGCTATTTTTTTCAGGATGTAGGCTATTTCTGAGGCCCTATATCTTGCTGTGTTAAAAGTCCTTTAGCATCCGGAGTGCAGATATTGGTTAAAATCAAATGGTTGCCTAGCAGCCATAATTGCGCATTTTGGTCAAAAATGACAGGAGAATGAGAGACACCTGTAGTCATATTTGGAATTATCTAGCCCAGAGGGACATTTTATCATTTTGATACTACACAAGTAGATCAATGTCACACTGAGAACTAACTATGATTAGAAATTGCAATACAAGGCCCTACTTTAAATTTATGGCGAAATGTTGGTATCGACTGTTTTTTATAGCAATATGAAAATATCAGTTTTTCAAAATGTATGATCGTATAAAAATCACGTCAACCTTGTTTCGTATTGAAATACTAAAAAGGGAATATTTGATTGCAAATCTATTTTCATTTATTTCCCATCCATAACTTTCCTTGTGATTATAGCTCAATGCCACATAGGCGATGTGCTTATTAGACACCTCAGAGCTCCATTTTATTTGTTCTGAGCGGAGTCTTATTGTCTTATTTTCATAGACAGCACTCTTCAGAGGACGTCTATGGTGAGGATTACGCAAGAGTGCAAGTGGTCCTCGCATCATTCATTTGTTGCTGAACTTGGAGAATATTTTTCTACACTTAATAATAATAATAATAATAATAATAATAATAATAATAATAATAATAATAATAATAATAATAATAATAATAATAATCTGTGACAGCCACGGGACTAGAACACGCTACACCCTGATCTGAAAGCCTACTGGATTCCCTTCAGCCACCAGGTGTTGACGTGGTATTAACCCTGGAATCATCTTTCGTAATATACAAGCTACTGTTTGGTTTAAACATATTTTTCATTATTGCCAAAAAATTACATACTTACTCAATCAAGAGAGCAATTGGGAAAAAGGGCATAGCCCTATGCAAATGAAACTACTGTTTAGGGGAAGGTACAGAACCATTGACCTGTATCTGGTAGGTCATAGGTCAAGGGCGCACTAAGAAGCTATTGTTTTTTTATTCTTACATTTTTCTGCCATAGTTAATCTCTTATAATTCTGCTTTATACCTAAAATGGTAGTATTATAGTAATCTTTCGGCGTGTAAGTGCGTTAACCTTCGTATTTCATAAACAGATCACTGCGGGGGTGAACAAGTACGTAGCAACAGGGTTTCAATGCAATATGAGAAGGAGCTGATTTGGGTAAAACGTGCACGTATAACAGGATGCCAGCATGGTATTTTAATGGAAATAGAATATGAAATGTGCGATCATAGTATATATTCAATAATTTGTTACTATACAACCTTGACTGATGGGCAAGGTCAAATTTCTGTAAGACACTTGACATTGACCCTGATTGAAGGTCACAGGTACATTTTTCATGACCTTCTTCTTTAGTATAGTTACTGCTTTAGCCTTGTGCTAACATACGTGCATATCCCATTTTTCCTCGCCACCGGAAGAGGCAGAGGAGGACAGAGTTAGTGGGGATAGGGGGCCTGTCCGTCTGTGCGTCCGGCCGAGAGCATAAATCTAGAACCCTAAGAGATAGCATAATGAAATTTTTACCAGAGATGCATCATACCATGGGCATGTGCGTTGTGTATTGTTTTTGACCTGAACCAATTTCCAAGGTCACAGAGCCCTGTGCATCCATCTGTCTGTCTGGGAACATAATTCTAGAACCTTAAGAGATAGAATTATGCAATTTACACCAGAGATTGCATTATACCACGGCTCAGTGCTCTGTGTATTGTTTTGACCTTGACCTATTTTCAGGGTCACAGGGCCCAACAACATTATCCATTTTCGTGTGTCTGGCAGCATATCTCCAGAACCTTTAGAGATTGAATAATGAAATTTATACCAGAGGTATTTTATACTAAGGGCATGTGTGCCATTTATTGTTTTCACCTTGACTTATTTTCAAGGTAACAGGGCCCAAGATCATATCAATTCTTGTGCATCCAGACATGCTTTATACATGGTATAGCTGTCTCCTGTATTCTCATGCTTTGAATGCTTGCATGTAGTGGCACCTACCCTATGTGTAGTGGCACTCGAACTATGGTCATGGAAAGAAATGGCATGCCTCTGTGTAGTGGCGCCTATCCCTGTGTGCAGTAGCACATTTTCTCCATGTTCTTTCTATATACCATATCATATGTTAAGGAACAACTTTTGTATATGACATCATACATATAATTTATTTCATTAACAAAAATATTGTGGCGGGAGACATAGATCCTTTGGATCACTGTGTACTTCATCAAACACATCCTTTTAGTATCATAGGAAGTGGTTCCGTTAGGTGAAAACTGAATCTCTATGTAAGAGAAACTTTCTATTGTTCTTACACCACTTGTGTGAAAATTAAATACAAGTTCATTTTTATAAAGTTTGCGTGTCAGGCGATATTTGCTAGAAGATTCTAATTATATATATATATATATATATATATATATATATATATATATATATATATATATATATCCTTCTCTCTGAAAATACTCGTGTTATGGCCTTATGACTCGCATAACTCAGGGGGCCAATTAACGAAAGTTCTTACGATCATTCGTACATGTTATAAGTATAGGCAAAACGTGCGAAGGTACTTTCGTGAATTGCCCTCCTGGATGACATCCTGGTCGTGAAGAGTGATGCGTGTCATAAGGCCGTAACACAAACACAAACGACCCTCATTACTTATATTTGAATTGCTTCCAATTTTTTGCACAATTGATAGCAAGAAACTGCAAAATTCCTAATGAAAAGACGTTTTCAATGAATACCAACATGTAATATCTACCATTAGTGGTTAGTCAACAGCTTTCTTCGGTGCGCTCTGGGCGGATTGCGCCCAGAGCGCGCCGAAGAAAGCTGTTGACTCAGACTGCAAAGTGTTATTCATCTAATAGTGTTTTCTATAATCTTTGTTCAATCACATATCACATTATGCGATAGTTAGCTGAAGGGACAGCATTTACGACATATGACAGTGCCTGGCAAATTATAAAGTGGATAGATGTAGGATGTCTATATCGGCTCCCAGGACCCTCTGGATTCACGGCTTCACTGTATAAGTAATGTTTGTTGTTAGGAGCTTTTATGCATGCCGTTTGGTTTCCAGTTAAAGATTTCCTTAATGTTAGAATGGAAACTTCTACTAAATATTAATTAGAACTGGCCTGTCATTATTCATATTAATTCTGTTAACATAATGGTAAATAACGCCATGAAAATGGTTATTTGTTCATTGATTTCTAATGTATTATATAAATGGGGTATATAACATTTGCTAGGCAATGGTGCGGATTAAGCATGTTCTGCAGCCCCGAAACAAGGAGAATTTAGGATATTAGTTTAAGGTGACAAACAGAGCCAATCCTGAAATTTTCAGCTTTAAACACATTTTTCTCGGGTCAAAGTCTGAAACTCCTGAGCTAATGATTCTGGCAGTAATATGACATGATATACTGGGGGGGGGGGGCAATTGTCGGACAGCTAACAGGCAAGTTAAATTACTGTTAACAAGAAAGATAATGCTGTAAGGTGATACTATTTCCCTAGCTCACTGAAAAGAACAGATTCCGGGATTTGTTGCTGTATGTCCATCATGAAACAAGACCCATGAGAATAGGAACGCAGACAAGTTGTATGACAGATTTTTTTGAAACTCATCTAGTGAAAAGCAAATTAAGGGGGCCAAATTGTCGGACAAATAGACGTTTTGAATGCAACATCATGTCTATGCACATGATAGTCCAAATTACCCTTCAGCCTTTTTAAACAGAGCTTTGCTGAGTTTTACGCTTACCAAATCTACATATATCCTATTTTTGTCAATCGTAGTGTAACCATTTAATTGCACCTGCTCACAAAATTGTGATTTGAGCATGAAATGAAAGACGTTTCGGCCAGAAAATAGAGTTAATGAATAAGAGAATAAGACTATGAAATTGTGAACAGTCCTACTTCATTTTCAGTTTATTTTGTTTTTGTATCACTCTCTGAAATATCTCATCACTTTATGACGAAAATCGCGTCAATGTCCGACAATTATGCACAGAACAATTACAAAAATACATTTTTGTGTAGCATGGTCTAATGGCAACCAATACTATTGGAAAAGCTCTATATACTTAGATTGTAGGAACAAAGAACTTTAAAATGGTTACCAGATTGTAGATTTTTGTCAGCGATTTTATCTGACGAAGGTTAATGCCAAATTCATTTTGAGCTACCTATGATAACAAAACAACTGATTTTGTGTGGTTGCCATAATAGTAATAACCTGTGAGTCTGTGTAAAGGTATATAGGCACGGATTCTGACAGATATCATCATCTATTTATAATTGTGCGAGTCTGCCCATGCGCGGACCATGTTTTGTAACTTAGATAACTTAAACCTACTGTGCCAAACACTATTGCCGGAAACAAATGATATGGTTGTATGAGAACAGTCTAATAATATCTAAAATTCTGGGGGTGGGGTATTTTTTTTTCTTTTTCTTTTTTTTTTTTTTTTTTTCTTTTTCTCTGCAAACAAGACTGCTTTAAAGACGTAAAGAGTGTTGCACGAAATGAAAAACTTAGAAGCAGGGTAAATCTTCTGCACGAATTTTGTTAAATATTCAGTGTTAGATGCTGATCGTTATGCTACAGTAAACACTGGTGCACCATTCATGTGTATAGTCATGAATCCACACTGAGTCAACCTGCCCTTAACACTCGACTGGCTGTACACATACCCAAAATTACCCAGGCAAAAATTGTTTCAATGCATATGCAGCACTATATATATATATATATTTTTATTTCTAATTTCAGATTGATGTCGGTGTTCTCCAGGTCATGGACGACTCTCAGCTACAGCCTTATTTACCCAATTATGGGGACAAAATTGCCCTTTTTGCCTTGCCAGGAAACAAGAAGCCACAAAAAGAATGGAATCAACAACAGAATTGAACAAGATGTCCCTTTTGTCCCGCCTTAAGCATAGGTTGGAAAGTGGACACAAAGATGAGCATTTGACAAAATCAAATAGTACAGAAAAACATGATCCATATAGGGTCAGATCGCAAATAGTAATGCACAAAAGAAAAATAGAAGAATAGACGTCAGTTGGCTGAATTATAAAAATTGCAGCAAGACATACAAGCAGGTAAAATCAACAAGTGTGGGTGGAACCAGACATTTAAATTTGCCATGTGACAGCACTGTACAATTTGTGAAGGAACAGGCAATTGAATTGTTCTTCCCAGGAGGCATATCAAAAAGAGGTGCTATAAAAGACTTTTCCTTTGAAATGATGGATTTTATTCACAAGAAAGTAGAGCTCACTGAAGCGGTAGGTGATATATATTTGAGAACAAAAGTGAAACTCATGGGCCTTTACCTTTCATCTCGCAGCAAGTATGCTTGTAGTTCAGAATCTTAAGTGGAAAACCAATGTACGACTCTAGCAACAAGTTCAGTTCATGCACCAATGGACATCGGTCCAGTGGCATCCAGTGTGGGTACAAAGCCAAAGACTAGCACTTCGGCAAAAAGCGCAGAGGTTGACGTGGTCAAACAAGCAATGTCGTTATCAGGTATTGTGGCAAACACCATACCTGACTTGCAAATACTATACGATGCAAACACCTTACGTGACCTAAAAATAAAAAAAACGATGTAGATTATTTCGATGTTCTAGACTAGTTTCTACGAGAAAAGTCAGATTGCATTATCTCACACATGTCTGGAACTGACACAGACGTCATGAAGGATCCGGAGAAGGATACCCAATTGAATTTCAGGGACGACATGGCAGCAACCACCGCTGGTATTTCTACTTTAGATGAAACTATAGTGTATGAAGGATTACCAGCCAAAAGCCACAACATTACTTTCCACAGAGGGCACATCCTTCAAGAACTTAATCTAACTTTTGAGAAGGTGGACCCATTCAGTAATATTGGAGAATTTATAGTTGTATTGCCAAATGGAACAAATGAAATAGCAGAGGATTCCAGTGGCGTAACACGTGATATATATTAACCGAATACTGATGGGCATTCCAGAATAAAAACACTACAGGCATTGCGTGCAGAATTCTAGCAATACGCCTTGATTATGGAGAAGATGAATGGAAGTCCATGGCCAAAATAGCTTTGTTTGGATGGAAAAATGTTGGATACTTCCCAGTAAGGATCTTGGCCCCATTTATGGAATACTGTCTATATGGATCATGCAGTTCGAATTTGATGGAGGGGTACTACAAGATGATCCCACAGGTGTTCAGAACATGCTACAGCATGCACTAGCTCACATAACATCAGTCCGAGAAGAAGACTTACTTGACTTCTTCATCATATGAAAAAACTTCCAAACAAAGCAACATTGACAGGATCATAATGAAATGGCACACAAGGAAATCACTCAGGAAAGCATGTATGTAGTTGACTGCTGGCGACCTTTTCATAAACATGCAGACATAAAACCAGAGCAGTTGACTAAATTATATGAATCATTAATTCCAAACGCACGGCACGTAACACAGTTGTTCAAATTTCCTTCATCAATGACACAGGAGGAAGCAAGCGTTGGCAACCACCTGAAACGATTAATGAGAGAACTGGTCGAAGGTTTATTGCAAAACTTTCTAAAATTTACCACGGGCTCAGATCTTATAGTTCAAGAGAAAATTGACATTAATTTTTTAGATGTCACCGGATTACCAAGGAGGCCAGTGGCACACACTTGTACTAGCTTGTTCGAATTGTCAAGAAAATACAAGTTATTCTCTGAATTTCGAGGAGAATTTTTGTTAGTGTTAACATCGGTTGTGTGGATTATGGACATAATTTAAAAAAAAAAAACCATTCCACAAGCAATACGTAGTTTTGTTATATTCCAACTCTCTACTTTGATCTTATAAGATAGTTTGTTGAGTTTACTGTGATAGCTGGTTGAATTTAAGATACTTTGTTTAATTTTGGATGGTTTGTTGAATTTACTGCGAATTGGCTTCTGTACCATTCTTCGTCATTACACGAACGTCGCACCGCTATCCCTGTTGGTGGTTTTTTGACAGACTTGTGCAGTTTTGTTAGCAATATGTTTGATGTCATGATTAACAGCTAATGTTAGTATTTGCTTGTCTGTTCATTCCTTCAGAAATTAGTATGCTTTAAAGTGTTAGAAGCATTCGAAATATCAAAAGTGAACTTGATCACTTAAGGTGTCAAAAAGTGTAAAAAAAATATCATTCAATTACATTGGAAATGAAAACTATTATGAAAAAATTAAAGGCCAGCATTTGACAAACCAAATTATGTGAATTAACTTATGCTACAGTATAGGTTTACAGCTGTTTACATACGAATCATTTTCTGAATTTCGTGGTGATTTTCTGTCAGTGTTAAAATCTTGTGTGTGGATTATATGCATGGAAATAATGTGAAAAAAAGACTTCATTCCACAGGCAGTATGTACTTTTGTTATAATCCAACTCTTGACTTTGATCTTATAAGATAATTGTTGAATTTACTGCGATAGTTTGTTGAGTTTAAGATCGTCTGTTGAATTAACTGCAAATTAGCTACTGTACTATTCTTCAGCATTATATGACCGTCGTACTGCCATTCATGTTGGTGGGTTTTTTTCGATAGACTTGTGCAGTTATGTTGGCAATATGTTTTATGTCATGATTAATAGCAAATGTTACCATTTTCATGTCTGTCCTTGCTTTTGCAAAAGAGTATGTTTTAAAGTGTTAGAAGCAATCGAAATATCAAAAGTGAACTTGATCTCTTACGGTGTCATAAAATGGAATAAATGTTTTTCAAATATCTTCGAAATGAAGACTATGATAAAAAATAAATGAGACTTGCATAAGAAACCACGGAAGGACATGGGTTATCCTTTTTAAACCATGTTGTCTTTATTTAGTTATGTTTTAGAACCAAGGCGTCAATTTTCGTGCAAAAAAAATCATCAGTGCCGCTTTCAAGTATTATTTACACCCAGCGCCCTATATGCTGTAACCTTGTCCGTACAATTGATTTAATATAAGGCACTACACAGTGGATGATTTGCCATGAGCAAGGTGGTGTAGTGGTATAGCTGCGGGTTACCTAGGCTCGAATCCAACGCGACCCTCTTTAAAATTTTTAGGTATTAAATGTGTATTACTACCGAGATACCCTTCCCCATGTTAAAATAAATCCTTGCATGCAGGCGTGGGTAATCATGCGCCAATATTCTCTGACCCCTTATTTGACCAATGAACCGGCTAGTGGGAGATTCCAACTCACCCTAGAATGACTAGATCTTGACTGGTTTGGCCAGTGTAAAATTAGGCTGACCTAGTGATCCTGCTGCCAGCCCGTATTCTGGCTGTGTGTATGAAGGTTAGTCTCCGCCAAGTCGGGGTGTAGGATGGACTGGGACGAGATGTCTACTTTTCCATCGGTTTAATTTGGTTTGTATCATGGTTTGAGCAGTAAGTTGTTTGTTTGTGCCTAGGCGTTTTTGGTTTGCTGTTTTATTCAAAAATTGTAGATCTCATAATGTAAATTCATCATGTAAGTTCTTTTCAATCATCAGTGTGTAAAATAACACAGAGACTCGAGTGTTGGAATGGAGCGTGTGTTTATTTCAAAAGTTTATTTATAAAACACAAGATCTCTCGTATTACGGAGCGGATTGTGATTATGTGAGGCACATAAACTTGGAGTATTGATTTACAGAAGTGAGTGTAAGCATTTAGGGACATAACTCATGTAAATTACGGAGTGAGTGTATATTATTTCAAAAGCACTTTTGCCCCGTGTTGATTCAGACGCCAAAACCATGCATTTCTTATGCGGTGTTTGAAAGTGTAAGATATGTAGTGTTTGGGTTAAATAGACGGTGGCGTGCGGTTTATTTGGTTCTTGCAAGTAAATTACTGTTAATTAATACATGTTTCTCTATGTGTTTCGTGTAAAACAGACATCGATAAATAGAGTTCGGTATAGAGCTGTGGTGGTGGAGTGCACCAATGCCCAGTCAAAATTATACAGTGTTAGGTTTGTCCTCACCTTGAAGAGACACATTGTAGAGGTTACTGTGCACCTTTAGAGACACAGGTAATCCGCAGTTTTGTATCTTGATTGATACTTAAATAACGGAAAATCGCATTAGACTGTAGACTCGACGGGGTTTGCCGGTAAGCGTTTCCGTACAAATCCTTTTCTCACTTCAGTGGGAGATTCTGTTTGAAACAAAACTTGCAGTCATTACGTGGGAGGCGACTCCTGTACACAAGGCTGGTCAACAGCTCACCTTCAGCGGACGCAGTGCTCTCGTCTGGACATTTGTGAAAAGTTGGACTCGCTACTCGTCGAGTGTGTGTGTTAAAAGTGCTACTTGGTGCCTGTGAACTAGGACTATTGCTGTGATATTGTAAGTACATTATACATTACACCATCCACACCAAGGCTAGATGACCATTGACGAGTACGTGGGACAACTATCCATATTCTGTGTATCATTTATTAATGTGCAGTATCAAAATGTATTGAGATCTAAAATTGCATTTTGTCCGTTGTGTGTATATATATCAGTCTATTGCCCTTATCCAGATTAAGATTCATATTCCCTCTACCGTGATTACACCTGTATGTTTCAAGGTTGTGGTTTTTGGCGCATGCAGCTGAAATACCTGCATCGAATAGCCTCACCTCGTAACATATTTTGGGGGCTCATCCGGGATTATTGAATTTACTGTAAATAGGAAGAGTGACTGATATCGGAACACGCTTCTGAGTGAGTGTATCTCAATAGCTGGCCAAAAATCTCGATTGTGACCTTCCTCCCTTCACAAATGTATATGGGACTGTTCCATGTCGTTCAATGGTATGTAGCTTTGCTGTGTATAGAGGTTAGTATTTTGTCTATTACCTCGGAAAAATACAAAACCACTATGGGGGACGAATTTTTACCGAAAGAGTTCTTGGAGCTGGAATTGAACCGTTTTCTAGTCGGAAAATTAAGTAAAGTGGAACTGGAAAAAGTGGTTGAATATTTAGACCTACAAGAGGTAATTTCGGCTAAGGATTTGTTAAAACCATCGCTTGTCAAACAATTGTGCGATCAGTTGTTACAACTAGGATTCTTCGGTGAAGATGCGTTTAAAGCATTTGAGAAGGAAAGTGAAGAAAAAGCGCAGCGTATATTGAAGGAGCAGGCTGACCGTGACCAGGAATATCGGTTCAGTCAATTAGATCTACAGCATGGTAGTGGTAGGGCTATTCCCGTAGCGGGGAGTGGTTCATTTAGTATTGCGCATCAGGCAAAATTGGTCCCAAAATTCAATGAGCGGGAGATGGATAAGTACTTTTTCACATTTGAAAAGACCGCTATTACAATGCAGTGGCCACGTGACAAGTGGACCATGCTGCTTCAGCAAACACTAGTAGGGAAAGGTCTGGACGTCTATTCGGCTTTGTCTTTAGAACAAGTTTCTAATTACGATACCTTTAAGACGGAGACTTTAAGAGCATATCAGCTAGTTGCAGAGGTGTATCGGCAAAAAGTTCGGAGTTGGCAGAAAAATCCAAAACAGACGCATGTTGAGTTTGCGCGGGAAAAAGTTGTTTTATGTGACAGGTGGTTAAATTCCGAAAATGCATTGGGCGATTATGGCAAGTTGAGAGAATTAATCCTTATGGAGGAATTCCGGGGAAATGTTCAACGTGAAGTATGTACTTGCCTTGTTGAGAGAAAAATAAAGACTATCCAAGAAGCGGCCATAGCGGCTGACGAGTATCATTTGGTACATAAAGCAGTGCAGCAAGACCGTGGTAGTAGTAGATTCTTTCAGAGAGGAAAAGTTAAGGATGATAAAAGTCCTAAATATGAGTCAGTTGATTCTGGTTCAAATGTTGCAGGTAACAAAGATAACTTTAGTAAAAATCAAGGTCAAAACAGAGCGTGTACTCATTATAAGTCCCCGAGCCATGTTGTAGAGAAGTGTTGGAAGTTGCATCCTGAATTAAAACCAGGAGTGAAAAAAATGGTAAACCCATTGCGTTGGTACATACAATAGCTATGGGTTGCAAACAGCCATAAGACTTGGGTTAAAAGGCTCTAATTCAAAACCTGTTATGCTGAAGTCTGATCAACCTACATCAGATTCTAAAAATGGGTCTTATGATTGATTCAAATAAGAAGGTTTTGTGGCACAGAATGAGGGCGGAAAGATGATGTCTGTTATTGTGTTATGTGACACTGGATCAGTGCAGTCATTGATGCTTGAGGGGGCTGTTCCAGAAAATAGCAAGACGCCAGTGGCCCATGTTTGGCTTCCAGGAGTCAATTGTAAAGAAATGTTGTTCCCATTACATGAAGTACGGTTGGAGTGTAGTTACGTAAAGGGCATTGTGAGTGTGGGAATAGTACCTAAATTACCGATGGAGGGGGTTGATTTTCTTCTCGGTAATGACATTGCAGGACCTAAGGTTGAGGTCATTCCCAGGTACACGTTACAGCCATGTAGAAATGAAAGTACAGAGCAGTTACAGGACCATTAACCAGGAATATTTCCTGCTTGTGTGACCACACATGGTATGACGCATAAGTTAGAACAGCAGGCAGCAGAGCAGCGAAGTTCTATAGGCCAGATGGGTACTACAGGTGGAGAAGGTCCCGAAGTAGTGTTGTCAGAGACTTTTTTTTGTGAAATGCCTGACCAATCAGCAGACGACGTGGGCAGTAATGGGCCTGTGTTTAGTAGAGCTGAACTGAAAGAAAAACAACGGGTGGATTCAACTTTGGAAGCGGTGTACAATAGTGCTGTTTCACTGGAAGAAGTTGCTCAAGAACCTATTGGTTATTATAAGCATGATGGGATTTTGATGAGAAAATGGCAACCAAGTGATGTTAGTGCTAATGAGGATTGGCGGGAACAACATCAGGTTGTGTTACCGATCGAATATAGACGTAAGATTATGCAAGTAGCTCACAATATACCATTGTCTGGACATCTAGGGGTTAAGAAAACTCAGGAAAGAATTTCCAAACATTTTTATTGGCCAGGGTTACACAGGACGTGGTGACTTTTTGTCAAAGTTGTCATACTTGTCAAGTGGTCGGGAAACCAAATGAAGCGTTGGATAAAGCTCCACTTATACCTATACCTGTGGTGGGAAATCCTTTCGATACTGTCATAATAGACTGTGTTGGTCCTCTTCCAAAAACCAAGTCCGGAAATATGTATTTGCTTACTATTATGGATGTGGTCAGTAGGTATCCTGAGGCAATACCTATCAGGAGGATCAATACTAAGTCTATAGAGACTGCTTTGATTTATTTCTTCACTAAAGTAGGATTACCACGTCAGATTAGATCAGATCAAGGCTTGAAGATAACATCCGGGTTATTTCAACAAGTACTGGCAGAATTGGAAATACAACGTAAAGTGTCCAGCGTGTATCACCTGCAAACACAGGGGGAGATAGAGAGGTTTCATCAAACATTGAAGACCATGATAAAATCCTATTGTCAAGAACATGAGGCTGACTGGGACAAGGGCATAAATTTATTGCTTTTCACAATTAGAGAGTCCCCAGGTTTCAACCCATTTGAAATGATATATGGCCATGAGGTGAGAGGACAACTTAAGTTGATCAAAGAAAAATGCTTGTTGGAGCAAGAGATACCAACAGTGACTACTTTGGATTATGTTTCCAAGTTCAAGGACAAATTACATGATGCATGTCAAACAGCAAAAAGTAACTTGGTAGATACTCAAAAGAAAATGAAAACTTCGCATGACAAGAAAATGCGTAGTAGAACTTTTTCTGCAGGAGATAAAGTACTCTTGTTGTTGCCTTTGCCTGGGGAAAAATTAAAAGCCAGGTTTGAAGGGCCTTTTACGGTAGCAGAGAAGCTGAACTCTGTAGATTATATTATTCATACTCCAGATAGAAGGAAGCAAAAACGCATATGTCACATCAATATGATGAAAGCCAGTCATGATAGAAAAGAGAACAGAAAGGAGGACAGTAAGGAAGTTGGTACATGTGCCGTGGTTGAATTAGAAGATCAAGATTCAGAGGAACGGTATATAGATACGGTTACTAAATATCTAGAAAATAAGTGTCCAGGTCGAAATTAAATTCTGAAGTACTGGCTGATCTGGATGGGAAGTTAGGTCATTTGACTGAAAGTCAAAAGCAGGACATGGTACAGCAAGGAGTTTCTGGAAGTTTTCCGTGATATTCCTAGTCGCACAGTAATGATAGAACATAACATCATTTTGAAAGATCATGTAGAACCTATAAAACAGTGACCATATAGAGTGAATCCTTTTAAGCTGGAAGCTATTCACAAGGAGGTTAAATACATGCTGGATAACAATTTCATTGAACAAAGTGGTTCACCTTGGAGTAGTCCAGTGGCACTAAAACCAAAACCTAATGGGTCATATCGAATGTGTATTGATTTCCGAAAGGTCAATCAGGTTACCAAGTCCGATTGCTATCCTGATCCGAGGATTGATGATTGTATTGATCAGCTGGGTCTTGCGATCTGTATTAGTAAATTTGACCTACTTAAAGATATTGGGCCGTGCCATTGACGCCAGGGTCAAAAGAAGTTACAGTTTTTGTCACTCCAGATGGGTTTTATCAGTGCCGGGTCATGCCCTTTGGCCTCAAAAACGCTGTTGCGACCTTTGTCCGATTAATGAACAAAATGACACAAGGAATGAAGGGATGCTCTGTATTTATTGATGATGTAGCCATTGGTTCAGATTCTTGGGAAGAGCATGTAGCCAAAATTTGAGACTTCTTCGGAAGATTGACTAAAGCTCATTTAACAATGAACTTTGCAAAATGTGAGATTGGTCAAGCAAAAGTAGTATACTTGGGATATTCAGTTGGCCAAGGAAAATTGCTGCCAAGAACAGCAAAGGTAGAAGCTATCAAAAATTTCCCAGTGCCGGTAAACAAAAGGGAAATTAAACAGTTCCTTGGTACTGTGGGGTACTATCGAAAATTTTGTAGAAACTTTTCTAAAGTTGCACTGCCATTGACTGAACTTTTAAGTTCAAAGGTTCGATTTCATTGGACCCTAGAGTGTCAAATTGCCTTTGAAGCACTCAAGAAAACGCTTATACATGCACCTGTATTGTCGGCTCCAGACTTTGGAAAAGGATTCAAAATGGCGGTCGATTCTAATGATGTCGCCGTCGGGAGCATGATTTTCCAAGAGGATTCCCAAGGTTATGATCACCCTGTGGCATACTTTTCAAGAAAACTGAATAAGCACCAGCGCAATCATTCAACCATTGAGAAAGAAACATTGGAATTGGTGTTATCAGTTCAACATTTTGAGATGTATGTAAGCATGGGGGTTAAGCAGGTACAGGTTTTCTTTGATCACAATCCAATTTCTTATCTCCATAAGTTTTGAAATAAGAACCAAAGACTTACTAGATGGAGTTTGTTTCTACAAGAATATGACTTGGAAATTTTTCATATTAATGGAAAATCAAATGCAATACCAGATGCTTTGAGCAGAGCATATGTGTAAATGGAGGTTCTGAACTTGCTACATGAACATTAGAGTGCTATGATGGAGTCTTGTCATATGATAGTGCATGTAATAATGCTATAAAGTATTATAGAACTTATTCATATATATATATATATTACAATGTAAATGCTTCTGCACATACATATATATAACCATATAAAAGGCATAAGCAATAATTATTGTGAAAATCATGTTACATCTAAACATGTTACATCTGAACATCTCAAAAGATGACAAAAGTTTGTCACTTTTGCATTTTGGGGGGGGGGGAGGATTGTTACAAGCGACATACCCTTCCCCATGTTAAAATAAATCCTTGCATGCAGGCGTGGGTAATCATGCGCTAATATTCTCTGACCCCTTCTTTGACCAATGAACTGGCTAGTGGGAGATTCCAACTCACCCTAGGACTACTATATCTTGACCGGTTTGGCCAGAGTAAAATTAGACTGACCTGGTGATCCTACGGCCAACACGTATTCTGGCCGTGTGTATGAAGGTTAGTCTTTGCCAAGTCAGGGTGTAGGATGGACTGGGACGAGATGTCTACTTTTCCATCGGTTTAATTTGGTTTGTATCAGGGTTTGAGCAGTAAGTTGTGTGTTTGTGCCGAGGCGTTTTTGGTTTGCTGTTTTATTCAAAAATTGTAGATCTCATAATGTAAATTCATCATGTAAGTTCTTTTCAATCATCAGTGTGTAAAATAACACAGAGACTCGAATGTTGGAACGGAGCGTGTGTTTATTTCAAAAGTTTATAAAACACAAGATCTCTCGTATTACCAAGCGGATTGTGATTATGTGAGGCACATAAACTTTGCGTATTGTTTTACGGAAGTGAGAGTAAGCATATAGGGACATAACTCATGTAAATTACGGAGTGAGTATATATTATTTCAAAAGCACTTTTGCCCCGTGTTGATTTAGACGCCCAAACCATGCATTTCTTACGCAGTGTTTGAAAGTGTAAGATATGTAGTGTTTGGGTTAAACAGACGGTGGTGCACGGTTCATTCGGTCCCTGCAAGTAAATTACTATTAATTAATACATGTTTCTCTAGGTGTTTCATGTAAAACGGACATCGATAAATAGAGTTGGGTATAGAGCTGTGGTGGTCGAGTGCACCGACGCCTAGTCAAAATTATACAGTATAAGGTTTGTGCTCACCTTGAAGAGACACATTGCACCTTTAGAGACACAGGTTTTCCGTGGTTTTGTATCTTGATTGATACTTAAATAAAGTGATATTGCATTAGACAGTAGACTCGACGGAGTTTGCTGGTAAGCATTTCCGTACTAATCTTTTTCTCACTTCGGTGAAAGTTTCTGTTTGAAACAAAACTTGCAGTCATTTCATGGGAGGCGAAACACGGGAGTGGTAGACCAAAATGCGTGTACACAATCAGCGAACGCTGACCAAGCCACCGTCGAAAGTGCCACCCCACCCCCCAAATGCCACATGCACATGTAAACACTGACAGTTATAACTGGGCCGAAGGTCGTATAATAGTGGAACTAAGTGTACTGGCCGATAATCTTGTATGCGAGGAATATAAAAAAAAACATTGTCCCTAAAAAATACAGAATCAGAAAAACGATATGGCTTGGTCAGTGTACTTTACATTTCTTGTGAATGTGGTACGATAAACACTGTCCCAACTGGGGATGGATGAAGGGGGGGGGGGAGGAACCACAGTAATACCCCAGCGTCAAAAGGTGTCACAGGCATATTTGATCATGTGCTGCCTGTGTTACCATTCGACAATGTATTAAGGCAAGTATAATTTTGATGTTCTTATTTTTACCTCTTTTTCCACATTGCTGTATTGGACTATGGAAAGAATCTTCAAATGTTTGCTTCTTCTCAGTAAAACTATGAAAGTATATATTATGACTGGAAAATAAAATTAGCGACGTACTGCCGTTTATTTAACCTACATACATGTGTATTGATATGTTATCGAGGTTAGACAATGAATGGATACCTTGTACCTATAAACTTAGAACAAATTAAGTCAACATGCATGAATTCTTTGTACAATTGTGGAAAAAAATAGCAGCGTATGATTTTTTTTGTTTATCAATGAAATCAGTGCATATTTTGGAAACCCCCTACAATTTTTCAGGGATTTGCAAATATTTTTTCTATTTCAAACTTTAAAAATAATGTCAGTAATTATACATTTTTGCAAGACGAGATGAATTTAAAGTCACATTACAGCATGTTTTGACTACATATTTGTTATAAAAGGCTTGATATACACTGCATACACTCATATTGAGTTATTTTATGCATATTTTTGCATCCTTAATTTTTTTTTTTTTTTTTTTTTTTTTTTTTGCTTTTACCAACATATATAATGTTTGCTATCAAATTTCTGTAGTCCTTACATGTAGCGCCACCTAGCGACAAAAGTAGCACCGTGACATGCCAATTTTTGCTTGCATTTTATTTCAAATGCCAATATCTTGGTTCACACCAAAAAACCAGAGATTTCTAAATTCTTTTGACCAATGTACCGAACGTCTTTAATGTGCAGTATTAAAATGTATTGAGATGTAAAACTGCATTTTGTCCGTTGTGTGTTCATATATCAGTCTATTGCCCTTATCCAGATTAAGATTTATATTCCCTCTACAATAATTACACCTGTATGTTTCAAAGTTGTGGTTTTGGTGCGTGCAGCTGAAATACCTGCATCGAGTAGCCTCACCTCGTAACAATGTGAACTATGCAAGATTTCAAAGTCCA
Source organism: Hermodice carunculata (assembly GCA_964020975.1). Taxonomy (NCBI): domain Eukaryota; kingdom Metazoa; phylum Annelida; class Polychaeta; order Eunicida; family Amphinomidae; genus Hermodice; species Hermodice carunculata. Next base: position 61,214,356 of record OZ026622.1, on the reverse strand, counting down.
GCATAAAAAATAATGCCGAAACAAAAGAAGTTAGCGGCAGTATCTTTCGAAAAAGTGAAGAAGAATCATTGGTGGAAACATTGGGACCATGGTTTAATCTATTAATATAAATCATTTCAGAAATATTCGGATAAAGTGTGGATTAAGTGTACACTGTGTATTTCAGTATGAACACCGGAATTAATTTACATAAAACATAATCCTCTGCATACTAGTAATTGTGTTTATCAGTTTGGAGCCGTATTCACTTGAAGCGTGATGTATCATTCTTGAAATACTATTTTAAGTCATCTAAATTACAAATTTGAAATGTGGTCTTTCAGACTAACACTTATTTTTGCTTGTATCTTTGCTCTTACATATGCAAAAATCAAAGTTACAAAGTCATTACATTATCCTCAAATCACTGAAAGCTAATATATATAGACATTTTCTTTTATGCGGTAGATAAGTGCTGTATTGAGATGGTTAACTAAGAAATCCTATCATACATGCCCTGATCATGGCGTCTTCACAATTCTGTTGCCTAATAACACAGACAAAATATAAAGGCTACACATTTCTGTCACTACTGATCATAGAATCAGAGCATTTTCTGGTTGCTTATCTGGTTTATTTTCCCCAAAACTGGGTAATACCCAGCCGGATACCCGGATATTGCAATACCCGAATTTCGGGCATTCGGGTATTAACTATATATACCCGATAATGCTCTGCATGGGATGTCCCATAGCATGCATGGTAATATTGGAATGGCATGTTTTTATATATTACAGTTTTGAAGAGATTCAACCTTAAAATGTGAAAGCAATCCGAATTAGCATGAATTTAAAATTCTATCCATTTTTTATGTGCGCAGCCTCATGAAACATCTCTGTATATTTCATGTTCGGAACGAGCGGGACTCGAACCTGCAACCTTTGCCACCAGTCGCCTAGCTGAAATGGGAAACGCACATATCCACTCGACCAAATCCCCATTCCTTAAAAGAATGGTTCAATGGAGGTAGCTATGTGCGAGTGCCATATCAACACGGTAATGCAGTATATTTACTGAGTCGGCATATATTTCCAGAATCGGGGACTTAAATCCACCGGCGTTAAGGAAATGCCGAAAAGATATATTTCAAGTTCGGAACGAGCGGGACTCGAACCTGCAACCTTTGGCACCGGTCGCCTAGCTGAAATGGGAAACGCACATATCCATTGTGTGTGGCAAACTCCTTGAAAGCCAGAAGTAATTGAAATTTTGAATACCCGTAATTTATTATTATCAACATCTTGCCTATTCAAAACACTTTGCATACTTTAATTATAGTTGCTATGGCCATGCAAAATTTCGAGATTCTGGCTTGTGTGGTGTACGAATTTAAGTCGGCGCAAAAATCGATTGGAGGGGTAGGAAATTAAGAAAGAGTTTTGGTTACAAAAATTTCATGTTTACACACAAATATAAATCGTAGCCGACAAGAATTTTTAGAGCCGGCTCAAGCTTAACAATGAGCCGGCGCTCGCCGATTTGAGCCTATGGCTCGGTCGGCTATGGTTCATAAGAATTTTTGCTCGGTATTTGAGTGATTGCAAATTAGTCTATCCTGTGCGGCCGACCCTTGCTGTCCCCAGCTCAATTACACTGCCTAAACTTTACTGTCTCACATAACAGTATGACTTCAAAGTGTCAGGCAACTGTCTCGCAGCAAAAATGTGTGTATGTGTGAACACGGAACAAATTGCACATGTCTGTCTCAAGACAGCATTGCCTATGTATGGGTACTTCAAAGAGAGCCCAGGTGTCAGATTCAGATGATCCTCTTGTATGCCAAGCATGACAAAATGCTTAATTTATGTCATAAATTGCGCACAAAACGAGTACACTGCCGCAATTTCGAAAAAACCCTAAGAATATATTTACCTTTTTTTGGTCACAAAAATCAACCAGGTTAGCTTGTGTGATATTATGTAACTCCCATATGGGTATTGTCTTTTAGGGGCACTTCAAACAGATCAGTTCTCTAAAGTACTGTATTCATCTAGATAAATAAACATACATACATACATACATACATACATACATACATGCCTGCCAGCCTGCCTAAATACATACATACATACATACATACATACATACATACATACATACATACATACATACATGCCTGCCAGCCTGCCTAAATACATACATACATACATACATACATACATACATACATACATACATACATACATACATACATAAAACGGGAACGTTTGGCCTGTTGCAATAAAAGGAACCAGTTTGAGCCACTGTATTACTATTTATATGTATTAACACTGGGCTGGATGTAGTGCTATCACACTATCGAAACCGAGACTAGGAAATTTCCTAGTCTCAGGTCGAGACAGTGGCCAGGTCTCTGGTAAATAGGGATGTAGTAACTTCCAGTGGAATTTAGCCCCTCATTCGGACTGCATGCAACAACACTTCACTCATCTAGAATGAAATGTCTCAAGATACTTGGTTTTGGCCTGATTTCACCCAGAAAAGCAGCGGTTTATCTTTATGTTGATAAAATAAGATGAACATATACTGTTTGCATGCAAGAAAAATGCCTGTCTTTAAGAAAACCTTCAAGTACTTTGACCAACAGCAAAAATGTTGTCTAAGTCTCGACTTGACGTGGTGCTACCATTAACTCCGCCATGAACTTCCCATTCCAATTTGCGATACGTATATTATATAATGAAAGGAAATTGATTGAAAAGCATTTAATTGGCATTGTTATGTATACCTTGGCTCTGGTGAGTACAAATTTGAAAGATATTTGCTTGACTCTTTGTTTTACTATCATGAAAGTGGCAGGTCCGTTGCATTTTACGTATGTAACAGATTGGCAAAATTTTAAGTAATCAAACAAATTTTATTTGCATAATTTTAAACACATTGCTAATATGCAAAACTCCATTGGTAATGCAAAACTCCATTGGTAACACGACATCCGTGCCAAAATTCTGAGAGTCTGTGTTCATAGCCAGACTTAATAAAGTAGTTAAAGGAATGCAATTATGGTTTGTGTTGACACACGTACAAGTTAAAAAATACGCACAAAGACACGACCGACAAAGTAGCAGTATGATTCATTTATTATACAAATGAATGTGACTCAAGAGAGTTTGAAACGTTGTCTGCGATACCTTGACCTCTGTTAGTATAGCTGCTTCGGCCAGAGATACAGTGCTTAAAATACGAAATGAATAGACAAATGAAAAAAAAGAAAACATTAACCTATTATTTTGAGATATCACCAGTATTTATACTGGAGAACGATTTGAGAATACATATTGTTACAAATATTGCGATGAAGAAAGCCGTAAATTACGACTCTGTGTGACACAGAATACTTAGCATTAGACTGTGACATACATATTGATGTATATCACCACACGAAGTAACGATTCTATGTTTCATTGCAATCAAAATTAGAATAAATAAAACACAATGCATTTTTACTATTATCTACTTGTATATGAATACTTATGTATACACCAAGGTCTGAGCATACCATTTAATTGATAAATATCTCAAGCTTGGACCATATATGGGCATGTCATTTTACAGAACGTCCTATTGCACTAGCAGGAGCACAATTGAAAGGTCGTAGTTATGCTGTTTCAAAATATATTATTCTGGTATCATTATGTTATAAACATATTACAAATGTCAAATAACGTTGTCTTCACATATTGTGCAGGTTTCGTCGAATGGTTCTATGATACTAATCGTTTTAAGTCTTGTTGCCCAACGCCTCATTGGCTCTCATTGGCTCTCATTTTTAAGTTAATAAAGAGGCTAATTCCATCCTGTGGCATATTCGGCCAAGCAAGGTGCTCTTCTTGCATGATAAGCAAACATAAGTTATAAATATCCTGATCACATGGGTACGATGAACGATAAAAACATTGCTGTTTGCATACTTTTACCTCTTCTGAAATCACCGGATGTAAAAAATCCTGTGTACCGTAAAAGGCAGGTGCCACATACATCACCATAGGGCGGCTGCTTGAGACATTCCAGCTCTTGGACGGATGGATGATATGATTGTCCCATACCCGGACAACATCACCAGTGTTAACATGGTGAAATATCGAGAAACAAAAATGTAAAACACAATTGGCTCATATAACGAAGCCATAACGACAATTCGGTTTTAACAATAAAGCCCGCTGGCCACAGTAGTTAAAACATGAACACGAAATATGTATGTATGTATATATGTATGTATGTATGTACATATATATATATATATATATATATATATATATATATATATATATATATATATATATATATATATATATATATATAAGGAAGACCCTGGTCATAGTATGATACAAATTATAACAGATAGACAGACAGAGAGACAACCAGACACAGACAAATAGATAGACAGACAGACGGACAAACAGACAGACAGACAGATAGATAGATAGATAGATAGATAGATATGATGGAATATGTATATTTTTCATATCTAAGGGTACAAGTTAAAAAAGTAGGATATAATGAGCAGCACTGATCGTGATCTAGGCGTACGTAACGTACGTTATATGTTATGTTAACATCACTGGGCAACAAAATAATTTCAGTTCATCAACGTGCAGGATGACCGTTACACAGAATCTATACAAAGTACATCAGGCGATGGTTAATGCCAGTATGCCTAACCATCTCTTGCCTTTATTTTGGCTGTAAGATAACATTCTTATTTAAGTCGTATACCGTCCCTGGTAACAACTACAAAACGTTAAGGTATGTTTTCATAATAATTTGTTCAGATGATTATACAGACTTAATGTTTCATTCCACGTCAGAAAATTTATACAGGTTGGTAAATGCCTAAAGAATTTGATGCCATTGCAGCAAGAAATGACTTTTACTCCAAAGCTTTTTGCTATTTCTGACACCAACTTATTCAAGAGTAGCATGAAAGCATGGGCATTTAATTCATAAAATAAAGATAAATGAATTTCCTTGGCATCCTATTCGGCCTTTAATTAAAGTTTGCTCAGAATATCTTTTCAAATGGCCTTTAAAAACATGTTCTTTCAAGGGCCGGAAATACTAATAATCAAATATTATTTACCCACTTGAATCATTCCTAAAAAATAAAACTGCAACAGGTTTTGGTCGAGATAGTTGCCACTGTAGTGTCCATCATTTCGTAGCTGATAGAAGAAGTTGATCCAAAATTGAGCCCAAAAGCTTCCAATTCCCGTATTTGCAGTACTAGCACCTTCGTGATAACTTCCATTATCAATTTGGCCATTTGTGTTTCTTCTAAGAAACCTCTGAAAGTCCTTCACTCTCACATTTTCAGTTCCAGTGTCACCTCTAATTTTCAATGGACAGCTGCCAACTGTACGTACAGTTTCCAAAAAGTAACCCCCTATCATCATCGGGTCGCGGTTTGTATGATAGACATTCGACCAGATAATTTTTCTGCAGAAACCACTGATGCATCCGTAAATGCATATCCCAAATGGTTTTAGTTTATCGTACGAATCAAAATGCCAAATGAAATTTGGACCTTTCGCAAAGTAAGCATGTCGTTTAAGACGCCTTGATTCTCCTGTAAATGTCCCAACAGGGTGGAATGTGGAAAGGATCATCCGGACCTCCTCCTTCCTAACTTTCAGTCCATGCTGTAGACATTTCGTGTACATCCACCGGCAGCCATGTAATTTTTCCGTATTTTCTAGATTATTTTTTATAAACAGGACAACATCCCCCAGATTGCTGTATCCTTTCCTTCTTGATAGGTCAGCAGATTGTAAAATTCGCCTTAAATGTCGTTCACTTATGATTATCTTGTGTTCAACGGCCAATACAACAAGTATATCTTTGCACTGCATTCCCAATGAGCAGTATATTCTGATGAGGTCTAAGCAGGATGGATGTCCTTCATATGCCATAACTGCAATATACCATGAATATCAATATTTAAATTATTCTTAGAAAAACAAAGTGCTCAGCTGACAATCAGAGCAAAAAGACAGTAAATCAATTTTGGGTTATGGTAACACTAAGACAGTTGAAAATACAGCAATCATCTTATTGGATGAAAGTGAACATTTACCTTATGTTTTAAATTAAAATATTTTCTTATGTTTAAAAGACTAAGGTTCTGGGATGTCAAACCTTTTTATCTTTGTATTAGCTGCATGCAATGTGTCCAGTTGCAGATAGCAAATACAGAATACTGTAACAAAATATGAAACTGAAAGCACAAATATCAGATAATTCACCTCAACGTGAAAAGGTACACAAAAAATCATTTGCTAATTGCAGAATTAGTTTGATATAAATGCCATGGTAGCCTTGGGGGCAAAAATTCACAAGCCTTTGCATTCATTCAAATGTTTCGATGATATCAATTGTGTCTCATGATGTAAAACTTTGCACTTACCGGATATGTGATGCTATCCCACATGTGCACAACAAAGATTTTTTCCAGACAGCGCTGCTAGGATCAATCAATGTAACTAAGAGTATGTAGACCCCAGTCTGTTGTAACCACATGGGGATCTTATGTATTTCGTGGGAACGCAATATTTATTTCGTGGGAACGAAATACATTTGGTGAGAACGAAATACATTTCAAGGGAACGAAATATATGCCTTGTGTATATATACTGATATCCATTTATATTTTCCAAGTGACCCCTTAGGGGCTCCACATTTTACCCGTAAAGAGACATGGTAGATTTTTGTATTTTATTTTCTTCCCCCAAAATTCATATTTCGAGGGAACAAAGTATTTTTCGTGGGAATGAAATATTTCTTTTTTCTTCATGTCCCTTCTGGGGCTCCGTACAATGGAATGTGGGAGGGGGAAAAATTTTGTCCTATGGGGACAACCACTTGTACAAAAACTTTCACGTTTCAAATCTATCTATCTGTCTATCTATCTATCTATCTATCTATCTATCTATCTATCTATCTATCTATCTATCTATCTATCCATTTATCATTTATATTTCTACTTTATTCCTTTGTGCAGTAAACATTAAATACTTTTCCTCGAAACCCCTTGCCTAATTGCTTTGACACGTCTGGCCATACCCATATCTAATTTCGTGCAATACGTGAAATTGCATTTTTTTCTTTTTGCTATGATCTGTGTTTGTGTTTCTAACTTCCGACCTCCGACTTCCCCTCCCAAAGCACATGCTGGATTATGATAAAAAAGGACAGAAATATAGCTTGTCTCGATCTACACTAAGCCTGTTCACATGATGGAAATACTATTACTTACTGATTATTCACAAATTGTACAAATAAAAAAGTATGGGTTAAAGCCTACATGTTAGCATGTGACTGAGCATACTAAGTTTTGTGTATGCATATTAAGTTTCTTTTCAAAAAAGTCAACCGGATTAACTTCAAGCAACATTTACCGCAGATAGGTTTCTTTCACATTTCTCAAAAATGAATATGTTGAAGTGATTTTTACATTGTCATTTCTTTAGCCCCGAAAAGCTCCAAAATCGATTGGCCCATGACTTTGAATTCAAAACAAACAATTTTGGGTACCCTGGCTGGTTTTTTTCCTAAATTGAATGTCAGAGTCTGCTGTGGACAGGCTGGTTTATTTTGGCCATTTTGCTATCACGTGTGACGGCAAATAGTTTTGAAGGCTACAGTTTTGTAGGTACGGAAATGTTTTTGTCCTTCATTAGCTAGCATACGTATGTTCTTTTTAAATTCTTGTCCAAAATCTTTCAGACAAGCATCTTGTGGTCCGGTGAGGGTGTACACCAAAAATAGGGTAAAATGTGATGATGCACCCTTCTCTGCTAAATATTCACCCACAAATAATCCGACTTAGTTCCCTTACCAATACATAATTTATTATTTTAAGATTCAATTTTGGTAGGCCTAAACATGAATGTTAGGTGTAGTTTCATTATTTATATTTATGTAATGTGGGATACATTTTTTAAGTAGGCCTATTGACAAAGGAGCATCATATTCGCTTTATTACGTAACACATCAGCTTGGGATGTTTGTATTGTAAATGTAAACATGGTGCCGCCAGTTAGCAGAATGACTTGTCCGGGGATAAATGGCACCGAAACAAGTCTTGCACTGGTTCCCCGCTGATGACCCGATTTTATAAAGGCTAACAGTGCCTAAACCTTTCTTCTAAATTTCAAATTTTATGAATATGATTTGTTCCTTTTATAAATTAATTTGCCAATATGATTTAGAACTATGCAATTTTTAAGTGAACGGTACGGAATAGGACTTTGCTCTTAGAATATCGGACTTGATAGTGTTCAAACGGTACATGGGCTTACAGAATTAGGTTTGTAAAGTTTCTATTTGTATTAAATTTTAAATGTACATATCTAAGTTTACCTTTATTAAGGGCCACTTGTTGTATCGTACTGCTCTTGTTATATCCTTTGGGTATTGCCTGAAGTTCCAATGTGTCTTTTTTTGGTGAAGACAACGAGACATTGGAGCCCTGTTTTAGGTCACGAAAGATTTTTTATAGTTGTGCCATGTATATGTACTTTGGGTGAAAGCTCTGCGAATAACGGTGAAACTACAAAACTATTCCCGTTATCAACAAACAAAAACAAATTTATAGAGAAAATAAATAACTTATCATACATGCTAAGTCTGAACAGAATCGAGCCAGTAGATTCTTCCCCAATTTCGCTGGAAGTGGCCATTCCTTCGTAAAAGTGAACCCGAGAAAACAGGCTATTTCTCTCGGTGTGATGATCTTTGAAATTCGTCGGTCAATGCCGCCAAAACTATTCAAGACAGGTTCTTTAACTTCCGCGATAAGTACGACCTTCCTAGTTGTCTATCAATGTTCAAAACATGTAAAATATAGTGATGTATAGCTAAAAATCACATATTCATAAAGAGGTACGTCTCCTGTTCTTTTAAATACCCTCGTGGAAATTAAGCGCCGTTTGTGGAAGTAGGCGGAGTTACGCAGTGAGCATGCGTACTAGAACCTGAGAGAGCTAATTACGCAAGTGTGCCAAAAATAACTGTTGGCGCAACAGCCATGAAAGTTTACGATAGCGAAGGATGAAGTCTACAATGCAACTAGTGTCGAATGAATCGCACTATTCATGAAAACACCAAACGGTGAATTAGAATCAGTTGTAAATTACCCCGACATGTCTCATTTTTCTGCAATTGATAGACTGGGGAAAACAAGCCCATATAGCCAAACATTTTTCTTCCCTCGCCTCTTCCTTTTCTTATCGCACGCATACCTAACGTGAATAATAGGCTCAGTTCTCGAAATCGAGATGACACGGCAGGGTCAGAATAAAAGTCGTGCGATGTAACACATTCAGCATTCAAACATTTCCACATCATCTCATGACACAAGCCATATTTATTTCCTTGTGCGTGTTCCAGAATCAAAGTATTCTGACCACAGTTTGTACAAACTGCCACCTTGACAAAACTTCGTGTAAGTTCTTCCGAAGAAAAGGTCAAACGTGCCGGCAAAGGGCCATCCTGTGCTTCGCCTTCACTTTCGCCACTTTCGGTACTATCACTGTCCGACTCGTCACTATCGACATTTGATTCACTGTCCAAGGAAGTATCCAGTGCACGCATAAATTTTTTAGTTTTAAATTTTTTATGCGTTGCTGATAAATGAGTTTTACCGTCGTCGTCATCAAGACTGTCCAATTCAGATTCAGTGCCGGTGGATGTGGATGGGACAACCGCTGAAAGGCTGGGCTCTTCAGGCCAAGTTTGGTAATACGAGCCCTTGTCACTGTCGGTAAGTTTTGTCCTGATATCCGTGTCCATTCGTACAATATTTTATCTTTTGCGACCCTTTTTTCCTTTTTCTTTTGATGGGTACGGAGGAACCGCTTGTTGAAGCCATGTTGACAAGCCATACAACACAATACACGTGCTAGAGTCAGACAATTTCCCCTGACTTCGCCAGATATGTATCAGTGTGTACGCGTCACAGGTCACGTGACCCAATAAACCGGCATGTTCATTGGCAGGTTTGTTTACACTCCATTTTGGTACGACCGCGTCGGGAAAACAACGATTTTAACGTCAATGTAAAAAGTATTTAGCAACGAAGCAATGCGGAACTTAAAGTAAACTTGTTAACAGACCGGAAAATGTAAAAAGTGAAACATCGTTGATTTTTATGTTGTTCACTAGATCGCTACCTAAATACTGCAATTAGAATTTTCTCTAGGAGAGTAAAGTTTGATTTTATTTAGTTTTCTTTTGCCACTCGTACCAGCATTTGTTTCATCAGCTTTAGCTATTTCACAGGACTGTCCAATATATTCAAAGTATATTGAAAAAAATGAGAGCAGGGTGAAGCCAGATAACTGTGCTACCACAGCGTGTGGAATACACACAAATTACACCGCTACACTCTTTGAAGTGCAGACAAATGATGTTGCCACAGTAGAAGTGTTTCCCTCAAACAACCTTTCTCAGAGCAATATGTTTTCCTGAATAGTTGTGCCGTCAAGATCATCAATACTGCAGAATCTTCGGAATGCAAGTCATCAAATCCTCTTTTATATGGGTTTTATATCCTTTATCACTATAGATGTCAAAGGTGCACGTCATTCTTTCATCTAGAATTGGAGTGCTCCAGATCAAATATTCAATTTAGAACTATATGAAGCACTTACTTTGTTGCTTTATGTATGGCAGGGATATTGGTCTCTCAATGCAATGTCTCAAGGCTGTGGATCTCAAAGAGTAAGTCCTCACGATATTATGTGCATTGCTTGAAAGGTGATAATGATATCATCCTCGAAGATGGTTCTATGGTCGAAACATTCCCTGCTTTGATCGAACGTGCACTTAAAACTAGGACTAAGTGGTCTCAACAGTTGCATACAATCTTATTTTGATGCTGTTTTGTGTTTATATCAAAGATAAAGCGCTGCTTTGTTGCGAACAATCTCGAAGAAAAAAAAGTAAGGAAAAAAAAAGAAAGAAAACAGGAAGATTCTTATGCATTTAACGATAGATTCTATGTACACCTAGGCAATATGTATGTATATAGCCATTTAAGGTCCTAGCCCCTACATAATAAAGTCTACATGTAATTCATTAGTATGTGTGTTAAATGTAAAATTAAAAGGCCTCATATTAAGCCTCCTCTGTTCTGTAGGCCTACATGTATAATGTCGAGTCCACTCAGAATCCACATCGATATAATCCCAATATCTGCATTTTTCTTCAATTGTAGAGCTCAATATTTAATGCTTCACATTACCAGTACATGGTTAGCCTAGGAACTTTGACATGTGGCGAAAACAGTACTGTAGGTGACAAAATACCTAAATAAATGATATTGATTATATATCACATTGGTTAAAAATATATATTTATTGAGCTGAAAGTCAGTTTTATATTTTAAGATATAATTTACCATTATAATGCTCCAGAGAGCGCCACTTTTCATTTTATATTGTAAAATGTTCGTACTGTGTGTGGGAGAGGGGAGCAGCCTCGACCTTTCAATTCTCATAACAGCACATTGGAACCCATGTTAAAAATCCCAGATCCGCCCCAGGATTATTAACCTTTCTGTTTTTGAATCTAAATTAGAACTTTTAACGTTCACTGTAATATCGCCAACGTATGATTATTGTTTTAGGTACATGCCCATGTCTGAAAATATCCCTCATAAATGTGGTATTTTTCTTGACGTATCCCTAATATTTGGACACTCCCAACCAGCAAGTATATTCACTTTTTGGACAAATTCCAGTTGCCTAGATGGCACTCACCCACCCACTCATCATGACGCTGCCTCCTCTATGGCGGTTATTTTCCACCATGCATCCATGTGCATATCTCTGAAGACACACGTCTAACTGCATCCTTCCATCATAGATATCAAGACAAAACAATGACTCGTCTAACCACATCAGCTTTCTCCACTGATCTCTGGTCTAGTCAGCATATGTTCCTGACACCGCTGTGTCCGTGCAGCCTTGTGTGCATAACCAGACAGTAAGGATTGGCTACTATAGCAAGCCGTTTTACGTATATTCCATAATTATACATATATGTTTTTTTCAATATATGTGCAAAACAATTTCAAATATGAACAATAACTTAAATTTATTTAACATATTGAAATAGTTTTACCGATATGTACAATTAAATTTTTATTTCACATAAGTGACATTCTTGTATACATGCGTTACACACATGTTAAATAAAGAATTTATTGTAGTGATGTGCAAAACTATTTCACATATGGATAAATCTTTTTATATAAGTGTAATTCTTTTTCACATATATGACATGCGTTCCCCATTTCAGTTAAGTAGATGGTGCCAAAGGTTACAGGTTCGAGTCCCGCTCGTTCCAAACATAAAATATATACTTTCGGCCTTTCCGTAATGCTGTGGATTTAAGTCCCCGATTCTGGAAATAAATGCCGAGTCAGAAAATGTACTGCATAACCGTGTTGATATGGCACTCACACATAGCTTCCTCCATTGAACCTTTCTTTTTAAGAATGGGGATTTGGTCAAGCGGATATGTGCATTCCCTGTTTTAGCTAGGCGGCTGCTGCCAAAGGTTGCAGTTTCGAGTCCCGCTCGTTCCGAACATAAAATACAAACAACTATTTCACATACAGGTATATATACAAATATGATTGTACATAAAAGTTAAGTGTACATCTATTTCACATAAATGTTAATATTTTTCACATATGTGTAATTCTTTTTCACATATGTTAAATGAATTATTTTGCATATGTGACAAGAATTTCCCCATATTTGTATGTGTGTCTTTTTGTCCAAAGCCACTTCCTAGTAGTCATTACCTTATTCCGCAGTGCGATGTAGAAAAGATGTACACAACGGTGAAAATTTTTTACACATGTGTGTAATCAAACTTTTGTTTCTCACATATAAAATTAAAATGATTTTAATTCAAAAAGATTCGCCCAAATGGATGTTCCCTAACTTTGGCATATCTTCAGTGTAGAGACGAATACACCATTAAGTTTACTGTATATTCTCATATCAGCATGAAGGTGTATAACTTTTGTTGCTTCTCATTTTCACACAAAGTATGCGATCGGTGTTGTGTAGACACCTTTCATTTAAACATGCAAAATAAAAAAGGAAAATCTATAGATAGAATAAAAAGTTATGGTAAAGTTTATCTGCCCTAGCTAAGAAGCACTTGCTCCGAGCACGGCTTGCCAGCATTACGTCACTGTGTATAAATATGTAAATCGCCCTCTCTTTACAAAATGCATCATGGAAAAAATATATGTCAAACCAAACAAAACAAACAGGCTGATAACTTCATGTAATAGTCCATTTGAAACAGTGGGCTAATTGCAGGTAAATGGCTCCCAAAAGTGTGAGCCAAATTAAACCAAGAACTAGCTAGTGCGGTATCATTCACCTGAATGGTAGCAATGAAGTATTCATACCTGAAGCCCATTGTAAAATAGTGTTTAACGCTTCACATGACTGACATGAGAGCAGTTTAGAAATATTTGCCATATCGAGATGTGGACAGCACTGATCCCTGACATTTTTTTTCTTGCAGCACACAGTGGAAACCATGCAGTTGTTTGTGTTTATATGGTGTGCTCATCAGGTGCGGAGCATTATCTGCAATATTCAGACATTAAAGTCAATGAAGCAAATGCTGAAACTGTTGCGTTTCATAATTTACACTAAACTGAATAAAGCTAGTTATGTTGCTTGACTTTTTGCTGTTAACTATATCCATCTTTGATGAAGAGCGGCATGTGTTTATGTCTCTCTGAAGTGTAACAGGAAGGGCTGCAACATGCTCCACACAGAAAAAGGTATGCTACTAAGGGACTTTACTCTTTTTATCATAAGATATATGTATAAAATATGAACTAATGTTATGATTGCAATCTATGCATGCTTAATAAAATGTATTTTACTATTAAAGGCAATGACTGAAGCTAATCGGCATGTATCTCCACTGTTAAAGGGCATTTTACAGCCGAGGATGAAGGGTGTGGCTGGTATGTGCTCCATAGGAATGTGTCAAGCCCATTCAAGCTATTTCAGTACTAGTGTGTCAAATGTGACATGCGAAAGTTTTTCTTCATAGTCACACGGTGAGTCAGGAATTTTTAATTGCCACTTTTGCAAATATATTTGCAGTATTTTCAGATTGGAAGAACAAAAAATCTTCAGCACATCATTGTTAATATTTGTACAATTATTTCATACTTATTATACAGCAGTTGCATTATCCATCCACTTAGATTCACTCTCCAGTGGGAAACTACTGTGATACAATATTGTTCTACATAAATATACATGTACATGAATTTTTCGTTGACATTTGTTTTGTGTAAAAGTTCAACTTTATACGCCGCTGCTCAATGTTAGTTTTAGCCATTAAAATTGCGTTTCTGTGCTCCATTGACTATTTTCCTAGTCCTACTTCGTGACTTGGCTCTCCTGTCTGAAGTAACATTATGAGGATACATACGAAGCATGCTTCCCAGGCATACATTATATGATTTAAGATTTGTTTTGGGCATTTTTATTAATTATTTAATCAATCTATCAATCAATCTATCTATCTATCTATCTATCTATCTATCTATCTATCTATCTATCTATCTATCTATCTATCTATCTATCTATCTATCTATCTATCTATCTATCTATCTATCTATCTATCTATCTATCTATCTATCTATCTATCTATCTATCTATCTATCTATCTATCTATCTATCTATCTATCTATCTATCTATCTATCTATCTATCTATCTATCTATTTTTATTAGTTTCGTTGTTTTTATGGGGGGTGGATGTTTTCTCTTAGAAACGCTGGCAGACCGTCAGGTATTAATCTTATACAAAAAATCAAAGAAGAAAGAAAGAACGAAAATAAAAAATTTACATGTCAAACTCGCTTAGTATTTGCCAATCGTCAGTTTAGAAAGATTTGAGCAGGAAATCTGGCAGCAACAGATATGTCAACTACCCCTCATTAGGGACAATCCTTGAAATTAGCTGAAACATTTGACCAATTTATGATGAATGGGCTCTCATCAAAAATGAGTATTTGCAGCTTTAATCTTTTATTTTCTGTCCCTGGTAGTCTTGACTTCTTGCCCCTGAAATGACACTGTGAATGTTTGCATCCCTGCAGCCAGGGTACATGGGAAGTTTCCGAGTTACTCACTGTGTTCTTTGCAAAATTGACCCATCCAAAATCTACAGTCGAACCTAACCATGAGCCTATAGCTTCCTCTAGTAAGTGCCCACCTGCCATAATGGATCAGTCCCAGCTCCCTCGAATGTATATTTTACCTGCCTTAAGCGCCCAGCTGCTTGACGCGACCAGTGGCAGACCCTTTGAGGTAGGTTGACCTGTTTAAGCATCTGTACTGTTTAAAGTATATGAAAAATCATATTCCAGCACGCTGTGTAAGAGTACAATATTACTCATTTATTTTCTCAAGAATCCCATACTGAATTGAAATATATGGCAAAACCTCCAAAATAAATCTCAATAAAATACAAGCTTTACGAAGTAAGTTATTAAAACTTCTCTTATATAAACACCCGAGAACCTCTACAGATTTTATACACAGTCAATTAGGAGTGTTAAAGGTTGAACATATTTATGAATACGTGATTACAAATTTTGTACACAAACAACTGAATTACCTTCAACTGATAAAACTTACTTCATGCCGAGCAGCACATTCATCAGTATAATATAAAAGGAAAATCTAAATTCCCGGAATAAAAATCACACATAGGCATGATATGGCAAAATTCATGGATCTCTACCTATGGAACCATCTACCCAGTAATCTAAGAAACATACCAAATAGTCTTAAATTTAGAAATGCTCCAAAACAGCACATTTTAAATAGATACAAGTTTTTCTACTTTGAATTTCATTTAATTGTAATGTTGTTTATTAATCTTATAGCTAATGATGAGTCAATTGGCCCTTTCAAAATAATGATAACAAGTACACAAACCGTCAACCATGGTATGTTAATTTATTCCCAGTCACTTCAGAAAGGCGAAGGGCTTATGGCTTTTATAAATACAGTTTCAATTTAGGCTTAGCTTACTCAATGCTAGCAACACATAGTTTGTTAAAACTTATTTGCACCGAGTGCTTGTCTGAGGCATCTCGATGTACATCAACACATTAGCCATGTTAATGTTGTATCTTGTAGTAAATGATTTTATTTATCTATTTAGCTTTTATTTATTTTTACTTTCTTTTTTCTGAAATCGGAAAATGAGGATTTTCTTTGTCAAAACGGAAATGGGACCAATGTGGACCGCCAATTTACGATTTTATGTCATGCAACTGAAATAGTCCATATATGCATGCGTTATGACGTTAAATTTTGTAGTGATAGATGGATTTGTTTCCTTTATCATGCAGTGACACCCCAAATAGTAAAGAAAAAAATCACACAGCAGTGAAGAATGGTAGGCAAAAAAAGCCCAAAGAATGGAACAGGCAGTATATGCATACAATGTAGTATTGATGACAATGTTGCTTTTCTGAAATGTTCGAGGAAACTTTGCTGATAGGAATTGTATTTTACAAAAAAGAGACATCGTATACTATTTAAACACCATAATTGGGCCATCCCCACTTCCGATTTTAAGAAATGTTGACAGAAATGCCCTCTAGAGTGCATACTTCATTTTGGAACGTCTTTGGGATCATCTTGTAGGTCTCGGATTATCACGGCAAATGATGGAAATTATCCCGTTTTGCCTCTGTGAACCATGTAGCTTACGTCGCAGTTGATGACCGCTAAAAACGCAACCACTTAATTGTTGTACTTTGTATAGATTTACATACATCATTGAAAGCTGGGTTCAACATTATGAAACCAGTGGAGCAAAAAAGTTCCACAGTTTTCACATAGAATGTTGGTTTTAAAACTTGAATTGCTACTTTCAGAGTAAAGATACATGTGGACGAAATTTTCTTTTGTTATCTTTCGAAACTGCCCATGCATTCATTGATCACCATACTGAATGGTATAACTTGGTCATACGACTTCATATGCCACATACGATTAGGACTACTACTTCCGAAACTTCAGCGGAGGAGACTGTGCCCGTTGTATCTGTGGCAAATTACAATCAAATCCTGATGAAGTCCCCCCAAAATTTCATAAATTGTTTGCTGGCAGCGACCAACAAATTATTGGAAAAACATCAAAAATACACATGGATGCTGGCTTTTTACAAGTGTATGAATTGTGCCCTGGTAGAGGTGACATATTTGTCCATCACCATCAATTAGTTCTCACCTGCCCTGGCACATCATGCACCTACATGAACGTTTATGTAACTTTGTTTTTCAAGAAACCTGACATGGCTATATCTATCCAGATATATGTCAGTGTCTTGAAAAGATTGTATTTGGCAATTTGCAGACTATTTCTGTACATACCGTATGGGATGGTCAATAAGCCAATCACAACTCTGCTGTCAGCTGGGCTAATGGTTAGGCCATTTGCCGGTCGTCCAAGACCTCAAAAAATACAACTGAGCAAATAGTGTCGCCATCTGGTGCTCGCCTATTGACGGAACTGTGGTCCGCTATTGGCTGCCAACATTATTCTAGTATGATTGCACACGAAAGGATGGCGCGTCTGCAGCTGCAGCCAACCCCTTCCCAAAACGAGGGCTACAATACAAGCTTTGGGTTGCACAAAACTGCTTCATTTAGCCGTACCTTCATTAAATATTCTCACTTGATTCTAACGAAAGACCAACAGCCTATTTCTGTTTGCGTTTTACAGACTAGGCCCTAGTTTTCTGTAGTCAAGTCCACCAGTTTGGTACGTACAAGAAACAAGAAAAGATTTGCTTCGAAAGCAAATTCATGCTCAATTAGATGCTACTGTAAGACAAACCTACTACTTTAAAGAAAGGTTGACACATACTTCATTTATCTTGTTCAAAGTGTCCCTAGTCATCATAAGATTCTACAGCTGTCTACATGCTCGCTATTCCAAACCAGGTGCTTAATTCCAAAGCCATATGAATAACAGTGAAACATTTTCATTTATCGGTGTAAGGTGTGCGAAAAATAATTTCTGACAAAATAGGCTGTAAAGAAGAAAACAAAGTATTGGAAAAACAATGTGTTAACACCGAAACATAAATATGTCAATGTCGGGGCTACGGCAAAAATTTCTTGCAGCGAGCTTCTTTACCAAACCATCATCCGGTTTTCCGGCGATGCAACCCAGCCACTAACTTATAGGGCTCCTTTTAAATTAGTTCTCTGACCCTTTTCATATGAAAATATCAACGTGAAAACTGGAAGCATGCAAAGTGGGCTTTATTATGATGAGCAAAAGGTGGCTAATCCGTCACTACTTTAAACACTCTGAAGAATTCGGGGAGGGGGGGTTATAACTCGGAACTTCGCAACATTTTACTTTGTCGTTCAGCACTTCGACACAGCTCCGTCTACAAATTTGTGCTTATTCTGTTGTAAATGAAGGAAATATGACTGGACCCGTCTGCATGGCACAATTTCAGGACCATTCTTGGAAATCTTTATATAACCAGAACAATCGCGTAAACTGAACAACTTCGGTACATTATGCACTCTGCCGTTTAGCACTTCCACACAGCTCCGCCTAGAAATTGTGCAATTCTTTCCTAAATGAATGAATGAATAAGTCATGTACGACTGGACCCCTCTGTGCGGTTCATTCCAGGACCGTTCTTCAGAATCAGGGCCTGGTAATTTAAACTTTCCAGAAATGTCCAGTCCAAGATTCCGAAAAAACTAGAAATTCGGAGCCATAAATACAACACGAATGACACCACTGTATATGCTAAATAAAAATCAAACGACTAAAATCTTAGGAACGGCTTCTGTAGGTTTTTAAAACCTTTTCCCGCACATTATTGAATTCGTCACTGAATGGAAAATAAATGATAATACTAAAAATAGCATAAAAAGCATACTTCACACAATGTATCGGCCTTCTAACTACCCTCTTGGTTCGGTTACTTTCCCCAGTATTAAACCTGTCTTAACCTGTGTCGTTCTCTGATCCAGCACATTTGCCAAGACATAAACATTCAGAAACGTCCATTCACCTGCTCCTCCTTAGGTGCAATCAATGTAACCCAGAACTTTTTCCATTTTATTATTAAACCCTTTGCGCCCTCTTGTTTCCCACTTACTGCAATACCTTAGCCTTTCAGTAAGCAGACACTAAGCATACTGTGGCTAGTAAGTTGCCAGGGAGACAGGGTTTGAAAATGCAAGCTAATTAACTATACATACAAAAGGGTTGCACAACATGGAAGTTGATTACAGTATCTAGCTGGTACATGTTGTGGTACAAGAGGAGTGTATTATGAGGGAAATGCAGTGAATTTAACATAAATTGAAATTCTTCAACTTTTGTTTTTATGCCATAGGAGGTGTCTATAACAAACCCGTACCTAGAACTTGGAATGGCACGTCAATCTTAAGTAGTTTTGAAAATATGAAGGATAGAACTTTTTCGATCAATTTTATTCTAATTTGTAAAAATATGACAATGTCAAATTGTTCCAAATCAGATGATCAACCTTAATTGTAGGGCTATGGCCATGCACCAGTTTGAATATCTAGCTATAGTCTCTTTTGAGAAAAGCTGCACACAAGATGAAGCAGAAAGACAGAAAGAAATAGGAGATGGAAAGAGTAAGGAAAAATGTTGCAACAACACAAAGTCTGTACGTGCACACAGACTCAATTAAACATTGAGATAATCTCTTAAAATACACTTAACATAACCATACAGGCACAATTTTCCAATGATTGAATGTCATTTTGTCCGATACAAAATAAACCAGAAAATGTTATTTGCTTGTCAGCAAATCTGTCTGTATGCCTTCAAAATATGAAAATCTTGTAATGCTCAGAATATTTCCCTTTGTGTCTGTATTACAAATTGAATTTTGATGGAGACAAGAAGCAAAGCAAGCTCTAGATGAACTGGCTTGGGGGGGGGGATGCATTGGAATTTTTTCCTTTTTCTGGATATAATTGTTAATGGAATTTCTGCCTTGGAAATATCAACAGGCATTCCAACCAACATGCATTTCAAGTTGGATGAAGGTGTCAAAAATTCAAAAACAAGTTATATTGATCATATTACATATAATAGGTATGGCAACTCTAGTAAATATACTAGTGTCAGGTCAGCTTCACTGTCACTAAAATCAGGATAGCTTACAGAACCAATCTGGACACACTAGTTGGGTGCCTTGCCTGCCAGGCTAAGCACTACCTGCAGAAGGACGAGGAGGAAGGCAAAAAAGCAGAAAAAGAAAGAAAAGATATGTCTGTATGCTTACAAAGAAAAATTGTTGCCTTGTACATTCAAAAGAAAACTGGAAAGCTATGTGACGGAAAACGTGAAATGGTACACAAGCATTAGCCGATGACAACCAGCCAAGTTTGCTGGAATCACTCTGTCATTCAGCAGATAAAAGTACTGACCACAAGTTAGTCAAAAATAATTTTCCACATTATCGCCCATGATAAAGTGTCCATTCCTATTAACCGGTGCTTTTGTTCTGGTTAACTTTAAGTAGTTACTGCACAGATTCAGGGGAGACATCTTGATGCTTCTGGCCCTTATCAGGACAAAGTTCGCCCTTCATTGTTCGAGTTGTGGGCACTTTCTCACAGGCTTAAGACTTCGCATTGAAAGTGTCCATCCCTAGTGAGCAGTGCTTTGGTTCTAAGTGAAACTACTTCTTGTAGACACTTCACAGGTGATATCTCTTAAATAGGTGTCTACTCCTAATAAAGTGTCTCACTTTATCATTATGGTGGTGTGGCCTTTCACCACAGGTTTATGACTGCCCATGATAAAGTTTGGACCCCTAGTATCAAGTGCATTTGTTCTGACTGAGGTAAATTACTTGCATGTATTTTACATATTTTAGGTTTGACATCTTCATGAATGTCAACTACAGATAAAGTGCCCTTTTTCATGATTAGAGTTGTAAGGCGCTTTGTCAGAGGCTTATGACCGCCCATGATAAAAGTGTCAACTCAGTAGTAACCATGCAGTGCCTTTTTTATGGCTTATTTGAACTAGTTGCTGTATATATTTTCGAGGAGATCTCTTCATAAAATAGGGGCCAGCTCATGATGAAGCTTTGTACTTTATAATTAGATTTGTGGGGCCAATTTTCAACAGACAAATGACTGCCCATGAAAAACTGCCCACTCTTGATAACCAGCTTCTTCTGGCAAAGTTAAAATAATTACTCTTGGGAGACATCTTCATAATTAAGTGTCCACCTTTATGTTTTGTTGTGGGGCACTTTAGCACGAACGCTGCAGCTACCTATTTATATAAATGTGTGAATAGGGAAAGATAGAGAAGCGATTAGAATCAACTTGACTTTAGACGAACAAAAGGCCTCTGGCACCACATTTTACCTCATGACATGGCCCTACAACCATGTTGCTGGCAAACCCAGTAATTTTCAACTTGTTCCCCCTGACCCTCAAATATCTCGATTGTCTTCATATTCTACTGAAGTCGTGCTTAATGCTGCCTTGAAATCAATAAATCCGTTGTCTGTATCAAATCAAACGATGTCAGCCGGCACAATTTGCAATTCCACTTTCCCACAATTGCACATTTAACATTGTCACCGGTAATTGCTGACTGTTTAAAATGCTGCAGCCTTAAACATAAAGCCGTATCACACCTGTAATTAATTCCTGGCATATCCGCCAGTTTAGTGGCATATTTTTTTTCTAATTTGGGCACAGCGATGGTATTTTCATCCTTTAACGTTCATTGTTAACAATCAGATTCTCACTCTATGCTTATTCAAAATCGAAAAAAAAAAGAATCGATTGAATAAAATGTGTCTGTCAAGAACTATATTTTATGTGTTAGTGTCTGATAACAGTTTGACGTCATACTTTGTTATTATTGTTCTGTCTAACCTGTTTACTCTCAATTCAACGAAGTTGTTGTGAATTTAGCACGATTATAACAATTTTTGGCAGATTTTAAACTGATATTTATTCAAATAAATGTACATATAAGTATTGAACGGCTATATATTGATCCACATGGACGAAATGACTGGCGGGTGTGTGGAGGTCAATCTGCATCAGAGGCTGACGTGGCTTACTCAGTAAATGACCTCAACAGCCCCCGGCCCCTACAGTCATTTCGTCCATGTGCCTCGAAATGCGGCAGCTCAATTCTCAGGTGAACTACAATAAAAAAAATATGCAAAGTTCCATTCTGTTATTTTCAGGAAAATAACAGTTCTAAGGTGTCCAGGATATCACGGGGGACACACTATCACAGAACGAGTCTATGATATAGTGCCGTTTTACGCCCAGGGCATGTTGTCACGGGTGGACGCTTTATCATGGAGCACTGGCTCCTACTGCGGCGCTGGATGAGGCTGCACAGCCCGGAATAGAGTTGGGTTGCCATCACTAGAATATTTGCTTTCGGCAGCAAACAGAGGGGTTCGGTGGTGTTCAAAGGCACTGCTACTGAGACCAAGCATGGGCCACCCATATAATGATGGGAATTAATGATAGTTTGTATTCAGGCTATTTTCAAGATCATCTGCCTATGGGCGTGAATACAGAATAAATTCGCTCCAGGGATTTTCTTCTGAGGATATGAATTTTATGCCATGAAGTCAGTTAGACGTTATGTTGCCTCTACATATACATTATCGAGGTAGTTTGTCCAGGAACAGTCAGAAGATAAAGTTACGCCAAGGTGTTAAGATGAGTAGAAACACAGATTTGGTTTCAGGAAAAACATAGAAATTTTCATCTTTGGGATTCTGAATTTGTCAGGAAGAATGTATTAATTTTATTGAAACTGATCAACCATTGATCAGCCGACACTGATAAAGGAAGATTATCGTTAAGGGTCAAACTGTAGCTACTTCTTGTTCTTGATCAGCTTTGATTTAAAGCAACGCATCATCGCCAAATAGTCGAATACTTGAGTCGACTGATTTATCCTGGAAATGTCATTAGTGTATATATATATATATAAAACCACAGAGCTCCCCAAATCGATCCCTGGGCAAGCCTGCTATTATGGTTTTTCAAGATGAAGATTGTCTGTCTATTACAACACGTTGTCGTCTCCTGTCGAATAGATTTTGAACCAGGCCTAACAACCCCAAACTTTATTTTATTACTTCTGCCAAAAAAAGACCTGGTAGGCTTAATTTGTTTTTTGTACTCCTGACTTGTCAGTCAGCTGACTTTATAGCAAAAGAAGAATGTAGGCCTACGTCGTTTTTGTTATATTTATGAACCTTGAACATTATAAACACACTCTACCTCAATTATAACTGTGATTCGGAGAACACAGCCCACAGCGCAGCATAGCGAATGAAATATATATATATATATATATATATATATATATATATATATATATATATATATATATATATATATATATATATATATATAAAATAATACAGAAAAACATGACCCATACTCGTAAATTTCAAACCCAACCATGATAACAAAAAGATTCACGAGATACCAAAGCATCAACACTCATCTTCCAATACCAATGTGAAGAAATAAATTTCAGTCCTGATGTGAGATAGGCAGTCACTAGGAAAAGGCAACTGGTGGTCTCAAAACGGTCCTCTCAACCTTTGAAATATTCTTCATTAACCACAGACAGACTGGTGGGCCTATCTCTTTTTGGTTCTCCTGACTTGTCAGTCAGCTGAGTTTACAGCAAAAGAAGAAAGTAGGCCTACATCGTGTTTGTGATATTTATGAATCTGGAACATTATAAACTATTGTCTAATACCTATTTTATGAAGGTTATGAAGGAAAGTTTTATGCCATACACGATCAGAAGCGCTAGAAATATCCAAAAAAAAGCGAATTTCACGGTCCATTGCTTCAAGTACTACGTCGTAACTTTCCAGTAATTGAGAGACAGGATGATATTATATTTGATACAATGGTTAGAAATTATTTTGAAAACACATCTTTCGAATATCTTGCTGGGACAAGAAGGAGGGGCCATGGGGTGGTATTTTTCTGTTAGTTGGCTGCATTTTCTTTTGTGTGAGGTTGTATACTCATACTTTGTAATCTTGCAGAAATGATCCACTTTGTAGGAAATTATATTAAAAGACCATACACAATGATTAACTGGCAACAGCTGAGCAAGCCTTCGCTACTTTAGGGGTAATATCCTTGGCATTTGCTTTGTGTATCTTCATAAGAGAAACACAATCTTTCTCCCGTTGTTCTTCGGCATTGTTTATAAGAACAGACTGAACAGGATTAGACACTTTACCTCAGAATTTTTTCACGAGCATTCTTTAGCACAATTACTATTGAAGAGCTTTTTTTAGTTCATTGTTTACCAAAGAATCACCACCTATTTCAGGAGGGGATTCTCTAAACACGGCTTTCTGATCTCATGAAAGCTATTTTCGACCAAAATTTTGAACTATTGAGATTTATTCGAATTGATCTTTTTAGCCAGAGATCCATACAATTTTTGTTTTGATTTTCTTATGTTCACTATAACAGTTACTTAATAAGGGTAGCTGGCAATTCATATATCTCAGCAGCGATGCAGAACTCTCGGTGGACGTCCAGCAAAGACAGACATTTATATGGAGTTGCTCTGTTGCACTTTCACACACTACGAAAATTGTTTACTCTGGATCGACTATCACATGTAGAAGGCCCAAGCTTCGCTTGCATAAGTTGCCACAGCACTACCAAGCTTTGGGAAAGTTTAAAAACTAGTGCTTTGTTCCTATGAGTGTTGAAATAAAACAGTTTAATTCGTGGGTGACAATAACTCTTTAGAACTTTAATATCGACCTTCTCATAACAAAGCTGACAGTTTCGGAATTTAAGTTCTCCTGTGTCAAGAATTGAGACTCTTGTTTTATTAAGGTTTCCACTTTTTCGGTAATTATCCAGTCCATTGAGTTCAACCTGGAGACCTGCACTGCTTTCCCACAGGACAATGCCACCTGCATATAGTAAGTAGCATGTTGGATGTATCTAGTTCGCCAGGTTAACGTGACTGAAGCGCCCAGGGCTAAAGCCATATCCCTGTTGTACTCCAACATTACATGGAAATTGTGTTGAACAGCCATGTTTAGTTTTGATACAATTATAGACTTCTCAGTACACATTTTGAAGTCAATGCAAGAAACTGTACCACTGGCAGTTTATATAAGAGTGCTTGATGGCAACAAAGCAAGAAAAAAAATCGCCTGGTAATCGGTTTGTTGTATGGCTTTAATTTTGTATTGTGTTTTTATTTACTTAAAATCATGCATACACGGAAATATATATTGCACAAGGGAAAAAAGATTCATACCTCGAAATAAGTAAACGGATGTTATATAACTAGGACATATTTAAAGATGACAAGATTTTCAGCAAGAGAAATGAAACCCCTTGGGGCATATAGTGCCTCCTAGCTGAGAACATTTGATTACATAAGCATACAATAATTACTGGAATGAAAATCAAAGAAATACACAATTTTCGTAAAGTGAATTCAAATACATACCAGGAATTGTTGACCCAAAACAAATACTTTCAGGTGCATCTTGAACAGATGGATTCAGGTAACATTTTTTATGAGTAGGTACAATTTTCCATGTGTACACTGTATGGTGCATGAGAATTTATGGAAAACTTTCCTATGTTAGTCCTGACTTCCTGTATATAAATGTCATATGTTTACCCAGTATTAGGTTATGAATACTTGATACCCCAGGAAAAAGAATTCTTAATACAGCAAGAGCACGATTAGATTTAACTTAATACATGAGCAAGCTTGTAAGATAGGCATTCAAACTTTGACATTTTGAGTCATGTAAATTTGTGGAATAGAGGATAAGTATGTAATGTAAAACCTGAAAATGGAAAGATTCTAACTTTAGTAATCTTGTCTATTGTACAAGGATATGGGATAACGCATGAAGTGTAAAATTGAGTGAAATATGGAGAAACCAAAGCATAATGCAATTTAA